>JARHVA010000935.1:2947500-3370000 GCA_037957365.1 Torreya grandis | reverse complement strand
CTATCTTGGAAAAATATGGAATGAATTTCTTATAATAGCCCACTATTCCAATGAAACTTCTTACCTCATGGATGTTATCTGATGATAGCCACTCCATAATGTCTCTTATCTTTGTTATATCTACTAAAATACCATTGTTAGTAGTAAATGGTAAATGTAAAGATAATTTTATGTATGAGAACATAATATGGTAATTCCAACTATATTCTATTTGTGGGTTATTAGGAGTTATGAAAATCTCCATGTTGGTTAGGATTTCACTGACTATGATATGAAGAACGATTTTAACATGATAAATCCAAAAATTATAACTATAGGATTTAATGCCTATAATTATTTTTAATGAATGTAATATAAGTGTTGATGATTATGTTTATTTTGACATGTATGTGAGTAATATAATGGTGAGTGTTATTCTTACAAAGTTTCGCATAAAGTATTGACATCATTAGACATCAATATATAATATTTTTATTTCTATTATGCATAGTATTAGATATTATAATATGAATTATAATTATTTATGTTATTTATTAGTATAATCATAGAGTTTTCTATGTTATGATGATTGTTTCCTTCATTATATTACTCAGATGTGTCAATTTCTCTATATATAAGTAGTCCACATAGTGTGTTGAACCTTTAAGCTAGTATGATTCTCTAAATTAAACCTTTCTTATGGATTAAAAGTCTTAATTAAATCCTTTTTAAATATCCTTATGTTATTTTACATAACCTATCCCCATAATTATCATGTTCTGGTGAAACCTAGGAATCTCTGCTAAAAATGGTGTTATGAGCATGGATATGTTGTGATGGTTATCAACCGAAAGAGAAGTGGAGAGCTAGTTAAACCATTTTTTTTAAATTCATATAAAAATAAGGATGAATAATTGGGTGTAATTCAAAGGAGTTTATATAAGAACACCTCTATGGTTAAATTTTTGAGATGTTTTAATGTGAATTACTAATCTTGGTAGCTGATTGGTTGGATTGAATTAAATATTTCTATTTATGACCATGAGCAAGTGACACCATTATGTATACCAAGGAGAAGATAGAATAGTTGAATAATCTAGAGATAAATTATATTTATGAAATCAATCATTAGATACATTCCAATATTTATATATATATCCTTGAGTTTGTAGTGTAAGGATATTTGTCTTTTGATGCACTGAGGATTTATTTTTGAGAGGAATCAAAAGAGAATTTATGTAGTGACTCTTGATACTTATCAAAATGCTGGATATTAATAAGTCCATGGTTCCCACTCCTACAAATATGGATTGGTAACTTTGAGCATATAAGGGTGTGTGAAAGATAGGGTCAAATGAATCAAAGATGAAAAGATAGAGCTTGAGCCCAAATCAAGCATGGAAAATCTAGAGAAGGATAGAAAAAACTATAGAGTTAAAAAGAGAGTTGTGACAATAAAGGAGATGGAATAGAAAAAGTTCACTTTAGGAAAATATAAATATATGGATTAGTAGTAGCATTAATAATTTGGGTGATATAAAATGACAATGAGATGGATATGGTGAAGAGAAATAGAGCGAGAAACCTGAGCTAAGTAGAGATAAAGGGAGAGTAAGTGATAACATTTAGCATGGATAAAATAAGAAGGAAATAATATAGAAATGGAATAGATGAATAATAGTTCATATTTTTTAATATGGGTATTCCAAAAATAACATCAAGTATTACCTTATAGTCATAGACATAATACAAGTCCAAGTTTTGATAGATACATCTTTGGAGGTAAGGATCATCTTTCAAGGAAGCACACATCCCCCAAGTCCATATTTATTCAAAACCATATTAATTCCCATTTGAATTTAGATGATAAAACTTGGAAATAATGAATTACAAAAGAAGATCATAGAAAAATTCTAGAAGTATAAAAGTCTATATATCATGAAATTACATAGAATTTTTTAGACCAATAGAAAAATAGCATCACAACATTGGTTACTAAAGAGATAGATAATATAATCCTTAAAAAAGGTAAGGATTTCATTACACAAATTTATATCTTAGAAGAATAAGGAAATGATGGAGATATATGTTCAACCTTCACATCCACAGAACCATAGGAGACATCACAACTTCCACTAGGTCAAGAGATATCCCTAAGTGTGCAAAAGTCTAAAAAAAAGTATCCTTTACACTAGTTGTAACATAATCAATTCCTATATCTTAAGGAAAAAATATTATGGTAGTGTAATTAGGTGATTTTATACACTTTTCTTCCTATGATGGATCTAAGGACCCTAAACAATACTTATAACATGAAATGTTAGGCAAAAGCAATCATTGATGAAAATATTAAGAAGTTTGAATTGATTGGTTATTTAGGTGGTCATTAATTAGAGATAATATTTCATAAAAATATAGCTAGAGCATCCATGGATGATGTTAAGAACTAGCTTATCATAGATTTTAAGGTTAAGAAAAGTTTAAGCCAAACAATCTAGGATATGAGGCAGATCTGGTAAGGACCTTAGGAGACCATTGGTAACTATCATCATATATATTTTGAAATCATGACTAAGGTATAATTTATTTTGGAAGATAAATATTGAGCCACTTGTTCATAAAAAATTTATGACCAAGGATCATATCTTCCATGGTTCAAACTTAGTTTGGAGATAAAACTCATGCTAGAGTCACTATGATTTAGGTAGACCATATTGAAGAGTATGGTGACACAATTGTATCATCATCAAAGGTATAAAGTACTTTGAAAACTCTTTTGAGTAGATTGGATCAGTTTTAAATAATTTTTGAAAGACCCAAGTTAGATATATGGTATATAGAGTGTAGACAACAAGGGCATCATAGAAATGAATTTGCCGTAATTGAAATGGAGTTATGTGAGATATGTAGATTGGTAGGACATGAAACCTCATAGTGTCATATTTCAAAATAGTACATAAATACTCCACATAACATATACTATAAATTTTTCAATTCATATATACATGGTGATAAGGATTGTTTTACACTCCAAGAATTGAAGAAAGATATAACTAAGAATTTTTGTATGGTTGTTGCATAGAAATCAATAACTACAACATAACTACTCATAACTTGGAGAGCATCATATGAAATTAGAATACCTTGGTGATGCCTTATGTTCCTAAAGCATAATAATAACCTTAGACATTGGCAAGCCCCCTACCTTCTATGTAGAACTAGAATATTAACTTGTAGAACTTTCTACAAATGATTGTGACATATCCATATCAAGCTCCATGGAATCCTATGATTTATAAAGCACAATAATTAGGATGGACCCTAAACTAACCACAATCACAAGTGGCTAGATTTAATGAATATCCATAGCATTAAGGATGGAATGCATCCTAGAATATTAGAAATTTTAGGAAACAATAGCACCAAAGTGGATGGGGATTTAAGGGGAATAAAGGAGGATAACAAGGTGGATTCTAAGGTGTTATGTAGGGAGGTTGAGGAAACAATAGGCCTAGACAACCCATTCACTGTTATCTCTATAGAAAACTAAACCATGTGTAGAGAAATCATCTTTTAAATCTGAAGAGACAAACTTACTATGAATATTGCAAGGTGATAGAGAAACATAATACAAATGATTGTCTAGTATTAAAAAGATAATGGAGGAAGAGACCTATTAAAAATGTTAATATGAGTCATGTGCAGCTAAGCGAGGATGCCACACTATAGGTAGTAACTAGACAAAAACATGAAAAATAGGGATTACCTCCATTTTAAATGCCTAAAGACTTGGGTATTAAAAGGCATGGCTAGACCGATACCTTGAACCTACTACTAAAAAGGGCCTGATACAAGAAGCTACATAAATTTTGATGACAATCTAGTAGAAAGGGATGAATGAATGGGATGATGCCACTCTTGATTCATATATGTATGGGTAGATAATGTGTATACTAAGATAGGGTAGGATTATCACTATGTTGATGGATTTGATGAGCCTTATTAGTATGATACATAATGAAGATATATCCTATAACATCATGAACCTCCTCCATAACCTACTATAATGTGCATAAAAAGGGTAATAGTGGATGGATAAGTTGGTTTAGTTTGTAAAGACCAAGAAACCTTGGTATATTGATGCAAGGATGGACATAGAATTAGTTGGATATGACATACCCAATGTTGTATTTGACTTTAGAATCACTATAAATATGACCCCCATATCCACATGGGAAGCCTTGGGAAGACCTACATTGAGTTATAGCCCTATCATGCTTAGCCTTATAGACTATGTTAGGGTCAAACCTATTGGTCACCTAAAGGATGTCAAAATAAAAGTTGTAGAACTTAGCTTATGAGGCGATTACAAAGTGATTGATATGAAGATAAATGAGACTCACTACCCTGCTGTAATAGGGAAGAAGTGGGTCTATGATGGGTGTATGACTATTAACATAGTCATGAATAAATTAGAATATCATTAGGATAAAAATATAATTATCATTCCTCTAAAAAAGATTGGGTCTAAACCTTATATCATTTTAAAAGATCCAAACTCACCTTATGCTAGTTCCAAAGCTAGCTAGATCTAGATGAGGTTTGTAATTGAATATAAGTAGAAGGATTTATGATTAACTGAGTACCATTTTTTCTATAAGAATACTATTATATAGAATCAAATTCTTAGCACAAAATGGATCTTAGATAAGATGGGGTTAAATACCCTGGATATCCCTTAGAAGGTTGAGGAGGATGTGTGATCAATCATGGTAAGATCCCCAACACAATTTGATATAAATTTTATATATCAAATGGGTTATACTAAGAAGGAATATATAGAACTAAATATAGAGGGTGTTCTTCTATGGGATAGATATTATTATATTAGTGGAGACTTAGACACCCACATACTCAACTAGGTGAAATGATATCATGAGATACAATTGTTGCAAATGGTCTTTTCAACTGAGTGACTGATACCCCAATATTTTTCCATGGAGGATGTTGGTGAATTCATCATGTGATTTCAACAACACATACCAGATGAGACCTAGATGGTGAGTGCTCTTGCCTATGCAATTAAGGGGAGTAATTTGAATTGGTGAGCCATCCATAAGGAGGCTCAGTTAACATGGGAAGAATCATATGGTTTGATCATATCTTTATTTCAATTTCTTGAGACTATTAGAAGATATTGGCCTATCTAGCAAGAGGGTGAATGCATATAATTACATGTGTATAGGTGTATTGAGGTATATATGTTAGAAGGTATCACTCCTAGCTTTTGGCTACATAGTTTTTATATACCCTAGGTGTTTCCCTATAACATGGTACATCCATTAGGAGTGACGAAGAGAAACAAATAATTAGGATTAGATCCAAGCCAATTTTATTCAAACATTCATTTTTTAAAGTGAAAATCCTTAGGTATAATTCACTTTACATAAAATGAAAACTTTTCTATGCCATGCTAGATTTGAAGATTTACCAGCACCATCGGAACTTGGTTAGTATGAATTAATAGTGAAAAACCCAACTCACATACTAAAGATTTAAGAAATTGGCCTCACAGAGGCCTAACCATGGATTTAAACCTGCCATAGGATATAAGAAGAGGTTGATAAATCTTTTGGGATGGACAATGAGGATTACATGGATATAAGGGATCTCTTTGAACCATAAAGAGTCAGAACCGATACCATAACCAATCATAGAGGAAATAGAGGATGTAAATCCATGACATATACAATTACTAAAACACAAAGGATAAAGGATACTTTATGACTTTATTCCTAAAGAAGAATGTAGGATGCACCAAGATCCATTAAATGAACACATGTTAAATATTGGTACAAAATATCAGCCCACAATGGCACAGTTAGAGACTATTAGATGTAGGAAGATATCTTGGAGGTTTTACAGTTACTCTGAGACTATTAGGATATCTTTCCTATAAATTTTATAGAAGTCAAAGGTGTTGATCCTTCATTTGGGTGAGATGCACATAGAATAAAATGAGTACACATGGCTAATCAAGAAGAGACCATATTGGTTAAACCTAAATATAAAGCTAAAAGTGAAAGATGAACTTGATCGCATGTTGGAAGTAGGCATTATCTTCTTGGTTGAGAAACTTGACAAGGTTAACCCCATGATAGTAAAACCAAAGAAGATTAGAGAGATATGCATCTATGGAGACTATCACATCCTCAATGATTCTTATGTCAAAGATCCATTTACTATTCTCATAGAGCATGAAGTATTCTCATTCACATATGGATTCAGTGGTTACCATTATATGCCTATCATAGATAGAATGGGGTTCATTCATCTATAAGGTCATGCCATTTGGACTCAAAAATTTACCTGTAATGTTCTCTAAATTTATTTTGACTACATTCAAGGATTTCATCCATGACTTCCTTGAAGTATACTTGGATGACTGGGCAATGTTCTCTTTATTCAGAGAACATTTATCAAAAATTAGGATAATGTTAGAAATATGTATAATGTTGTTAATATCAATAAATTTGAATAAATTATTATTTTTGACACCTTTTGGTGTTTTATTAGGTCATGTAGTATGTAGTAAAAGGAATCATGGTAGACCAGGCTAAGATCACAATCATTGTGAGCATGTCACTACACAAGAATTCAATAGAAGTTTGATATTTTTTGGGACACATTAATTACTACCAAAAAATAATCAAGGGGTATGCTGCTATATTAACCCCCTTGAAGAAGCTACTATGAAAAAGAGTCCAATTTATTTGGATAGTTAACTATCAGGTCACATTTATTGATTTAAAGTGATGAATAGTGACTTCTCTAATCCTAGTTTTCTTAGATTAGAGTAAACATTTTCATGTGCATGTGGATTCTTTAGGTTTTGTAGTTGGAGCAATACTCACACAATTAGGATAAAGAGGATAGGCTCATTTGATCCACTTCACAAGTAAAAAATTATTGACTATAGAGAAAAATTATATGACAACTGAGTAGGAAGCCTTGAAAATAGTGTTCACACTATAGAATTTTAGGCACTACTTTTTGGATACACCATTAATATTGTTCATTGATGATCAAGCTTTACGATACCTAGTGAACAAGTTGTTATTAGGTAGATGCATATCTTGTTGGTTGATGATTTTCTAAGAATTTCAATTCCATATTAATGTCAAACCAAGATGGGATAATGTTGATCTAGACCATCTCAATCAGATAAATATTAGTGAGGAACCTGATGAGCTCTAAGATGAGTCACTAGATGCATACTTATTTAGGGTAACTACAATTCTAAAACAACTATAAGATATCACACAATTTCTTGAGTAGGGGAGATTCCCATGATATTATATAAAATGAGATAAGAAACAATTGATAACTAGAGCTCTTTTGTATAGTCTTATTAATGTATTTTTGTATTACTAAGGTATAGATGAAGTTATATGTTGAGTGGAACTAGAGCATGAACATGCACAAATCATGAATGAAGCACACCAGGGAGTCACAAGAGGCCATTTTTAAAGAGATGTAACTATGAGGAAGATTTTATAAAGTGATATTTGGTAACCCTATATATTTTAGGATACATATAGAATTTCACTATAGTGCGATGTTTGCCAAAGGATGGGGAATCCACACTAGTGGGATGAGATGACTTTGTATCCCATATTAGCACAACAACACTTTTAATAGTGGGGAATTGAATTTTTTAGTCTAATCAAACCCCCAAGTAAATGTAACAAGGTAAGATACATAATAACCATGATGGATTACTTTACTAAATGGGTAGAATATTTTATGACTCTAAGTTATAGTTTGAAGGACATAACTAAGTTCTTATAAAAGAATATCATTACCAAGTTCAGTTGTTATCTTAAATTGGTAAGTGATAGAGTAACCCATTTTTTGAATAAGACCATCAAGACCCTCATAAATGTGATCTTGAAATTGCATCATAAAATCACTACTTATCATCCATAGAAAAATTGCCAAGCCAAAGTTGTGAATAAGGTGATCAATACGATGCTCAATAAAATATGTGATTTACAATGAGATGACTAGGAGGATAGACTTCCAGTTATCCTATGGGCTTATCACATGCATTATAAACATGAGAAAAGGTTTACACCATTCTAGTTAGTCTATGGGATTGAAGCTATGATGCCTATGGAATATGTAATTCCTAATTTATGGGTCACTAATGTGTTTTGCATGGGTGATCTAGAGTCACTCACTCATAGATTATTGCACTTGAATTTCATGGATGAAGAAATATGTAGATAAGTATGGGCCCAAGAGATAAATAAGTGTATCTGGAAGGAATGGCATGATAAAATCCTATGAACAAAGGAATTCTAGGTAAATCAACTTGTTCTTCTACATGATAGTATGTATAGATCTTTACCTAAAAATATTCACATCCAATGGAAGGGTCATTACATCATCAATTAACTTTCATAGCTTGGAAACGTCGTCTTGTAATATTTATAGGGAAATCTCTTAATTAGGTAAGTAAATGGCTATAGGTTGAAGTCCCACCACCATTAATTCAAAATAATATGGAATAAAGGTGCTATATCACACCAAATAGATTATAGTGAGGTTTGTAAATTGTTATTCTAGGATAGTTTGAGTTTTTCATGTTTATTTCATCACATGTGGGTAAATGTAATTATGTGACCAAAAGGATCCATGAAATATTTAAAGGCTTCATTACTATAGATAACATTTGAGAAGGTGGCCAAGTGAGTATAATGTGTAGACATCAATTAAGTCTAGGAAAGGCACATGCATATAAATCTGGAGTAGATAGTGTAGCATAATAGTTAAGCCATTATATTTAGTGATTAAGTATGGCATGGGAGATTGACAAATCTCTTTGAAAATTTATGGGTATATGTCCCAAATAGAATAATTAATATAAAACCAAATACCCATTAATGTGATAAGTCAAAAATCATTAATTGCCACCAAAATTGAATGTCATGTTAGCCAAATGAACACCACATCAGAATAATGGATCCACTCCATTCAAATCTTATGTGTAAAGGATTGAATAATAACACAACTCGTTAAGATTGTAAAATGTTATTAAAAGTAGTGTGAGATGTTATAAATTGAGCACTTATGCAACTTAAATCACATCCATTACTAATCATATTGAGGTAATCTCAAAATTCTAGGTGATTCCTAATCTATAATTTGCATCTACCATTCATTTGTTTTAGAGACATATGTGTAATAGCTAGGTTTGATTGCTCCCAACTCATTAAAGGGTTTATAAAATCATATAAGGAGCATATGGGCATTATTGTAGTGTTATTCTAAATGAACTTCATAAATCCATATGGTTATGAGTTTGCTTAGAATATAGAGCTATAAATGTGTGTCCCAAACATATTTAAAGGAGCATAACCAACCACATAGGCCATGTAATATAGGTGTGGAGTAGTCAATATGTTTACCCAATTTTGGTCAAATCAATATTGTAATGGAGGTTTTGTTAGGCTGATATAATGAGGGAAAGATTTATATTTCCCAAGACATAACCATACACATTATTACTATTGTGATGGCTAGGGTGAAATGACTACCTTCATAAGGGAGGTCAATTGTGCACTACAAGTTGTGAATGCCACCCATTCTTCTAGAGATACAGGAAAAGTACTCATTTAGTTTTAAAGGAATCCCACTAGAAGATATTAAGGATGTGTTAGAGTGCATTTTGGTCATATGTATTTCTCATTGATTATGTTAGACAACCAAGGATTCCAAATAAGCTACAAAAATTTTCATCAACATTATCCATTAGATGATCCATCTCAACGAGGAATACAACTAGATAGAATTATTTATTAGTTTACTCACTTCTAAAATTGATAAAGTCTTGGTGACTATGAAACAAACCTTTCAATAACAATTTTTGCTATTGTTGTTAGTGGTTACATAAGGGAAGTCTCTTGAAGGTGAATTTCACCTTGATGTTGACTACTGTCTAGATCTCTAGTTCTAGAATCTCACCTAGACCCATGAGAGCTCATACTTTGGGCATAAATCCAAGTTCATCACTTGGTGGGATGAGTTGGTTTGTATTATCATAACTAACCCATGCATACCACTTGAAATCATGTAGTACTTGGGACAATGTGAAATTATCATAAAGATACCAAAGGACATTGCTATCTGAGTCTATAAACTACCTAAGGTTCTAGTCTACCTCTCATATACTTTATCAACATGTAGATGTTATAGACTAAGGTGGTTAATAAAAATATAATCACAGTGATGAGGGACACCCCATTACATACATACCACCATATATTCTAGATCTTATGATTACAACCATGTAGCCTTCAATAACAGTTGCTCTAATATGATATACTAGGAATCATAATGTGCCCAAATATATAATATATCTATCTCCTCTAAGGTGGAAGACTCAAATCTAACTCACATGGTTAGATGACATAAGCATTCCTAAAATCACTAACCTCTATGATTTATGACATCTAGGCACTTATGAGTAGTAGGTATACAGGATGATGATGGTCGATATGGTTGGATAATTCTATAAGGAGAAATAAAAATATTATTTCTTATAGAAAGAAATATGTATCATCCAATTTTTTGAAAAGTACCTAAAATATATGTATAGCGTTACTTCCATGTCTAGCCTCTATCATCATCGATATAGTGGTTGAAAAGGCCAAATTACAATAAATTTTCTAAACATTCAAGGTAGGAGGATCTATTATGAGTCTATCATAGTTAAGAGCTTATGAAACTAATCCCACATTACCATTATTCTAGTTTAGGAGGAATCCACATAGCCCTCACCAATATAGGGTTGAAACCTCATCTACTCTTGTCCACACCATTAGATAACCTATGATAGAATAACATCATACATATGAAGTTACACCACCAAAATCCACAAGATGCCTAGTTCACAAGGGGTAAGTTTCTTAGGTAGAAGTGCAAACAAATATCCTTATCTCTTCTCCATCCTAATCCAAGGAGGATATGAGTGACACAAAATAAGTTTCACTTGACACTCAAACTACTAAGGAACAATAGATTACATGTGAGGAAGTGTAGAGAGTAGTTGAGTGTTATGTGAACTACAAAAAAAAACAAGGCTAAGGCTGAGGCTAAATAGAAGGAAGAAATAGTGTAGTAGGAATGGGAAGAATCCTAATTCTAGGCCAAGGGAGAGGTGAATCACAATCAATCCATGGATGTCGAGGAACTCTAAAAAAATATGTGGAAGATGACAAGACAAAATTATAGTAGGAAGTTGTAGCTACCAAATAATCTCAACAACAATAGTATGTAGTTGATAAAAAATAAAATGATGTTAAATTTGAAGTAGAGTGAGAATAGAAGGAAGTTATCAAAGAGATAAATAAGAACCAAAGTGCATAAGAGAAAGTACATAAGTAGGCTAAGGACCAAGCACAATAACATAAGGTGAAATTAATGGAGGATGATGAAATGACAAAGGAAGATGCACATAAAAAAAACAAGAGGAGGCCAAGAAGGCGTAAGATGTTATTACCAAGTGGTCATAAGAATATGTTGAGAAAAATAGCACTAAGGAAGCTCAAGCCACTATTCTAAAGGTTTAATCTATGATAACTCCCTCAAGTTCCATTACCATAAAACCATCTCATGAGTCACTCCAATCATAACCATGAGACACTCTAGTTGCCTCATAAGATGAGAATCCTTCCTTGAGCCTATCTAACATGTGGTTATGGGATGTGATAACCAATTCTACTCTATATACTATTTTTTATCTTCCCATCTCTCTATTACACATATAACCTATGATTACATCTATCACACACCTTGCCTTAACTCTTACCATTATGAAAGCATATTTAGATGTTTCTCAACTACCATTGTCTAATCAAATTAAAGATGTTACTTCATTTTAAGGGTCCATTTTGTAGAAGGAATTTGAAATGGATCAATATGTTTAGGAGATTTAAGATAAATATTTTGAAGTCACAAACCAATTGAATATTACATGGAAGGCTATTGAGGACACTTGTCCCAATCTATACAACTAGATGATTATGGATCCATCATTCTTTAATAAGGAATGGCTTGCTCTTCTTCTCATTAAGATCAACACTAATTATTAGACCTTTAATTAATTGAGCATCATACATAAGGGGTAATCCATCAAATGTAAAACTAAGATCCTCTATGAGTTGTTAGTTGAGTACTAGACCACTATTGATACTACTCATACTCAAGCTTCACACATTACACTTTAGTTACTTAACTAGAATAAGTAGTTGAATACAGTTTGGACCACTATGTAACATAAGTTTTCCATGACTACCTTTACACACATTGGTTTCACCATGCCAAATGCCACTCTTGATTCCATGGATGCTTTCCTATAGTCCTCCTTTAGTGTGAGGGATATTGTCATGAAAAATATGTAGACCTAGTAGAACTAGATGATTCATAGCTATTTCACTAGTATGCAAGTGTATAAATATACTTTTAGTCTAGTTTATCTTGATATTGAAATAACCACCAAAGTCCACATGGTAAATTTTTCTTTGCTCATGATGGTTGAAACCAATATTCACTAATCAATGGAAAATCAAGTTCCCTTGCATGGTCTTTTATGTAGTACTTAGGAAGTTTTACTTAATTGGAAATAGTACAAATATGATTTGGCTCTCATCAATGCAATCATTTCCCTACTCATAGATGAGCCTCAAATCATTCCACCTAGTCAACTAGGACATATAATCTAATGAAGGATTATGCTTACACCAACCAATTGATTCTTATATAGGGTCAACAATTTATAAATTTTGGTTCATTTCTTCTATATTTAGTAGTTTTTCTAGTATTAAATAGAGATAGTCTATTTAAAACTCAAAAGGGTGGTAAACTAGTATGCTAATTAGTTAAAAATGTGAAAGGGTACCTAAGTAGTGCACAAAGGGTGAAAACTAGTTTATCGACACCTTGAGTGAAGCTTGTGAGTCCTATGCAGTTTTATATTTTGACTCCTTTATTAGTATTTGAAATGATTCCCTCTAAGACATTATTTTGGGACAAGACAACCTTTTAAGTCTAGGAAAGTGTATTCAGTTTGTGAGTTGTTAGGAGTTATTACAAGAATATCCATGTTGGTCAAGATTGTACCAAATGTGATATGGAGATCTATTTTTAGCATGGTAAATCCATAAGTTACAACTATAGGAATTAATGAATATAAGTATTTTTAATGAATTTAATAGAAGGGTTGATAATTATGTTGATTTTGGCATGTATGTGAGTAATAAAATGGTGAATTTTATTCTAAGAAAGTCCTACATAGAGTGTTGATAGCATTAGACATCGATCTATAAGGTTTTTATTACTATTATCCCTAATATTAGATCTTTTAATTTGAATGCTAAGTAGTTTTGTTCTTTATTGGTATAATCATAGAGTTTCATATGTTTTGATGATTATTTTATTCATTATATTTCTTAGATACATCAATTTATCTATATTTAAGTAGTTCACATCATGTGTTAAACCTTTAAAGGAGTGTAATTCTCTATGATAAACCTTTCCTATGGATTCAAAGTCTTGATTGAATCTTTATTTCATTTCACATAACATATCCTCATAATTAACATGTTTTGGTGAAACCCATGAACCTTTTCTAAAAATCATACATAGAGATAATATGTCCTAGATATTGCACTTTATTTTTAAAAAATGCATACTTGGATAAATTTTCATACAATGTGTTCTTCCAAAACCATTGAAAAACTATTTAGAGATGTTGAAGATTCTCTTCTTCATCCTTATAATATATAAGAATGTCATATAGAAATAATAAAATAAAATGATCTAGATAATATTTGAATACATTGTTCATGAGATTCATAAATGTTGTAGGAGCATTTTTCAACCCAAATGGTAATACGGTGAACTTATAGTGCCCATATCAAGTTTTAAAATTTGTCTTTGGAATATCCTCATATTTTACCCTCAACTGATGATATCTCTCCCTAATATCAATCTTAAAAAATTTGGTTTCCCTTCGTATTTGATCAAAAGGATAATCTATAAAAGATAATGGATACCTATTTTTGATAGTCACCCTATTCAACATTCTATAATCAATACAAAGTAAAATAGTGTCATCCTTCTTCTTGACAAAGATAACTTGTGCACCCCATGGTGAGACACTTGGTCTAATTAACTATTTTGACAATGATTCTTGGATCTGAGCCTTCAATTCAACCAATTCAATGATTGTCATCCTATATGGTTTTGATCTAGGTATGATATCGATAGAGAAATCTAACTCACATTTAAGAGGTAATCCTAACAATTAATTTGGAAATGCATCATGAAAATTATTAATAAAAAGATAATATTCAATCGATGGTTCCTTAGATTCCTCCATTTTATTTATCTTGATAATAAATTCTTGGCATCCTTTTCCTTGAGCCTTCTTGAGTTACATTGTAAAAATCTACTTAAGCCTCAACTCCCTTTTTTTGCTCTGAATTTCTATCTAATTTATAAAATCAATTAGACACACAACCTTATTCAAGTATTAATCAACCTTGGCTTTATTATTATCAATCCAATTGACTCCTAGGATCACATCATATGACTCTAGTTGTGCAACGTAAAGATCCACTACTTTATGAGTTTGGGCAACCTAGTCTCATCTTCAACTAAACATTTATCAACTTTGATTTTTGACTCATTCCTATATTGTATCAACCATGCATTTATCATTATTATAAATTTTTTAAATAACTTATTTAGTATTTTAAGATCAATAAAATATTTTATATCTCATGTATATGCCAAAATGGAAACTAGATGTTCAAACAAAATACCTTACCATTCTATGGGTGAATCTTAGAATTTAACTTGTTGATTGTTAATTGTCACATGAATATGTTACTAAAATTTTCCCTATTGAGGAACATAACCTTTTTTCCTTGACTTATCTTAGGTACACTCACAAATTAAATGGTCACTACACAAATTAATCAACCTCCAGGTGGTCCTTTCTTGTCAGATTATCAATTTCCCTTAAAATAACCTTTGAAAATATTTCACGATTACCTATTACCTAAACCACTATTAATCTAATATTTTGACTCTTGAACTAAATCTTAGAGTCTCCACTCCTCTACTTTTAGTTATTCTTTTTGAAATTTGGTTTAGAACTTATAAACTTTTTATTAAAATTATCTCTAATCGGAGCAAGAGATTTTAACTTTTGTTCCTCTTTGATTGCCTTCTTAAAGACTTGGTCCATGAACATCTATCTCTTCACAAATATAGGGTTTTAATCCCATGATAAACTTCATAATTTTAAACCTCTCATCATCCTAATACTAAGGTACTTCATAAGTTTGGTGAATTATTCCTAGTATTCATTCACCGATAGGTCTCTTTGCTTAAGATTATAAAAATCCATAAGATTTTAATCAAAGTATAACTATGGAAACCACCATGATCTATAAAATGCCAAAAACTACTCCCATATAGTGGTGTTCAAGTTAAGATTCATTTCCAACTTTTTGCTGGCCCACCATGTAGTTACTTCACCAACCAACTAGTAAGCTCCCCAAACTAATTTAGTGACCTCAGAGTACTTTTAAATATCTAAATACTTCTCTATCTCATTCAACCATTCTTAAAATCTATTTTTCATAATGGTTCCATAAAACTTAGGTGGATTCACCTTATTCATATCTCTAGCTAATTCTATAGCTACACATGCTCTTGCATCCTTGGGAAATTCCTCGTGTCTTTTTTATTAAGGGATTTCTTGCTCAATAAGATGATATTTTGGCACATATTGATGGGTTTCCTCTTCATGTCCATGAATTTCCTATTCTAGGGATACAATTTAGTCCCTAGTTTCATTCAAGGTTGTAAGAATCTGATCTAACTTTGTTAATTATTCAATGACACATTGGTTAGGATCAAATAAAGGGTTTTTGTTATTAATATTAGGACCCTGATTAGATACTCTAGCTCACACCATTATCCTTTCTAATAAATAAAAGGATTTGAAAATTTTAATGGACTCATTAAGTCCTAGAGTTTGAGTCACAATATTAATACCACATGTAACATCGCCACTAGGACTTACTAGAATAACGTAATATTTAAAAAATAATAATTACACATATTCTTTCATTATATTTCACCATAAAAATCTAATTAGTGACCTTAGTATAACACACTAAGTATGTTAAATATAAAATAAATATGTAACATCTACCAATTACTAATCACTATCATCAAATGAAATAAAACATAACTGCATATAGAAAGTAATTACATATTTCTAGCCATGGTTGGTACAATAATACAACCACTACTATTAATTTACATTGAGTAAATAATTATATTTCATCAATAATAATGTTTCAATAATAATAAATACAATACAAGATACAAGGATCCACATAGCATGAGTCTCACAGACTCCAATATCTATGGTAATCTCAAGTAATTTCAGCGTATCTCTATTTGACTTACATGTCTAAATATAAAATTCACAAAATTAAACTATTAATATAATTAACAATGATAATTAACACTTTGTAAATCACCATAGTCTATGAATTTACATATTGACTAGGTTTAGTTCATAGGATAGCTTAGCATAGTAATACAATTTTGTTAATAACTTAGTAAAGATAATCAATAACATGACTTTAAATATAATATGGCTAATGTAAGTCAATGATATCTTTTAACTAAAATATTAAATCAAAAAACTATTATACCAAAATATAATAGTATTATAATAACATAGTTATTGTTATTACTACTTTATATAGATTATCCAATGTCTTTAGTTATCTTATATATATTAAGGCATTAAGTTAAAGAATAATATTTCTAAAATATCATAATAATAACCATATAATGTTCTAAAACATTAAAAATACATTAAACTTAGTCTATAGACAATAGTAAATAGATACTATTCATGCAAATTTAATTTATCATAAAGCATTAACAATCATGAATACAATAACATGACATAATAATAAAAAAACATTATAAACTCAATCTACATATAAAATCCATAATGCAATCACATAATATTAACTCAATATAACCATTAAACTAAATTAATCATAAGTAACACACATAATTAATTATTTAAATGTAGATGACATAAAAAATGTATTAAAGCTAATAATTTAAACAATGCATCTAATTAGTGCTATCTATAATGGTGTGTGCATGGGTTCTAGTTATTCCCCTATCATACCCTAATACCTCTATCTACATAACCTCTTATATGATGCTCTCCCTCCATCATTATTTTAGGAATGAATCTCTCCTACATCCAACTCATGACAAAAAGGTAGTTAGCCCCTAACATCATGATATATCATAAAATACTACTATAACATCTAATCAACATGATCATAATGTAAAGAAAATATAATACAGATAAGTCATAGTAATGAAATCATGAAATCAAAGAAATATAAAATTGTCCCATAAAAACATATGACATACAACTTAGTTAAATAGTAATTAATCAATTTACCAACCATAATAATCCATAGATAACCAGGTAAATTAGCTTAGTGAGAAATTAGGATGTGACATGTTAAGTCATTAATCACTCATCTATAGTGTCTAAGATCCCCTAGATGACCCCTATGTCCTATCCCCTATACTTGTATACATATGAAATCAAATTATCTAGAGCACTCAGCCATCACATACCAATAGGGCACTCAATAGCTATATATTCTCATTCCCATACTATAGTAATGTATAGGGGCCTATACTCTAACCCCTAAAATGAACCATGAAATGTAAATCATGATATAAATAAGATATGATAATTGGTCCCCATGCAAATAAAAATGTGTCTTTTATCATATCCATAACTACACCATTGAGCCCCATATGAAATAATTATTTGTTATTATCAGGAATGAAAATGCTATTGACAACAACCATAAGTGCAAGAACAACCAAGTCATAGATTACTAGAATAGGTGTCCCTCCTCCATCACCTACACTCAAGGAAGGTCTATAGATACCTTAATATCATCAATGTTAAAATAACCCATTTTTATCATATCAATACCCAAAAGACCTATAAGCTCATCTAAAACTACTTGTCCCCGCTAGAGGTAATTAATATAGTAATCAACTGATGATCAGAACATGAAGTATGTGGTGAATATCCTACAAGGTCACTATTATCTCACCTATGGGTAACTATAATGTAGATGTATCTAATATCCATTACTCATCTATTTAATTTAATGTCACTATCCACTCTAATCTAGGGCATCCTCATAATGTAGGCTAGTTTGATAGTATTGAATAATCATGGTAAAAATAACATCCATAACCTAAACATAGATTTGATGTGTGAGTGATAATAATGATCAATAATAACTCCCACTCACTCCTGCATATTCTTCCAAATTACTTAGTCTTTTATTTATACTATATACATAACCTTTCTATTGTTTGATCATGTCTACTAGTCTAACATTCTTCTTGTCTAGTTCGATCTTGTTTTATTTCTCATTCATTGGTAAATTGTGGAAGTTTGTATATTGTTACATTAATTCCACCATTTGACAAGTTAAAATCATCATTCATTGGATTAAATTTCCATTCAATATTCTTGAAAATTTCGTCGTTCTCTTATCATTTTCATTCTTCTTCTAGTCAATTTCATCATTAGGAAAACCTAGTTTTTACCTACATTTTCATTATTTACAAGGACAATATCACTAATTAGAAATAAAAATATAATGATTAGGGAGATAGATCTGACCATTTTTTCTAAAGATAAATTTCACCATTTCTGTGGATGACATCACTAAACCCTATGATGATTTTGCTAAGCATTGAATTTTTTTTCCATTCTCATCGATGAATTCATTGATTTCATGAACAATTTTGTTGATCCAAGAATGGTAATTTTGTAATATATTAAAATTTTATAAGTAATAAATGTAATTACATGTGAAATTAAAAATAAAATAATATTACTTATTTATGATCATGTCCCTCATGGTCGCATGTGCTCTCAAACTCATTTTAAAAGTAATCTAGATCATCCTCAATGTGGCATTTTGTCTTGATCTCTCACGCATAAATTATCAAGGCTAATTTTTTAAATTATAGGGTGAAAATGAACTATTCTTATACCCTAGGGTAAATATATAAACTTTTATTTGAAATATTCCTGCCCATTACACTATTTTTCTTCTAGTGAGGCTTTTTTTAACTCTTGAGTGTTTGTTTCTATCCATTTTTTTCTTACCTCTTTCATTTTTCTCCTTATTTCTTAATTTTATGTCATTATACTATCATTTTAAGGGTTAAATCTACCAAAAATTTCTTGATTATCCCATTGATGGGGTATCTAAGGCTAAACCAACAATTCTTTGGGGCACATTTGAACTTGTTTTACTAGAAATTTTAGAAAATTTTCATCAAAACTAGTTCTTATAAACATTTCTTCATGATCAATTTTGTGAAATTTTATCCATTGAAAATCCATTGCTTTACTTGTGTCTCATAATTCCTTCTAAAATAAGGGTAAATGTATAGACTTCATTTTTATCACTTCCATGTCAAATTACACAATAGAATGACTTCCCATAATTTCACACATTCTGATCAATTCTCTATTCCCTGATCATGTGTCTATTCAATCATCAACATTATTTGTTCATTTAATTATTCCTTAATCATTTCCCTATTCAATTAATAATTTATCTTATCACTTCCATATTATTTGTTTAATTACCATTTCTTTGATCAATTATTATTCTTTGTTCAATTACTTCCTTTGTCTCAATTTCAATCTAATGATAAATTCCTCACATTGTATTAATTAAATAGATATTTTGAGTTATTTAATTAATTAATATTCCAATTATAAATCATTTATATTTTCCCTCCAATTGTGTATCTTCATGGAAAATATAATCTTGAAATCCTAAAGATATACTTTTGAGAGCACAAAAAAATTATAAAGAATTAACAATAAAGTGAGATTATCCTCCACCCTTTAACTTGGAAACATGATGAAGATCCCACCTTTAAGATCCATGTGCTCTCTTTGAGAGGATGTTCCACCCTTCATATTGATTGAGATGAAGGGATTATTTTCTCTCATATTTATTAGTTACAAAGAGCATCCTCCACTCTTCATCTTGATTGAGATGAAGGGCTTATTTTCATTCATTTGGATATTTACAAAGGTTATCCTTCATCCTTCATATTGATTGAGATGAAGGGATTAAATAATTGATCTATGTGCACCATTCAGAACCCTTTGGCAACTATTCATCCTGACTTCAAGATGAAGGGTCCTCATAAATCCAATATTATTATAAATAAAATCATTCACATCACTATTCTCATGTTCAAGTGATACAGTGAAGCCCTAGGCATTTTATCAAGCTACAATTATTCATCAATTTGCATTATTTGATCAAATTCTTCATGATACATAGCTTTTATGGGGAAGATTAACATTGAATTTCATTGACAAAAACCATCTAAAGCTACATCCAAGCTGTAAATCAATAATGATCAAGCTATAAAGGAGTTTTGCATGGTGTGAGTCCTTATACAATTGGTAGTCTCTTTGGTATTTTGTTGAGATTAAAGGTCTTAGGTGTGTTATTTGATATTTTTTTATCACTTTACCTTTCTTAATCAAACTTTCATGAAAATATTGAGGATCCACATTATAAGGATACAATAACTTCTTTAAAATTGGAAAAGGTTATCCAATATGGGAACATAAATGATTTTGAGGATATGGTGAAATTTTTTTAATCTTTAAACATGAAAGATTTGTTTGATAAATTAGACCATTTCCCATCTTTATTTAAATATTCTTAGTTGTGACCTATTTTTTTGTTAATGCCACTTATATAGATTTTTATATTGTAATAACATTTCTAAGACTATATTCTGGGTTACATCCCATGGCCTGATAGGCATTTTTCTATGTTTTGCATCTATTGGATGTATAAACATTTTTCACATTATTATAAATTTTATATATATATATATACATATATATACATATATATATATGTATATATATATATATATGTGCATATATATGTATATATATATATATATATGTGCATATATATGTATATATATATATATGTATATATATATATGTATATATATATATATATGTATGTATATATATATATATATATATGTATATATATATATATATGGAGAAATAAATCAATATGAAAATAAGTCCTTTAAGGAATTTCCTTCTTAGAAATTTATTTTGATACAAATCCTTTTCAAATTTCCTCAATTTATTTTTTATATTGATATTTTAGGATTTATCATATATTTCATTCTCAAAATATTAGAGTTGGCTTTATATTTAATTTTTAAATTATATTTTTTATCTGATAGGTAAATATAAGGGTAAAGGAATGTAAAAATGCTTTTGAAGCTAGAGCTATGAACTAGACAAGTGAGGGTTTTGATAGTTGGTCCCATAACCAAAACAGGGGTTTAAATAATGGACCCAAAACCAAAAGGTTTTTAAATATCCCAAATCTGTAAAAGAATACATAAATAGGGTTTGATAGATCACACAACTGTATCATAATAAGAGGTTTTGATGGCTCTCACAATCGGTACAACAAAAGGGTTTGAAGAATACCCCAACTATAGACAAGAGGGTTTGATGGATCCCACAACCATTACAAGAGGGTTTAAAGGGTCCTAAAACCTTAAAAAGAAAAGGAAGGTCTCTCCTCAAAAAATAGAAAATGCAAACAATAGAAAGCACCCTTTGATGGATCTTCCCCACAACTTCCATTGTAGAACTGAAACCAGCCAAACATAGATTATCTTCTACTAATATTCTATCTTCTTGAAACATCTGCATAGCTTCCACAAAACTAAAGCATAATAAGTGGACCTATATACCCACTAATCCAAAAAATAGATAAATCACAACAAGGTGTCCTTACTAATATAGCTATAACTTGAAGCAAAACATTTGAAAACTGAGAGAGTTTTGAGGATCCCATAGCCATATCATGTTGAGCTTTCCCATAACTTTTGGTGTAGAATAAACATACACTAGGAGTAGAGATTCTTCTAGTATTATACCTTCTTAAAGTAACTATGTATCCTATACACAAATTAATCACAAATAGTGGGCCTACATTCCCACCAAGCCCAATAACCAATAATTCACAACAAGGAACTATCCCTCTTGTCCTCAACAATCTAGCAACTACTTGATACAAATATGAAATATTCAACCCATCATAGATCACCTTTATTTCTTATTTGGCTAGGAAAACTTTAGTAATATGTTTACCATCATACCTCTTTCTATAATGATTGGGATGATCATTTCATAACACTCCAAATGACCAATAGACATCATATAGAGTGTTTAAACAATTCTCAAAAACCAGACAGATAGGGGTGATATCCTCTAACATCCAACCTTCTTATAAAAGTAACAAAGTGTAATCCTCTCACATCCACAAAAGGAAAGAATGGGTGTATTCCTATATCATCAACTAAAACCCCAAAAGTTTTGACCAGGAATATTCTAACTTATCTTGTCAAAGCCCATAACATTCTAGCCTTGAGAAGGTAGAGAGATTCAAAGAAGAGTCCTCTAACATCCACCTTCAAACCTAGTAAAACTTTGGCCCAAGTCATATGGATCCCATCAAGTAAAAAGGAGATATACTCCCTTTGGATATCAAATTTAGATAGATAAACACTCGGTTATCTAACATCAACTTGGTACATGGTATAATAACAAATACAACAACTAAGCTTCCTCTCTTTTCTAATATTAAAATGATAAAACTTAATAGTCATCTGACTATGTGAAACTAGCTCTTTTATGATAATAATGAGATAAAAAATATCATAAAGGGTAAACAAGAATAACTAGCCTTAAACATGGAGTAGTCTCCCTATCCTCTAGTAAACAACCAACATTTCATTATAGGTTTTTTGCCAATCTAAAGTATTTCTTAGCATAGTTTGAAATCTATGGACCTACTGACAATATTATAAAAATATTCCACTCTATTTTTTTAACAAACCCCTTATAATCTTTAACTTCTAATCTTAGGTCATGCTAGACTTTTTCCCTAGGTTTATTCCACTCTATAAACCTTTCCACCCTCAAAACTCTAACAAGATCTAGGTCTAGATCATCCTCTTCACCCTCCTCCTCTTCTCACTCAAATCCTAAATTTAAATTCCTTCCCCTATTCCTTCCCCTACTCAAATCCATTATTCTAGTAGATATTTTACATTTCAATGTAGGGTTTCCACCAGTCTAAAGTATTACTAAACATAGTTTGAAACATGTATATCTGTCACTTAGATTTTACAAATTATCTATTCTATTTTTTTTAATAGACCCCACACAAACCATGATTCCTCCACATGGAATTATCTCCCATCCCTCTAGTGAATAGCTACCATTTAATTATAGGGTTTTTTCTAGTCTAATGTATTTATAAACATAGTTTGAAACCCATGATCTACTATATAGATTCTAAAAATTGTTTGCTCTAGTTCTTTTATCAAACCCCACACAAAAAATTTAGCTTAAAATCTTAGGGCACACCATACTTCCAGTCTATTTCTATTCTACATTATAGACCTTTCCACCCTCAAAAATCCAGTAAGATTTTGGTCTGGATCATCCTCCTCTTCTTGTTCAACTCCTACATTTGAATTCCTCCCCCTACTCCTCCTGCTCAGCCCCATCCTCAAAAAAATTGTGAACTAATATATATATATATATATATATATATAGACACACACACACACACACACATATGTTTATTTGTATTTATTTTAAGAAATTAATTTCAGTTATAATTATTTTCTAAGTCAATTATCAATAATTTTAAAATAAAATTTAAAACTTTATACTAATTTATGTATTTTATCTCAATTTTTGTATTGCATTCCAAAGGTCTTTGATGCTAAAAAAGGGATTGGGGACATTAGGGCCATGAAGCTTAAACCAAGACTTTGGGAACTTGGGGGAGGCTTAGTGACCATTTTTCCTCTTCATAAAAATCACATTAAATTTTTCTATAACAATAAAAAATAAAAAAATAAAAAAACCAATCTAAATCATTCATGTAAACAAATGAATTAAATTCATGGATTTTTCCTCTTCTATCTCCACTCCTCTTCTATCTCCTCCATATTGAAACCTTGAAAATTTTACTTAATTATATTTTGTTTGCATTTTTTACCCACCCTTATGAATTAGGTAAATTATTGTAACCTTTATTTAAATTTATCAGATGATTATAAATGCATTCTCCACTTTTGGAGTGAAAACACCTTTTGAAACTTAAATGGCCTTATAATATTTCAACTAGATGACTTGATATTTATTATCATGTGAAATTTATAAAGTTATATGATATTTTTATTTAATGAACTTTATGAATTGATCCTTTTAATTTAAAAATTACTTAAATTTATAAGGTAGGGTTGAACTTAAAAATTTAATAAACTGCTAGTGAACCTTAAATTATAACAAGTAACCTTGTAATAGAATTTTGGGTGACCCTTTATAACTTATGTGACATAGTAAACCCTATAGTATTATTTTGAACATATTTCAATACCCTACTGGAATATTTCTCCCTTGGTTTTATTGGCCTAGGGACCCCTTTAGATTGTTTATCTAGTTTGGTCTATTTGACTCATATGGCATGTTTAGATAATTGAGATGCTTTGGATTTTTTTTTCAATTGATTTCAAGTGAATGGTGTGCATGGGAATTATACCCTGTGACCATGTGTGCCTCATTTTTTTTAGAACCTTAGTCAATATATCAACTTATATTCTCATAAAATGACTTTATCAAGACATAATAAAACATGTGATAAATCTTGTAGAGCTAAAAATAAGAAGCAAATGATATGGAGAAAAAAGGACAATAACACTCTTTAAAACCTATCTAATATTAAAGATAATGAAGAGGATAACTCAAAGAAATTAGAATATGAAACTATTATTAGCATTTAATAAGATAAGGATAAAGGTAAAATTTTCTCTACATTAATTTACTCTCAAATAACGTAGATCAAATAAGGAATTTGACACAAATTTAATTAAGACCAAGAAAATAATTTAAAATTTGATAATAAACATAATGAATTTTAATACATCTTCCAATAGATAAATTAAACTATATAAAATACAAAATACAAAAATAATTAAACAAATGATAACACATATCCTAAACTAAACTACTTAGAAGAAGTAGAAGAATGACAAATTTTCAAGAAATATAAGTGTAATATTAATCATATATCTTCCACTTTTTAATCTAAAAATGTTGATTTGTAGTGAAAATATAAGAATGGTTATTCCTAGTCTTTAGATCAGTCTCAAGACTCAAACTCAACATATAACCATGTATTAGAACTAGAAGAGATGGTACTATGATCTCTAGACCAAATTATGAGCCCATAAAATATCTCATTATATGAAATTAGTTACCTCATTTCCCCCATAAAGTCTTCCTTTTAAGTGGATTTAGATGTGCACAATAGAACTCATTATTAATTCAAAGTATAAAATGAGTATTTTACCTTAGTTATTCTATGAAATTTATAGTTACCTATTTAAACCACTTTAATATAGAATTTTCATGGTAAATACACCAATTTTGTATGCATAGGTCATAATAATGTAATAAAGTCAAAATAATTGGCAAAATAAGACTCCTAAGGACTAGTCCAGACCATCTCTAAAGATCACTAGTCTTGCTCTAAAGATCATCAATATACCAAGCTTAGTTCCAAATAATTCCAAAAAGCCTAAAAAATAACACCTAAGGATTGTACATTGATGCAATGATATGTATGCTTGTACAAAACAACCTAGTATATTTTTATGAATAATTTTAGAGGATATATATAGACATTAAAAGATAGTAATAACTATTTTTAGCCATGGTATTAATAAGATTTTATTATGAACAACTATAAGTATTCTTTTTTGATCTACTACCAAAATGAAGGTTAGATGTTATAAATTGTAAAAGAAGTTACAATTGGTAATAGACATGGAATCATGTGTGGAACCAAGTCCAACACTTTCCATCAATTTTCCTTACAAAGTGAAAAATATGTTGTTATGATAGTGTTTCAAAATAAGTAATATCCTAGTTAGATTTGATATCATTAGGTTATTATCTATTCTAAATTAGTTTTTTTAAAATTTTATCATATATAAAAAGATTCCCTTCGAGTAGAAACTAGTGGGAAAAGATGTAAGGAAAGGATAGTAAAATATAGTTTGAATTTTCATTTCCAACTTTGTAAGCAATTTCCAGAAGTGATAAGTAATTGATATCATGAATTTTATGCAAATATAATAGTTTTTTAATCCAATTATGAGGGATATTAAGTTCCCACTCAACCTAATAACTAGGATTTATTTTTTTATGTATATGTTTATTTCATATTGTTGTGTGGCTTAAGGGTTGTCATCCATTCTCTTATGTAAAGTATTCTGTTATGTGTCTTTTTGATAGGACTGTGTGTTACTATGTGTGTTTAAATTGAGATTAATTTCAATATTTTATTCTCCAAAAAATATATTAGATTTATGTTTCAATTTCATGTAATTTACATTTCTAAAAATAGACTAAAAATGTGTTTACTTCAATGCAATTTCAATTCTAGTGTGTTTCCCTTCTAGTTACTTCTAATTCAATAAGTGTGTTTGATTTCAATAATAATAAATTGGATTTTAATGCAAGTAGGTAGATTATAACCTTATGAATAAGTTATCCACAATTTACCCTAAATATAAAACTATTAGTAACCATTTTGTATAGCTTATTATTGATTATCATTGCACATTGCCTAGATTGACATGACATGTTCATCTAAATGCAGAGGATACAATGAACCTCATAATTTTTTGAGTCACGAGTGGGGATTTTATATGTTTTAGTAGGGTATTAAATCTTAATCTCATAGTTGTTTAGTAAAAAAGTCTCATAACTCAAGAAATTTATGGATAAACAAAAGGATTCAAAGGGGAGATATATTCTTAATAACCCTAACAAAAAACTAGTACTAGTAGTTTATGGGATGAAAGTGTGTTATAAGACATTCTATTAAAAAAATTATACTATTGAGGAGAAACCAATATTAGCCTCACTTGAACTTTGGAAACATCCCCTAGAAGTAGGTGCATCCTTAAGAAAGAAGCAATCTAAGATGAAAAAATTGTAAACCAGAGTACTAACTCTTAATCAAGTAGCCTTCCAACCAATTTAAATAATTCACCACCATCCAGGAGAAATATTTACAACATTTATTGGGAATATATGGGAGACAACATAGGAAACATAGTAAATCCATAAAATAGGGTTGAATCAAGTATAACTCAACCAATAGGGAGAACCTTTAACTCTCTTATTATCCTAGATCCATATGAAAATGATCCAATAAAAAAATCCCCATCCATATTACCTAATTTTAGGGGAATGTCAAAATAATATCCTGGCTATTTTTTTTTTAATTCAAGGTATTATGTTAGACCTATGAATACAAGTCTGATAATCAGAAGTTGAAATTGTTTCCTTCAACACTAAAAGATTAAACTATGAGATGGTTTATGGGATTACAACCATAATCCATTCACACATGAGATGAAATGGAAAATTGATTATTTTAAAAATATTAGGATTACTATATGGTATGAGATACAAAATAACATTCTTCTTATATAAAACAAAAAGATGATGAAAACATGGAAGACTATCTTAATCATTTCCTTTTTATCCCTAGAAGGTGTGGACATGAAGTGGATGAGGAACTAAGTAAAATAGTTTTCTTAAAGGTATTGCATGATGATAATCACTAATTATTGAGCCTAATGGTAAGAGGATAAATAAATAAACTTAGTTTCAGTGATATTGATGAATTATGTAGGAACTACTCAAGAACTAAGGCTAGTATTATGAAGTCATAAATAGGGAAATGAAGCAATGATGTAGGACAACTCATGGAAGAGTTTTCAAATATTATAATAGACATTTTAGTTTAGTTAAACACCACATTATATGTCTATAAATTAAAATCTCATACCAATACTAAACCTTTAGAAATTTAATTTCTAAAATGTAGCTTGAAACATGCCCTCTGAGATTTCCATCTTGATAGAAAAAATATGTGTGGTATTTATGATACAAATACCCATGACACAAATAATTGTCTCATCCTTCTTATTATTAATAATTAATTTAAACATATTACCCAACTAAAAAAAGAGCTCAACTATATATAAATATAGGGGAATATTTTTTATTATTATTAAAATCCAAATCACCTTATTCCTAGAGCTCTTTCTAATCCACGGAGGATACCATGCACTGGACCAATACCTCCACAAACATGGGAATCAAAAACTTGGTCTAAACAAGAATGGAAATCACAAAATCCATGGGCATAACAAGAACTCAAACCATGAATTCCATAAACAAATCAATAATTAGTACCCCAGTAAACATTCAATCATACAAAGAGGTTTCCACCCCAACAAGTGTTGATGCCTACTCCTGCTAGCCAACCCCATCAAACTAAACAAGGAAATCAACATCAACAACTTTTATAGCTGGTAGAAACCCCTAACAAGATAAAATTATCCCCTATTTATGGAATATAATAAGAAATAAATATGGGATTAAATGCCATATATTATAGTAATGTTCAATTACATTTAGGAAAAATGTTGACTAGTCTGTCTCCACTCAACATCACATAAATACCTAATGATAAGGAAATTACAAACATTATTAATGAGAAAGTCAATGAAAAATAGGAATTCAAGGTAAATAAAAACCTCAATAAAATAATTCTCCTTCCCCAAATCCATTTCCTTAAAGACTTAAATAAATAATAAATAAAAGTGAATCTAACTTAATCTAATAACCAAGAAAACTAAGCATTGAGATACCATTGTTGTAAGACATAAAAGACACCCCTAAGCTTACTATAATCATTAATTTTTTGTGTGAAAAAATTCTAGGGAGAAGAAGACAATATCACAAAACTATAAAATTAGATGGTAAGTGTATACACACAATATTTTTAAAATTTATCAATTAGTGATGCCTTATCTCTTGTAAAAACTTGGGAGTCTAAATATCTTTGAGTTCATACCTTAGAGGGTGTGAATATAAAAGTTTTGGGTAGACAATTAGTGCATCAAAATATTGGTGTTACATATACCACCACTTACAACCAATATAAGCCTCTCTTATATGCTTCCTAAAGCTTTGAAACTTCCTTTACACTTTCCTTCAATAAATTCACCACCTCAAATAACCCCTATCTAAGCCAAAACCTCTTTTTTTATCCTTTAAACACATTCAAATGGGTCGAACCTATTTATATAAATGAGCATGTTATGGGACTAAGTTGGCTTAGATAACTTAGTCTAACCCTAACTACTTTATTTCCTACAAAATTGGGTCCAATAGGTCAACTATGCCAACTGAAACTATAGAAAGGGATTAGGGTTAGATATATCTATATAAAAACATACTTTACCCCATTTCCAATAGAGAGAGATAAATAAAATCATTTGTTTGTGCATTTTTTTATCCATGATTTTTACTTGAGGAGTCATTGCTTAAGGTTTCATACTTCCTTTAGAAAGAAGAATATTGTCTTGTGGGAAAAGTCTCTTGGATGTATAGGATAATTATTTTGACTTAGAGCTAACATATCATTGTTATCCTTATGAAACAAAATAACCTATTTCAAATCACCATTAGCCAAGGGAAAGATTGAGGCTTGATAGGTTCTTCTTCAAGGTAAGTATTCGTAACTCTCGATCCTCTTTTATTAGTACATATATTTATATATGTTGGCTTATGAATATATTTATTAGGATTACCTCTACATTGGCTTTAGTAGAATTCTTATTTACATGTTTACTTTTATGTTTATTGTCCCCCATTTGTGCCACAAGAATGGGTAAGCAATAGATTAATTTTACTTTACTTTTTTATTTACTTTATTAGAAACCATAGGACCTAACTAGGTTTATTTTATGGTATTGCTTGACTAGAGGATTTGAAACCTTATTTAGTGATATTGTGTGGTAAAACACACCTTAGTTAGGTCTAGTAGATATATATTTGTCATGAGCCCAATTGTCTATCGGTACCAACAAGTGGATGGGCTAGTTTTACTTATATTCTTTGATCTAGGATTGATTTTTAGATTAGTTTCACTTTCCCTTATATAGATTTTGGTGAACTTGACATGAAACTAACCCTTGTAGGTTTTCTTTTATGATTTCATTTATTATTTATTTCATTTTTAAATATCTAGATCAGATATATGAACTTAGTCTAACATTATGTGCATAGGTTTAACACACAATCAATTCAATCAACTCTATTTTGCTTTATGCAGGTCATCTTCAATTACAGGTAACTAGATTGATCCACTTGACTTAGTTCAGTTCTTCACATATAGGTTTTCAGATTTAGTCAACCCAATTGACTCTTTTAGTAGGTAAAAAATAATCATCTAGATGACACAATATAAAATAAGAAGTTCAACATCATTAAAATCAATAGGTTCATTCTCACTAGCTTAATCATTTATTTTCTTCATTTGAGTCCTATTTTTCATAATTTTTAATATATAAAACTATAACCCTATATTAAAATAAGTTGAATGGATCAAATTAGTTATGTAGTTACTTCTTTCAAAATATATTTAGTTGACTCATTCAACTATTTTTCTTTGTCTCTTGATTCAATAGATAAAATCAGCCTAGTTGATTATGTTCTATATTGTTTGTATATTTAGTCGACCTGATCAACCTTATACTCTTCAAGAAAAGGAATTAACTCACATTTATAGTAATTAAATAATATTTAATTTTGTTTTTTTATTTCTTATATTAGCACACATAGACTAAATAGGAAGGTTCAATTTATCAATTTAGTCACACTAATTTTTATTTTATTTGCACACTTTGAAACCACATAATATCAAAAAACATTAAACAATTTTACCCAAGGTCTACCTACTTGGATTTCATCACCAAGGGGGAAGAAAACTTAGTTTTCAAACTAAGTATAAATATGTTGTTGAAGGTATATATTGGAAAATCACCTGACACCCTTCTCACTACAAGATTGTGAAGTGAGGGGGTAGGCCCCAATACTAAGCCATTACCATCACTAGGATAGATCCCTTTCAACCTTAGTTACCTAAAATAATCTATATCTAACATTTATAGTTACTTTCTAAAGCCAACACACTATCACATTTTTTTCTAAAGATATAATTTAAAATATTCAATAATGGCCACATAGATTATCATTTCTATTTTTTGTTTCTTTCTCTTTGATAATTATATATTATATCGCAAAACTTGTATTGGATAGAATTGTTACAAGTTTTGTGTTGTTTTATGTAATTAGATATAATAGATCAACCTATTTTTATGTGTGTTATTTCAATTTCTTTTAAGAATAACACTAGCTCATCCAAAGCCATAACAATCAAAACCTATCTTTATCCTCAAAACATAGTCAACCCACTCAACCATGTCTCTTATAATTTGTATTTCCTTAGAACAATGTCAACCCAATCAATTGTGTCTCGAATTTTCCTCTTACCAACCTTAAAATTCCACCTCCTACCACTAATAATCAAAATCCTCCCATTGATACAACTCAAATGATTCAACAAATGAATGTTATACAAACAACTAACCATTACCAAATGATGCAAATACAATCTCAAATATTACAAATGGCTAGTCAACCACCTCAATTCATCATGAATCAACAAAATCAGAAAATTTACCTCTTATTAGAGATTCCAATGGGAATTTCATCCCTTAACCTCTTTTTGATAACAAAATGTTTCAACATCTTCAAAATTAACCTTTAACTCCATGCATTGCATCCATAGACATTGGAATCATCTCTCCAACTATCACATATGATGGAACTAAATATCCCACTACTTTTATTAAATATTTGGGTAATATCTATAAGGAATGGGTGAAAAATAATACATTAAATACCACCCATATACTATCTAAAACCTTTATTTGTGATGTACTTGGATGGTACAATCAATTTCCTAGACATTCTAGCTCATAACTAGAGGATTTAGTCAATACTCTAGTGAAGAAATTCCAACATAATGACCTTGTTTAAAATTACCTTATCCACTTCATAAATTCCAAGAAAATTCCTAATTAATTTGATCACACTTTCATAAAATTATGAAAGTCTCTGTCTCATAAAGTGGATTATAATATGAATGATGACACTCTTTTAAAATATTTATTACCGCTCTTAAAGTTGCTCTTCAATATAAAGTTCAGATCTTTTCCCTAAAATTTTAGAAGAAGCCTTAAACCAATAAAAAGGTAAGGCTTTATTATGACTCAATTTGAACCACCTCAATAAAATACTAAGTAACCTTTTCAATCATTTTATCATAACATTTATTCTTATAATCCTCCACAAAATTAAAAAGGAACATCCAATTCAACCAATCTTAACACCACCCTCCATCCCTTGAGTCTAGAACAACTTAAGAAGAAATTATCACCTTATAAACCCATGAAATTTGATCTTTATAAACCTCCTCTAAAATTTCATCCTAATAATTTTTTTTGGTGGCATGCTACAATAGGTCATTCCCATGATGTTCATTGTACTCTTCACTAATTTCTTCTTGCTTCCTTACTTGGTCCAGAATTCAATCTTGATACTCTAAAAAAATAATGTTATCAAGATTATATTTATGAATCATAAATACAATATAAATAATCAAATAAAATTCACCTACCTAATGATAAAAAATGATTACCACATACCTCCACTTCATCTATTAATGTTTTTCAAACCATAGTTGGTCCTTCTATCTTTTATCTACTAGACTTTCACCCTTATGAAGGTAGCTTCAAGCCTTCATAATTTTAAATAACATGGAGAAAATCCTAAGATATTGATGGCTTAATATATGGATTGAATTTCTATATTTTAATGGTTAGCTCCCCTTGATGTATCAGTTAGGCTTTCTACTCTACACTATCAATTTTCTAGAGAAAAAAGAAGAAGATAAACTAAAATGAAATATATTTAAGGTGATACACCAAAATGTGTCCTTCACTTATCTAATATTCACTAATAAGGTTTAATTAAAACATGGACATGATTTCACTTCTCAAATTAAGGTCTCTAAACATCAATATTTCACATAGAGGCTTAGCTTAATTCATGATCTAAGGTAACTAACGAATAGGTCTCTCAAAGACATTAAGGAAAGATTACACTTGCCATACATACAAGATTAGTAAAGACCACCTTTAAAATTTAAAGGATGAAGTAACACATAAAAACAGGTAAATAGGAGAGTAAAAAATGAAAGGAATCATGCACTATCACTGTCATTCATAAAGTAACCATGAACATACACTAGTCACAAGCTTTAAAGAGGCATGAATTTAGTTTTATTTATTTTGAAGAAGTAAGTAAAAGTGTCTTTATGAGTAGGTATATGCCAAAACTCAAGTTAAGTATCATTTAAAATATCAAAAATAGGATTACATATAGAGAAAATGAAAAAGGAGAGAGAGAGAGAGAGAGAGAGAGAGAGAGAGAGAGAGAGAGAGAGAGAGAGAGAGAGAGAGAGAGAAAGAGTAAAAATCTAAAAAAGGAAATGTGGCATCCACTAGCTCCTTCTCTAACTCTAACGTAGTATATTTCCTCTCATAAAACCTTTAAATAATTGTGTATAGGTTGAGGTAGAATTTTTTTGAATGTTTAAGAATTCTTAGGCATTAATTAGAGGATTTTGACTAGTGGAAGTGCTTGCATTCTTGTTTACATACCCTATATATTACCTTACTTGTCTTCCTTGATGAATGAGTCTCATTCCTTGAAAATAGGACACCATGTACTAATAAATTATTTATTTTAAACCTTAAAAATAATAATAATGATTTTTATCCACCTTAATTGGGTTTTTAGAATTCTCATTTATGCTTGTTTGACTTAGTCTCTTTATTAGGTGTGGGAAGGAAGGAAGGTCTTGTTACGAGTGTTGGAGACTCTTTCAACCCCTTTAATGACCTTTAAAACTTAAATAGACTTATTATTAACCTAAAAGTGGTGTATAATATAGAATATACCTTTTTGAACCTCCTTAATAACTTTTATGCCTTCACTTAGTTGATTATTGATTTGAACTCCTTATGCAACGTGGCGTAGGAAAGAGAAAACTTGGATTTGCCTTGAATCAAGAAAATTTCCTCCATGGATGGATTTTAAACATAAATTTACACCTATAATAGGTGACTTAGATCCATAAAACCCTCCAAAATATGAAATTTTATTCCATTTGTTTGCTTTTTTACCCATTCTTTATAGCCCTAAAAAGAGGTAAAGTTCCTTGTGTAGAAGAGTGTACAGACTATACTAGAAAAAACCATAGTTTTCATGACCGTATATACCCTTACATCTCCATACCATGTTTTAGGATCCAAATCTAAGTGTATATTTTTTTTGTCATTTAGCTCTATATTTATGCCTAATTAGGCCTCATAGTCCTAAAAAAGAGATCTTGATCAAATGGACACCCACATGTGTGAAACATAAAAAAGTGTTTGATTAAATTTACATGCCATAATACCATTTTCCATGCCAAATTTAAATTTTTGGGTCCTTGTGTAGATGGGAAAACCATGAAATAGCCATTGGCAAGCCTATATACTTGTGTGTGTTTGAGGTGTTGTTTGAGATGTTTTTCATGAAAATTGTAGGTTTTAATTATTGAATATAAATTGTTTAGATATATAAAACCCTTAAACAACTCATTCCTTTAGATATAATTCTCTTATTGCACTCATAGGCCTTCACCATTGATTATTTGCTTGTAAAACTAAATTCTCTCACCTTTTGATCTAGTGGCTAACTTGCATGGATTGTATACCAAATTGATAGACCTTTAAAAGAGTTTTAATGATATTTTATCCTAAATAAATACCACATACAACTTTTTAAATGGTTTTTATGTCACTCCAATACCTATACCTTCACAAACTAGCTTAAAATTACATGTTTTGACCTGTATTATATGGTACTATAATTGCACATTTGAACAAACACCTTAAAGTGGAGATCAGGGGAGTTTTGAATGTAATTAGGGAAATTTAGAGTTAAAATAATGTCATATAAATGCATCAATAATCACATCTTATCCATCAGGTTAGTTTTCAGGTTTAAAGAGGGTTTAAAGAGGTTTATGTTCTTAACACTAGTTCATAAAGGACAAGGGCCATTCTAAAAACCAATGCCATGAATTTATAGTAGGGGGACCCCTATAAAATATACTATGGGAATGAGTTATAATTCATCTCCTTATGAAATTTCTGAGCAAACATCTGACCTCTTTGAGCTCCTTAAGCAAAATAAGGTTCTTTGTCTTCTATTTGATTGTTCATAAAGTTGTAAGACTAAATAGCTTAACTAAAATCACATGTTTCAATAATTGGAACCCATAAAAAATTCAAATCAACCTAAATCATTTATTAAATTCTTGAAACATGTTTTAACCCTTGCAAACTTACCTCTTGGGCTAGTGACTGTGTATGAAAAGATTGAGAAAGGCCATTTTAGGTCTTAAGACCTTAGAACTCAATTTCATATCAAATAAATATTTAAAAATGTTTTAAATGATCCATGAAATTATCTAACATGATCCTACATAATTTTTTACCTTCCAAAAGGTCTAAAACCTTGATCTTTTCTATCTAAGTGTTTATATGCAAATTATGTATGTTGACCCTAAAGGTCTATAGATTGAGTTTCTATCCTTATCCACTAGATTAAAACTTGATGAAACCCATTTTTTAAGATCAAATACATCCATTTGGACCATTATACATTCAAATATTAGTGATAAAGACACTATTTTCACTATACTTATGAGTGGGACTATAGGTTTCAAAAGATTGTCATTTAAGTTGAGCATTATCCTTTACGAACATGATATTCACATACACTTATAATGAAATGTATTCCATTAATTCAGATTCACTCAGATATCATCCAATATCATCTCTATAATTACTCATTACCATCACATCCAAACTCCTATCCATATTTTCATTCATAAGAAAGACTATCGATAGGTTTATATTGGTTATAGGTGTGCATTTACTACTCAGCTTATTTGGGGAAAGTGACTTCAATAAGACATTGAATAGGTCTATAACATGGATTCAAAACCTTCTAGTATCTTTTTAAAATATTTAAACCTTCACCTCTCCCTCTCACACAAATTTCCTTAGGCACTATAGATGGGTAGGCTAATTATGTCTTCACTTTGCTAACTGTAACTTCATTAGGATTAACTGTAGCTCCTTAAGGCCTATGATTAACTTAATGAGATATATATTAATTTAAAATACTATTTTTATATTATGTGCAACTCTATAATCTTATAGTAAATAAATATTCATCCAAACTTCCAACTCATCATTGTACTCTTTCATCATATTATCCTTAGAGCTTAGTCAGGCTCAGTTAAGTTGGATATAGGTGGTGGTTTTATAATTAATATATTAAATATGTATAAGGTGATAAAAATTAATGCCTTTAATAGGTATACACATAATTTTTTCACCTTTTATCACCTTATGAAAGAGTTCTCCCTCTTCAACCTCTCTCTCTCAAACAATTATCTTCACCTGATCACCTATAGGCCACCTTAATTGATTGTGACTATAGAGATAAATAAGTCACTTTGTTGTGTATTATAATTAAAATATTTTTTTTCTTAAATTTATAAAATTCTAATCATCCTCTATATTCTTCTTACATCACATCCATATCATGCAAATTCTTGCTCTTAATGACAAGTTCCTCTTCCATATGGGTTGAAATGACTGAGCCAAAATGTCATGGTTGTCGATGTCTATTTGTAATTGAATGTAGGTATATAAAGTAAATTGACCTAAATTATTATCCTAATATATCAAATTGTTACCATTTTTCTCATTTATAACTTATTAATGGAAACCACTACCTCAATGTATCTTATATTCATGTCATTCTTGAAAGTTCTTTAAACTATGACTATTGTAGGTGTGCATTTAGCTCACTATATGAAAAAAGGAAGGACATATGACATGTTTGGTAGCATGATAAACATGATTTCAAAAAACACTTAATAATTCTAAATTACCTTACATCACCTTAGAGAATCATCTAAAAGGCTTGATAAACATGGAGATAAAAACATGAACTTACCTTAAAAACTATGAAAGTACCTTAATATCTACTAAATAGGGTTTAGAGAGGTTATATTTTATTATTATAATGTACCTTGGTGACATTTATATCATTCACACCCATTGAAGGGGCTTAGATCTCCCTAAAAACTCATCTAACACCTATATAATACATCTTCAAGAGCGAACAATATTTTAGAAGCCTTTAGTTGGTAAAATAGTAATACTACCATCACACCTCCTCTAGTGATATTGAGTTTATACACATGTAGGGTAATTTCATTTACCTCATATTAGGTCTTTAAACTCCATTTTGATAGTCATTTCACCCCATTTCTTATGAAATGCATACATATAGGCATGTAGACCTCTAGGTCTACATTCTTATGCTTTAAGCATCTTCATGATAAAAACCTTAACCAAATTAAACTTTGATAACACTTTTGTATCACATCATTAAACTAATATTTAATTTATTTATTCTAAACAACTTTTATGGTGTAGTACCAAACCTTATGAAATCACTCCTATGCAAACAATCTACACACATGTCTTAAGGCTTAAGAACATTATTTGTTGCTTAGATAAAATGATATTAGAGTGATAACTGAGAACATGGGTGGAGTTTTAGATCCTTATATGGAATAATAACATGATATATCATATTAATAAACATACTTCAATCAGTTAATAACCCTGAGACATCAAGAAATTATGATAGTTATATTACAACATATACAAAATGAAGCTATCTTGATAAATTGGGCTCACACATGCCAAATAGATTTGAATAAAATTTATATATGATTGAATATTCCATGAACATCTCCCTCAATTTAAAATATGCATTCAACTTGTTTCAAACTATTATCTCAAAGAAGAAGAAAATGTTGTGGGATTTCTAAGTAGTTTTAAACCACCTTGGGGTCTTAACGATTGTTCATAAAGAAGAGGAGATAAATATGATGACCAATTCCACAAATATTATTATTACTAGGATCTCATCCTCTATAAAAAAATTAGGACCCAACTCTCTCTCCTCTATCCATATTGAGCATTTGAAAACTACCCTTGTGAGCTTAAGAAGAGGGTAATGAAGGAGAAGAAGCAATTTTTACACTTTTAAGAGCTGTGAGAAATTAAAACTCATTGAGATGACCTATATTAGACCAAAATACACTTTAAAGAATTCTCACTTGGAAATTGGCTCTTTAAGTTTGTACAAACCCATAAAACTACATTTTTTGGAAAAAACTAGGTTGTTTTGACATGTAGACCATTATTCTCACTTCATTGTGACATTGGTACATTGAAAACTAATTTTCTAGATTTTAAAAGTGTAATTAAACTTGTTTCCATCTTGACCATCTTTAAATCCCTTAAAAAAATCTCTAAGTGCAAATAAATTTAGTTTAAAAGAGATGATCTCATGCAAAGAAACTATATCAATTAAAGATCTTCTAGGACTTCAAATGACCTCTTCATCATCTAATTCAATGTTCCATGAAAATATAGTTTCTTTATAAGGCCTAGTTTGTCCAAAATACAAACCTAGGTTTCTCCAAAAACTATTAACTTTGCTAATAATCCTTAATTTCATCAAACAAGACTAATGGGCCTTAAACCAAGTGACAAAGTGAAACAAATTGACTTGATAGACTATGTACTCTCTTGACACAACATAACATAAGCCTAGGACCCACAAGATTGACTCTAAAGGCATTAGAAATCTTATCCAAGTTATTATCTTAAAAAATTATAACAAGGCTAACAAATCATAACTTGAATATTACCAAAGGCATGACAAAGCTATGAACAAGGTTGTACAAGCATGACAAGAAAAGTTTTGAATTGTAGGGATGATAGTTTGACCTATGAGGTCAAATTTGTCAACACTTCTTACACCAATAAGGAAAATATAGATAATATGAATAACTTCAAATGGGTAATTGCATTTGTTAATCCTCAACTTCTTAGGTCACACAAACCCAAGGAGTACCTAGTTAAAATGCCTACCCCAAAGTGCATAGTAAATGGTCATCCATTACATTATAGACCTCTTCATACCTTACCTACATATATTATTTAAATTTAAACATCCTTAAAATATAACAAACCAATACATTTAATGCCCATGTAATTCAATATAATTTTTCAAATTCACCTCATTCCATATCACATGTTGTGGCATCTTATGAATCCTATCCACATATCACATCAAACTCTGGGGCATCTTGTGATGCTTGTATACACAATATTTTTAAACTTTGATTGATTACTGACACTTTGTATCTTATAGGAACCCATTGAGTCTCAATCTCTCTAAGTGTATGTCTTAAGGGGTGCATCAGGAAAGGGGTGGGTAGACCATTAGTGCTTCATAAGAGTGTTATCCCTTTTTCCACTTGCCATCTACAAACTCATCTCCTATAAACCAATTAACCTAAGCTTATTCTTCTCAGCCTTACCTATTCTAGTCTTTTTTCATGCTTTATCATCCATTTCTTGCCTTAATTTCCATTTAGATAGTTAGTTATACTAGGTTGACTAGGTTGACCCTATATAATATAGGGATATTTTAAACTTTTTAGGTTCGTTAGCCTTTTGGCTAGCCTAGCTTAGACCTATTAAATTATCGCCAAAAACATATAAGCTTGACTTGGTTTACCCTATACAGTCAACACTTATAAGAGGATTTAGGATAAGATCTACCTATATATACAAGTTCATTTCCAACCATTTTTAAGAAGATAAGTGAAGAAGAATAAGTGTAAACAAACATCTAATTATTGACCATTCTAATTGAGGAATAAAGCTTATGGTTCTATACTTTATTTGGAGATATAGATCTTATCTTGTGGATAAGTATTTTGGATGCATAGATAGGTTGTGTAGCCTAGAGATGATTTGTATTTGTTATCCTTACATACCAAAAAAATCTCTTATAAAACACCTTGGATAAGGGAGAGATTGAGGCTTAGTGGGTTCATCTTCAAGGTAAGTATTTATAAATTTATTTCTCCTATGTAATAGTAGATAAATAATGTAGTTGTGCTTTGCTTCCAATGTATTAGGATTATGTATACATTGATGTGAGTATATGTCTTCTATACATATTTAGTCTAGTTTGTTTTATTTCTAACCCCCACTTTGTGCTATAAGCTTTGGTGTGCATTAGATTAGATTTACTTTCTTGTTTATTAGAATTGAGTGAACACTAAACCTAGGATCCTTTTAGGGTTGTGACATGATTATGTTAGATTTTAGGCTTTAGAACCCTTCTTATCATGGTGTATTATGAAAAGTGATCCCCTAATCAAGTCTAGCAGATCCCCATATTGGTCATGCTCCTACTTAACAAATGTATCCCCAATCGAAAGTGTACGTATGCTCTATATTCTCTAAGCCAAGGTTTATTTATAGACATGATGCATTTCTAATTGCATACATTTTAGTGAACTTGACATAAACTAACCCTTGCAGCATTTTTTCATCTTATTTCATTTCTTTCATTCTTTCATCATTATTTTTATCATATATATACCATATTGGATCAACTCTATCAACTTAGTATCTAAATTCTATGTGTAGGTTTTCAAGTATAGGCTACTAGATCAGTCTTATCAACCTCGTATAGTTTTAAAGATTTATAGACATCCAGTCTAGACTACTAGGTCTACCTAGTTGACCTTATATATTTTTAGACATCTAGTTCAACATACTAGGTTGACCCAATCAACACTATACATTTCAGGCACTTAACAACAAGTCATTGTAAAGATTAATCAACCCACTGAACCCAATTAGTATAATTTGTGAGCATATACAAAGGTTATTAAACAATAATATTCATTATCTACATCTTTAATCCACCAAGGTTCATTTATATCTCTCTATCTCTTTCTTACATGTTTTTCTTTTACAATTTACACTCTTTAAAACTATCCTTTCACAGTCAACTGGATCGACACTACCAACCCAGTTTTATGTTCTATGTGTTGTCTAGATAACTAGGTTGACTCTACCAACCCTATTCATTTTTATAACTTACTTCCATAGTACAGGTTTGACCCTATCAACCCTATTCTATATTTTATGCATATATTGTTGACCATATCAGCATTATACCTTGTTTTAAAGTTGTAATTAACCTTATATGTTTGTAATTAATTCACACTTTATTTTTTCATTACTTACATGACTAGAATAGATCACATAGTCTAATTAAATGGTTTTTAATTAATCATTTAGTTCACTATATTATATTTTATGCACACATGACCAAATCAAAAAATCTAAACTAGCATTTTAACATTTATCTACCCAAGGCCAACCTACTTGGATTTCATCACCAAGGGGGAATTTGAATTGATACTCTAGTCAAGTATAAAGCATGGTTAATTGTATATTTTGGCTATGTACTTGACATACTTATTAGTATAGTGTGTGAAGTGATGGGGTAGGCCCCAATAACAAGCCTATATCATTTCTACTATATTCCCTTTTATCCCATACTACTTGAACCATATTTATATTTCCATTTTATTTCCTTGCTTATAAACAACTTCCCATCACATTTAAAATCATATCTTAATAATCAAATAAACATTTAGGTTAACCAATTAGTTAGCTCCTTAATTTCTAAGTTGATTGCTTGTTATTTTCTCAATTATATTTTGTTTTACAAAAACTTGCATTAGCCAGTGTTGGTAAAAGGTTTTGTGCTATGTGATTCAATTGGATTGGCTAACATTAATCCAATTGATTGTTTATTTCCATTCAGTTATTTATTTTTAAATTACTTATAAAATTTGTCTTGTTTTAGTCCACAAATTCATCATCAATTTCTAAATTTCCCTCTCTAATATATTGGGTCAACCTAGTACCTTTTCTAGCCTCTATTCACTATACTAGATCAACCCAATCAACTTTGTATAGTTTATAGACCCTATTTCATCTTTTCTTAGCCTCTATTTGATATACTAGATCGATCTAGTTCACCTTGTATAGTTTGTAGACCCTATTTTTATGCTAGGTCAACCCATTCAACCATGTACTATTATTGTAATTTCTTATTTACTTTCTTTCTCATATCTTTATCCTTCCTTTCATCATGGAATTTGTGTTTGATGACAACTCTGAGTTGCAGTCAATAAACATGATGAATTTTACAAACCCTCATATGGTCTCCCATAAAAAGAGTAGGGCTCCTCTCTTGGATGCTATTAATGTTCATATTTATACTAATATAATGAACTATGGGATCCCTCCTAATACCTCTTCATAACATAACCCTCTTTTTTCATTTGAATACCAACTCGAATTAGAGTATACACCTGAAATGCTTTTATTTATCTCTAAATTTCCTCAACATCAAGGAAAAGATCCTTCTACTATTTACAATCTTATGATTATTGGTCAAGTTAAAGAGCCTCATTCACCTAATCCTACATTCTAAATTATATTTTAGCATACCACTTTCTTTGATTCTTAGCCTCTTCCTTCATTATGACCCCTTCTCATACCATGACCTCTTCTTCTCTTACTTCTTCCACCTCCATGCCTAGTATATCCACTAACATGGCAAGTTCTACATCTAATGGGCCTCTCATAAGATCCACTTTCCTTAATCCTTCCACTAGTGCATCATTTTCTACCCAAGGTAATCATGCTAGTAGTTTTTCTTCTTATCAACAATTCACTAGTCCATCTTTTTCTACACAACAAATTTTTCCACTAGTGCCTCACATTCTCATAATTCTTCTTAAGCTCCTATTAACACCAATAGTGGTACCCAAGCCACAAACACCAACTCTAATTCTCTTAAAAATTATAATCAAACAAATCAAATATTATTACAAACATTTAATCAAATGAATATGTTTCAATCTCACAACATAAATTAAATTATGAGAATGCAAAACCACCTTCTTCATCTTCAATCTCGTCCTCAACCAACTTAGGGTACACATAACCAAAATGTTTCCCCTTCTCTTAGATATTCTCAAGGCAATCTCATTCCTCAACCTCCTTTGGTCAATAAAACCATTAGGCATCTCTAAAATGAGCTTCTCACTACTCAAATTGCTAATATTGATATTGGAGGTATGTCACCTACAATTAATTTTAATGGATCAACCAATCCCACCCTTCATCTTAAAAAAATTGGAAATATTTATAAGAATTGGATCAAATTGAAGACATTTTCTACTACCAAACTCTTACCTAAAACCCTCACAAGTGATGCCTTGGATTGGTACAACTAACTCATAACTCATTCCATTACTAGTTTTTAGGATTTTGTGAATGTTTTAGTTCAAGAGTTCCAAACTAGTGATCTTCCTAAAAACACTTTGGCCCACTTCACAAATTGCAAATAAATTAAAAATGAAACTCCTCAAGCCTTTGTTAAAATGTGGAAAACTTTGTCAAATAAATGGGAACATAACATCATTGATGAAAACCTTTTCCATCTCTTTAACAATGCCCTTTTTCCTAAACTTCAATATCGGGTCCACACTTTCTCTCCATGTACATTGGAGGAGGCTATTGACCAAGCTAAATGACATGATTTCCTTATGCATCAATTTGAACCACCCAAACCTTCTGTGCGTCCTCATCTCTTACTTAAAAATAAAAATTGCAATGTTACCAATGATGGTGTTACAAATTATTAAGACACCATTTACAATGTTCAAGATGTCATTTCTACCCCTTCGTCAAAACCAACCCCTCCTCAACAATATACCAAACCTCATTTATCTTCACCAAACAACATTAATGTTCATAAACCTATATCCTTAGCTGAATTTTTTAAGCATATGCCTAGGCCTCTTCCATGATATCTTAACCCTACCCATCCTATGAAATATTGGTATGATCCCAACAAGTTTTTTTGGTTTCATGTTAGTTGGGGTCATTATCATGATACTTGTAAACAACTTCATAATTTAGCTATGGATTTTCTACTTGGTCTTAATTTTGATCATGATTCTATCATTAGAAAGCATCAACAAGCTTATGAAACTAATTTTAAGGATTATAAATCACATGATAAAAATCAATCCTTAAATCAAGCAAAATGATATTTTAGCTATCTACAAAGACCCTCTTCCTAATCATCAACCTATTCAAGATAATCAAGATAAATCCATGCCTTCCAACAATAATGTTAAAAGTCTTGTTGAACCAAATTTTAAAGAAAATGTGGTTATCATGACTAATATGTGAAGGGTGGTTGCTCTTATCGATTCTCAACCTATCTACACTACTTCATATAGAACATATCATGTTATCTAGGATTCTTATCCAACTCATTTAAATGAGTTAGGGCAAGATGACCTTACTACATTTGATGATCTAATTTCCAATTCTCCTTTCGATAACACTTCCTTTTCTATTTCTACCACTTTTTTTTCATCTTATAACACTAATGATAATAAATTTTACTAACACTTCTACCATTTATCAAAATCAATTTGAACCAGCTACTTCATCATCAAAACATGATTTATAACCTTGTTCCAAACCTTTTTCTTATTATAAAAAAAATCAATGTATTTTAGGTCCTCCTTTTAAGGACCTCCTTAATCATTATGCACCTATATCTAACAACCTTATTATGTGTTATGATTAGTGAGATCCAACTATGGAATTCACTGATCTCCCATCCTAGACTACATTCCTTGACATTATGAGGAATTATCCCCATCATATAAACCATCTTATTTAACTATTATTCTAGATGAATGTCCCTCATCCTCCTCTAGCTGGATAAGAGGTAGCCTTATCTGGATCTGAGTATAGTATATTAAAACAATGTGAAGAGATGTCTATCAACACTAACAAAACTATAGACACTTCTCTTTATTTAAAATTTCCCGTAGCTTCTATGATTATTGATGAGATTTTGCTTCATACAGATGATCTTACCTTATTCATTAGTGTTCAAATAAGTGATATCTAATTAAGTGTGCATTGATTGGTAAGGGTTTTGGTACCTATGTTACCTCTCTCAACTTCATTAAGACTCTTATATATTTAGAATGCAATCTTAAGTCTACATAAAGCACCTACCAAGGATATTATTGAAGTGAAATGCCTCCTCTAGGTTACGTGTGGGTTCCCATTACCATCCCACATATCATCATTCATGTAAAGGTGATGATATTTAACTTTTCCCTTTGTTATAACACCTTGCTTGGTAGGCGATATACTCACTATATGAAATTTATTGCTTCTTTCACCTTCCAATGCAATAAATTACCTCATAATGAATCCATTTATAGGATTTAGGGTGAGACCAGCCCTTGGAATTTTGAACAATTCCAAGACCATAGTGTCTTCAAGATTCCTACTCTTGAGCCTTTACCCAGAATTCCATTCTATGAGTTGCAACATCTTCATTTTACCATTAATTCAATGCAAGGTTACAATGGGCATCCTAAACCATTGAGAACATTCATCCTAACCTATTAGATTATAATGATGATGTGGCCAATGAGATTAACCTACATATTAAAATTTTTTATCTCTCACCTGATCTCATCTTGAAGCTTCTTTCTTCATTATAGCATCATTATCACAAGCCTCCTTGCAATGATATTCCTAGAGTCTTGACCAAGACTTGGTATTTTATTCACCACACTTCCTTAGATGACAAGGTTATCCCTAATTATGTTATTAATTTTCACACCCTAGATTATGATAATGGTTATTCCTTAGATGATCCACTCTTAGGTGGTCTTGTCTAGGCCCACGATGTTGATATTATCCATTATTATTATTCTTTATCTGATTATTTTCATGTATCTTCCCATCTTTATTCATTTACAGTTCCTAATTTTAGTATTTTTCCTCTTTATCATAGGGTAGAGATGGCACCAACACCTCTATTTTCTAAGGATCCTCATATGAGTATGCTCATAGATCATGCTATGATCAGGACTTACTATTTTACTAGGTTCCCTAATAATCATAGTTGTTTTACTCTTGAGATTAGTGTGACACTTCTTAGACATTCTATAGAACCTGTTCCTCCCTCAATAGATCCCTTATTAGAACCCATTCCCACTCCCACTATATTTGATCCCATTCATATTCTTTTTATATTTGAGTCTATTCTCACTCTTATTATTTCTAAGCTTACCCCTGCTTCTCATCCTATTGATCCTTCTATTGAGCCTAGTTCTATTCTTCCTCCATCACCACCTTCATTTGGTGATGGTTTGCTTACCTTGCCTAAGATGGCTCCTCTACCCACCAAATGAGCCAACAAGTGTTCTATAAATTCTTCCAATCCTATTATACCTCCTTTTATGAGTGTTTCTCTTAAGACCACTCACAAGTGTATTTATTTCTTTCATGGGATAGATAATCATTCTTCTACCCATTATCGCAAGATGTGATAATATATTGATATTTTTCATCCTTCCTTTCCTACCTCAGATAAAGCCACATATCCCTTGAATGTTCTACCTAAATATATACCTAAGTATGGTGATGTATATTATTTATGGCACTAATGTGGCACCTATCACACTAATAATTATTGCGTCCTTCAATAACACCTTAATAATCACCTTGTAACTATTCCTAAACCTTCTTCCATTCTTCCCATAGGTCATTCCCATAATAAGTCTTTTCCTTAAACTCCCATATCTCCACTTTTAGTGGTTCCATGCCATCTAGTGGTCCCTTCATCACCTTCTATGCCCCTACTTGTGATTCCTTCACCTATAGACCTTACCTCACCTATGGATCCTTCTCCACGCATGAATCCCTCACCTATGTATCATTTTACACCTATGACTCCCTCACCCATGGATCCTTATCCATTGATGATTTATAAATATCCTATAGAGCCCACTCTTATGCATTCTATCATGTGTCCTTTGACTAATTTTCCTCAACACAACCCTTTAAGTATTCCTACATTTATAGTTCAAGAGATTATAAGAGAAGTATTTTTACCAATTTTCATTAAATATTGATGAAACATTAGAATTAGTTCATATCTTACTTCATAGATATATATATATAATGTCTTGGATAATATGTGTGGGTAGATTTATCAGTATTTATGGGAACATGCATGGTGCCTTTACATTTACATTTTGATTGGATGTGTGCTCCAATTTTATTTTTAACTATCTTTTATATCATTTGACACTTTGTCAATTCATATTTTTCTTATATAGAGATTTGATATCTTGATTATATTATCATTTAAATTCACATATAATTATATTTATTTATCATTGCTTTCTCTTTATTTCTTAAGTTTTTCTCAAAACTCTCTTCTTGTGTCTTCATGATTGTTTGCTTTCTTATCTCTATTTTTCATAAATAATTCTCATTATGACTTGGTTATACAAACCCTATTCCCTTTGGTCATTGTCTCCCTTTTAGCATGTGATATGTTATCAAATAATTCATCTCATTATACTTTCCTTTCAATGATCCTCTTTGTATCTCATTTTTCCTTTCTTCCTTTTTTGTAAACTAATCATATACATGGTTGAGACTTGAGATCACATGATATTTAATTGTTAAGACTAAATGTCCTATTCAATATTTGTCTTTGGTTACTTAGCTTCATTTAGCCTTAGCCTACATATCATTCATGTGTATCAATACATCTCTTATGATTGGTCATTCTAAATATATATGGAGGAATCTTAAAAATCCATAAAAAGTTAAAAGCCAAATAATTTTACAAAAGGTAATGATATAAAAGGATAAAAAAATTATTAAAAGTTAAATCACACTATAAGACATGATTTAAAGCACATCTCCTTCTTTTAGTCAAAGCCTAAATTCCAAAGTTGGCCTCACAGTAGATTCAAGGTCCTTTGGGGTGTGGTAGGCTAGTAGATTATAAGAGGAGAACAAAAAAATCTTTTTGTGCTACCTAATTTCTCATGCAAGTACCCAATCTTCATAGTAGATCAATAGCTTTATAAGGGGTTCTAAGTATTTGGGAACATGTTATGGGAAGGTAGGTCCATTTTAATTTTACTTGCACTAACATACCTTCATGAGTTAATATTAGTAGCACAATTAACTACCTATAAAGCTTTGTGTCTATAATGAACAAGTTTCCTTTGTATATTTATGATCACTAGTCACTTAGTGTCTTCTCATGTCTTTATTATGCCTCTTGCCTCCTAAGGTATTCCCATAAAAATCCTAAGTCTTGATTTTTACACTCCCTATTTTATTTTATACATCAATCATATTTCCTTTTGAGAAATATTGTCTTGTTTGCTGATCACTCCCTGTGGGATTTCATTTGTGGGTTATATTATAAGACCATGGATAGGACTTGGCCATCCTAAAAAATTACCATCTTTTTCCTTCCTATTATGCACATCCTTTATTACCTAATTTGTCCCAATTTTTCCATCCCAGTGGTGTTCTCTTTCTGAGTTTCAATGTAAGATCATGGATAGGACTTGTCATTCCTCACAAAATTTTCCAATAATACAAGTCACAAACAACATTACATGTGTCAAATATGAGATAAGATGTAATTTATTATGAAGTTACACATCATTGACATGCTTCCCAACTTGATTTATTATGTTTTATTCTTAATTTATTTATTTTTTCACTCTTATTTTCTTATTTTTTGAGTGCATGTAAGAATATAACAATTTCTCAATATTTTCATACTTCTCAGCTTCATTTAGTGTGATAAATTTAAGATCAATCTTTTTCCAATTTTATTTTTCTCTTATACTTCCCAACATGATTTAGTATGATTGATTGACTTAATTAATGTGATTTTATACCATTTATGCCCTTTTACATACCTTCCATTTTTTTACATTATTCTCATACTTCCCAATGCAATTTAATATGATTTTACTTTTTTTAATTTGGTGCAAAAACATTTCACTTTGGTTTAAGAACAAATTCCTTTTTACCATCTCTTGGTTTGTTATACTTAGTCATTTTATTGTTATTACACATTTCTCAACTTGAAATAATGTGTAGTACATTTTTGATTGATTATATTTTACCAATTCCTTTTGCCTATTTCTTTTTAACCATGCATGTGTTTTTCATAATGATAGAAAATAAACCACATCTCATATATTTCCTCTAGCATATACAAAAATATCTAAATACATGTGATAGAAATAAATATATCCAAAGCATCCACAACCACAACCATAATGACAACAACATACACAAATAATAACAATATGCCAAAATGATACATCATATATATATATATATATATATATATATATCATGAGTTTTGGTAGAATAAGTACAAACTTATACAATGTTCCATCCTTATGGCTAGGACCCATCTTATTTATCTCATAGCCTAGCCGTGCTACTTATTGAGGCTTCAATATGACTCCTCTAAATAGTAACCTATAAGGAGGCTATATGAGATCTCAATCCCTCTATATGTCCCCATAGATGCACTATCTTCACATGTGCTTGCACAAACTCAATATGGGTCATGTTATGAGCTTACATCAACTAGGTCTACATCATTATATGTGCATATGTCATCTTCATTGTATCTAGATTTATATCTCTCTCCTCTACTAGGGCCTTCCATGACTTATATCTCCTATAACCATCTATATTAGTGGTTTCATCCTCTCCCTATATGCTTGTATCTATCTCGTTACCTCTTATTGGACCAACTTGCCTAAGATGGGGAAGATGGTACATTATAGTCCTCTAATGTATTAGGGTCATACACCTATATATTCTCATCTACAATGCCATGGAGTGTTCCCCTCATAAAGGACCCCCATCTCTCCTCCTCATCCTTAGTAATTCCTATAAAATCACACCCAAATAGATATTTTATCATTGTCATATCTTGAAATATCTATCTCTAGTCTCTATTTCAAAATGAAAACTTAAGCAATAATTTAATAATCTTTATTACCTATCCATGTCTTAGGCACTATGGTATTAACATCCATGTGACTGCTTAGCACAATATATCCATCCATGTAGCCTCCTAACACCTCCTCTATAGGTCACCTCATTAACTCAAATCTAACTATCATGTCTCATGTCTTCCTTAACCCTATGATTAAGTGGCCTTTCTATCATCCATCTCTCCTTTGGCACACCTACTAGGTCCTTAGGGATGGTGATAGTCTTTAATCTCTCCTACTCCTATCTGCATCAATTCTATGTCCTCAATGGTAATAACTAATCTCATTATTGAGATGGTGGTGGTATCTTCTGTGCCACTACCTCTACATCCCTCTCCTCTTACTTTGCTCCCTATCATACTCATCAAGTCTATGATCACTTATGACATGGTATGAGTATCAGCCTCATCACTAGTGGCCCTAATCCATTCCTCCCCCAAGGCTATATCACATGCCAAACCAACTACTTAGGCATCAATATTGATACCATTATATGAGGTAATCCCATTTATCCTAACACTCATGCCACTATATGTGGCTCTCTCCACCAAGTATAGTGTCTAACAACCTATATCCTCATTGTAGCTAGTGCAACTATGTACCATCTTGACCATGTAGTTTTTATGTCTCCATATGGCTACCACACTATGTATTCACATTTCACAATCTATATCTAACACATGGGGTATGGCATGTGATATCTAGTCCTCATTCCAATACCATACTTGAGGTGACCTATCATTAACCATGTGAGACAACCTAACTGACTAATTCATGGGAAAACTCACATAGATCTAAGTTATCAATAATATTATCAATCTTATATATTTTTTACATCTAACCAAAACCTCTTATATATCATGTATGAACTAGACCTAGATGATAGAACCAAGATCATATAGTATGCCCTCCTCTAAAATCCTCCTATTCAAGGCTATCATAGATAGCAGTACCTTGTTGTCTAACTTGTGACATAACACTAATTGTGTTAGAAGTCCTATCATGGCCTTTTGGATATTTATAATATATGATTCATATAAATCAAACATTATAACTCACCTACCTCCTAATATCGTACCTAAACTTGTAGCCCACATGGCTAAGGATTTCTTCTCCTCCATACTATTTGGTATGCTTATAGTCATTGGTGCTCCTATCACCAGTATCCCTAGGATGGCATGCACATATTATAGAGTGATAGACACCTCTACCACATCCCAATCCACCTCACATCTAAAGGTGTTAGTCAATCATTCCCAATATCCAAGGAATATGACTAATAGATTTGAACTTAGGGGAATCCTACACATGTCAGCTATCCCTCCTAGGTGTATAACTACTAGCCTATCTCTATCACCAATGGTTAGATGCTCAAATAGATATAGTAGCCAAGATATGTTGGCCAATCTCTAGAATCAAGGTCATATTTATATCCAAGAAACAACAAAATATGTATTAGATCATATATGTCATGTATAGTCAAAATACATTCTTTTCACATGTTTAATTAAAAACAAGCCTAAACTACTTTAATTCATTCATTATTACCTATATTTCACCTATTATATCCTTTTTTCCCTTACTTTGTCATTTCAAGTCACTATAGCCTTCTTTCAATCTTTTACATATATTTTTGTACAATTTTGGTTCTTTGGTCAACCTAGTTTGACCAAAATTTCCCTATTTTTTGCTTAGTTGACTTAAAAAAACTAAGTTAACCCTCTTATTTTCCCCTCCCTAGTATTACATCATCATTTTATACTTTTTATATTAGTTGTCAAACTGTACTAGGTTGGTAATCTATAAAATAAAAAAAGGGTTGACACACACCTATTGGGTTAGCAGTGTGGATTTTGACTATTTTTAACCTACTAGGTCAACTGGGTTGACCCAATTGTTTTTGGCTATTGACCCCTTACATTTTCCTAAAACATTGTCTTTTTACCATTTTCTTCCTAAATCGTCTAAACTCATTTTGTGTTTTGCTATTTTCTACCTATAGAATCTAATTTTACCTCATTTCAACATCTAAAAATGATAAAATTTATTTTTTTATAAAATACACTAAATTCAACAAAATACTCAAAAATTGGCTTAAAAATCATAGTTACATACCTATAGTGCATCTATTGCCACTCCTGGAGCTCCCCCTCATCTAGCCTATTGTCTCCTTGCCATCCTAGCTGATTTGGTCTCCAAATCTCTTTTTGCTTTCTTTCACAAGTCAAAATAACAAAATGACTTGTCTTTCCCCTATTTAAAAACACCTTTTCAAAATTCAAAATCTTCAATTAGTTTCCTAAAAATTCCTTATTTTGATTATATCTTTGTTTCTACTCTTCCATTTTCAAAACTATAAAATGTGTTGGATTCATGATGATGTAGAGAATCTTTTCTACTATCATATTCCTATCTTCCAAAAATTTCAAATTTTGGCTATTTTTTGCACTAACTTCTACAAGTTCACCTAATGTTCTTCACATTGGATGCCTTCACATTTATTATAGTTTAATTCTCTATCTATAACACTATGGTAAGTAAACGTATGTGTTTTTCAATTCTATCATTTCATTTATCTTATTTTTTTCTTACCATACTTTACTTAGCATCAGTGTTGTGTGTTATCATGTTTTATCCTAAACCACCATCCCATGTTGCACCTTAGTGACATGTGATGAGCTTTGAGTGGGTCATATGTGTACACATAATATTTTTAAACTTTTATCTATTAATGACACTTTGTATCTTATAGGAACTCATTGATTCTTAATCTCTTTGAGTGCATACCTTAAGTGATGCACCAAGACAAGGGTGGGTTGACCTTTAGTTCTTTGTAAGATTTTTGCCCTTTTTACCACTTGCCATATACACACTCATCTCTTAAAAACCAATTACCTTAGGCTTATTCTTCTTAGCCTTACTCATTCTTATCTTTTTCCATGCTTTATCCTCCTTTTATTACCTTACTTTCCTTTTAGATAGTCATCTGTACTAGGTTGACTAGGTTGACTCTATACAATCTAGGGGTATTTTTCACTTTTTAGGTTTATTAGCCTTTTCACCGACCTATCTCAAACCTAGTTAATTGTCCCTAAAAACCCCCATGGTCGACTGGGTCGACCCTATACAACCAATGTTTCTAAGAGGATTTAGGGTAAGATCCACTTATATATACAAGTTCATTTCCAACCATTTGTTATAAGAGAATCAAAGAAGAATAAGTATGAACAAACATTTTATTATTGACCATTCTAATTGAGTAATACATCTTATGGTTCCACACTTTTTTTGGAGATATGGATCTTTTCTTATGGATAAGTCTTTTAGATGAATAAATATGTTGTGTATCTTAGAGCTAATTTTTATTTGTTATCCTTACATATCACAACAACCTCTTATAAAGAACCTTGGCTAAGGGAGAGATTGGGGCTCAGTGGGTTCATATTTAAGGTAAGTATTCCTCACTTTATTTCTCCTTTGTAATAGTAGATAGATAATGTAGTTGTGCTTCTCTTCCCATGTATTAGGATTTTATATACACTGATGTGAGTATGTCTTCTATGCATGTTTATTTTAGTTTGTTTCTAACCCCCACTTTGTGTTACAATATTTGGTGTGCACTAGATTAGATTTAATTTATTATTTATTAGAATAGAGTGAAGATTAAACATAGGAATATTTTAGGGTTTTTTCATGATTGTGTTATATTTTAGGCTTTGGAACCCTTCCTATCATGGTGTATTATGACAAGTGATCCCGTAATTAGGTCTAATGTATCCCCATATTAGTCATTCCCCCACTTAATGAATTTTTCCCCAATCTAATGTGTAGGTATGCTCTATATTCTCTGAGTGAGGATTGATTTATAAATATAATGCATTTTTGATTGCATACATTGCCCATCCCTACATCCAATTACCCATTAGTGCATCTTATGATTCCCACTCTTATTCTACATTGTATAATAGCTAACAAATTCAACTTCAAGAAACTTTATGAGAACATATGCTTGTATTTCACATGCTCATCTTTGATATAAATGTTAACACATATTTTACATGTTATTTTTGTCTCATGTTTCTTTATTTTGTTGAAATTTATATTATTTTGTTACATTTTACTTACACCATTATTTCCTTTTAGTTATTTGGTTTTATTTCACTTTATAGTGTGTGAGTTGAATTGTAATACCTTGGATAAGATAAGGCCTTCCTCATTAATACATTTTACTAACACCATTATTTACTTTGAGTCCTTTGGTTTTATTTAACTTAAATAGCATCATTATTTCATCTTTGGTTCCTTGGTTTTATTTCATTTCACTTTTAACAATTATTTTAATTTTGTTTCTTAGATATCTATTTCATTATTATCAATAATTATCTCTCTATATCATTCTTTGCCTTAGTAGATTTATGATTATTTTACCTTTACTTGCCCCCTCTTTTAGGATTACTACTAATTTAATTTGTGTTTTTGTTAGATCCATTGTAGGTAAGTATGGATTCTTAGTAACATGACTTTCATAACATAGCCTCATCCTATTCAGAACACTATTTTATCTCCTTATGATTATCTATAAGCCTATTCATCATTGTATCACTTATTAGATGGATGTATCTCTCATAATCCCCATCTTTCCTTTACTTCTTTTCATTTGCAGCACACATTGGTTAGTTTTGAGATTCCAAACTTACTTGTGGGGAAGTTTAGGAGTCTTCATACACCTTGGTCTTTGGGTCCTTTTCTCTAGTGACCAAGTGTAAGATAACATGTTTTCATCACCTATTTCACTAATGGTTGGTTATTTGAATCTATATGGAGGAAGAATATAAAAATCCAAAAGAATTAAAATCCAAATCATAAAAGAAATAAAAGGTAATGATTTAAAGTAAAAAAAAAATCTTAAAAGATAGATCACACCAAAAGACATGATCTATATTTATCACATATCTTATATTAGTCTAATCTCAAACTCCACAATTGGCCTCATGATATAGATGAGGACCATTGGGGTGTGGTAGGCCATTAAACTAGGGTAGGAGGTCTCATTATATCATATAATTATAGTGCCACTTACTTTCTCGCATAAGTACCCAATATTAATAGTAGAATGACAACTCTAATAAGGTTCCTAAAGAATGGGGAACATGTTGTGGGAAGGTAGGTCCATTTACTTTTCATACATATAACCTTCATTGGAAGATCTATTTACTTTTTATTGTTAATTAGTTAAAGTGTCTTGTGTCTTTATTGTTGATAATTTTTATTCTTGATCACTTACCTAGTGTGTCTCATTGTTGCTAATAATGTTCACATCACCCATGTGGTTCCTCACATTCCTTATTTACATCATATTTTCATGATATTCCCCTTGTTGAATATTATTTTTATCTATCACATCCTTGATCACTTTTACCTATTTACACCTCTTGGTTTATAGTTTATAAGTTTAATTATAATACCTTAGATAAAACTAGGTTTTACTCACAAACATCCCTTCACATTTGATTACCACAACATCTAATTATCATCTACTCATGTCATTAGTTAGTTTTGTTTTCTTACATTGTATCTTAGAACAAGCACTAATTTTGAGTTATCATCCTTTAGATTTTTAATTCATCTATCATATTCTTGTGTGATTTGTTATTGATTTCACTTATCTTACATAGGAAATTTTACATTCTTACAAGTTTTTCTTTATATATGATTTGATATGTTTTTCTAACATCTTGACTTACATTTCATTTTCAGTCATTTATGTTTTATTTACATTTAATTCAAGATGTTTTTCTTACATGGGTTTACTCTACACTTACATATCTTTGTTATATTTTTCTTACATTGATATTTCATTTGTAATTTATGTTTTAAATGTTTCCCAACATGATTTAGTATGTTCTACATTAATTTTTATTAGTTATGTTTTACATGCTTCACAACTTGATTTAGTATATTCTACATTACTTTTTAGTAATTCTTATTTTACATGCTTCCCAACATGATTTAGTGTATTCTATATTATTTTTCATCATTTTGTCATCTACATGAATGGTATTTTGATTGTAACTTAGCCTTATTAATCCTAGTTTGCCAATTTTTATATTTATTTTTAATTGATTTTGAGAGTTATTCATTTCTACTTAAACCATCCTATGTATGCACACATTGATATTATTGTTAGTCTTATATCCCTAGGGTTTCTCAAATTTAGGTATTGCACCCCCCATGATCAAGACTAGGATATTTTCATGAAATAATTCAATATAAATTTAAGTCAAGGTATGCATATATTGATTATTAATTTTAGTTATTTCCTTTTAGTCATTTACTTTTAGTTATTTTATGCCTTAAAATATTACAATTTACTTAACTCAGCATTGTGTGTTGCTATGTTTTTTTTATGAAGCACCATCCTATGTTATAACTACATGACACATGATGAGCTTCACTTGAGGCATATGTGTACACATAATATTTTTAAACTTGATCAATTATTGATGCTTTCTTTCTTGTATGAACCTATCAAGTCTCAATCTCTCTAAGTGCATGCCTTAAAGGGTTCACCAAGAAAGGTGTGGGTATACCATTAGTGATTCACAATGTTTTTGCTCCCTATAACACCACTTACAACCAACACAAAGATCTCTTTTACATTTTCATAATCTTTAACACATCCCTTCCATGATCCTCCAAGATGTTCACTAACTCAACTATCCCCTACCTAAGTCAAAACCTCCTTTTATCATCCTATGAACTCAGTCAAATGGGATGAATATATTATAGGAAATGAGCACATTACAGGACTAAGTTTACACCACTGAATTAGTCTCAGACGTAAATCCTTTATTTCCTAAATAACTAGGTTGACTAGGCTAACCATGTTGGATAAAACTTTGGAAGGGTTTAGGGTTAGATCTAGCTATACAAATAATTATGTACCCCATTTCCAATAGAGATCTAGATATAATCATTCATTTTTTCATATTCGTATCCACCACTCTACTTAAGGAATCATTGCTTAGGGTTTCACACTTCTTTTGGAGAGAATATTCTTATCCTATGGGAAAAGTCTTTTGGATGCATACGAGAAGTCTTTTATCCTAGAGTTAACCTATCTTTGTTATCCTTATGAACCATAATAACCTATGTTAAAGCACCATTAGCCAAGGGAGATTTTAAGGCTTGATGGGTTCATATTCAAGGTAATTATTCCTAACACTAACTCCTATTTTATAAGTAGATAGATTTGAATATTTTGGCTCATGAATATGTTTCTCTCTATGCATTAAGATTACTTCTGCTTTGACTTGAATAGATTTATTTGCATGTTTAGTTTTATGTTTATTATTCCCCTTTTATGACACAAGATTTGGTGAGTACAATATTAGTTTTAATTTATGTTGTTATTTACTTTGTTAGAAACCGTAGGACGTAGCAAGGGTTATTATATGGTATTTCTTGACTAAAGGCTTTGTAACCCTCTATAGTGATATTGTATGGCAAGAGACCCATTAGTTAGGTTTAATAGATCTGTATTGGTCATGACCCTAATTTTATAAATATACCAATATGTAGAATGGTTAGTTTGGTTTATCTTATCTAAGATAGGATTGATTTATAGACTAGCTTCACTTTCTCTTGTATACATTAATCTTGCTAACCTCTTAGCATAAAATTTGCTTATACCAAAGTATGGAGACCTTAGAAGTCTAGTCATCATTGTATCCATAGGAAAGAACTAAATACCCAACATATTAGTGATCTTAGGATCTAATATCAATGTCATGAGATAATACACATTGAAAACACTCTTCCTAACTAGGGTTAAACTAGTTACTACAATCTTATATATGGTTGATCTATCTATTACTAAACTAGATTAGATTATAAATGTCTCAGTAATGGTAGAGTTATTCAGAATGTCATGTATATTTTACAATATTCTAGCCAAAGAGTCAAAAATTGGGTTATCCATTGATTCTAAGAAGGCCATGGTTGACCATAATTGTAACACTCATAAATTTTAGGTTTAAATTTATGACAATCTCAAATGAATTGAAAGAAAATAAAATCTCTTTATAACCACCTCAAAAACCATCTTCAAAATCCTTAGATAATTTATGGGTAGATTAACTAGATAAAAATAGAATTAGTCTTTCTTGGAGATTGTCATAGTTAAAAACCATAAAAATAATCAAAAAGAGGAGTTTGTAGACACCTAAAAGTGGACACCAATGGTTTCATACTCGAATTTAGATAAAATATTACCAACCATTGAACATCTAGCCTAAGAATTTTAAATGTCTCAAATTTGGATTCATAACATGCAATTAAAATCAATTTGACCTAAAAATCAATTAAATAGAGTAAAGTCCCAAATCAATTAAATAAAAACTTGGAAAATATTCAAAATCCATAAAATAATTAATTAACATGCAAATACTAATCAAAGTCCTAATTGAATTCATCCTTGATCAATTAAAATAATTATCAAAAGAAAATTCAAAAATAAAATAATATCTTAGGAAGTAATCATTACCTTTTGTGAGTTGTCCAAAATCCAAGATATCTCTAAGGACACCTACTCCATGCTAATCATGAGGTTTTGACACATTTTAACTCTATTGGGGTTAATTAAGCAAACCTAGGCTAGGATTTAAACAATTCCAAGTGATTTGTTAAACCTATAAATATAAGCATTTGCCTCTTCATTTATGGAGATTGGATAGAGTAATATTATAATGCAATATTTATGGCATGAAACAAATTCATAGTGTTATAATGTAAAAATTGAGCCAAGCCAAGCCAAGCCATTTTAGAACCATAGCAAATCCAAATCCAAGAAAACCATGGTGCTAAGAGGAGATGGAGATAGCCAAGCCCCATTAATGAAGAATTATTGAGCATAATTTGAGTAAGCTAAATGAAGAAACCTATTGGAACATTCAAGGAATTGGTAAGTAATTATGTGAATTATTTCCATTTTTAGTTGTGTTTTGTTCAATTATGTTTCTTCACCATGATCCTCCCTTTGATCTAGACAATATAGTGTTATGTATGTTAGTGTGTTTATTTTTTGTTTTGATTTCATTTTCATTCTGAAGCTAACATATGATCTAACCACCATTCTTGGATCCTTGATCATAAATGGCATGCTCAATGGGACCATGAGAAACCCACATAGCAAGGATATCAATATGCAAGTCAAAAATAGAGAAATACATGCTTGAATCTTTTTAAAATTACATTTATAACCTTGTTTTTGCCATATTTTGATTTCTTTATATTTATCAGATCTACGTAGAGATCAACAATGGCCAGGTGTAACTGACATCAATTTTGCCTAAACTAACCATGATTCTACTTAATTGACCTTGATCTTGTGTAAACCATCAATGGTTAGATTGAAGGGGAAAAATGTTCATAATGTTTGAATTTTGACTCTTTATATCATTCCTTCTCATGATTTTTAGGTTTTAAAGGCATTTAAATCTATTGACTAAACTTTACCTTGCAAGTTTTCTTGATTTTTGTGTTAACCATTACCTAACATAACATGTTAACCATTTTTACTTCAAAAGGAAATGGCAACAAACCTTTGTGGACGTATGCTTGGATAAAGGGGCTCATCCCTAAAATCAAAATCTTCTTCTAGACCCTCCTCCAAAATAAAATCTTGACTCTGGACAATTTACAGAAAAGAGGAATATATGTTGTGAACAGGTGTATTCTTTGTAAGGACTTTGAAGATAGAGATCACTTGTTTGTGAACTGTTCTTTTACGCAACAAGTTTGGAAAGAAATCCTCAATCTGTGGGGTATTGATTGGATTCACCAAAAAAATGTGGAACTATCTTTCAAAAGTTGATATTGTCCTTCCAAGAATCCTAAAGTTATATTTTTATGGAAACTAACTCTTCCCCATATTTGGTGGGGAATATGGAAGGAAAGAAATAACTGAATTTTTAGAAGTAAAGAACTTCCCGGATGGGTGGTGGGGCAGAACATCATTAGAGCTATTAAGGAGAATTTCTCATCACAAAGGAATCCAAATCCAACCTTTCAAGTGGATAATCCCTTAAGAACAGTAAAACCTAATGGTAAACCTGAAAATCCTAGACTAGGTGTTACTTGGAATGTCCCCCCTCAAGGGTGGATTAAAGGAAACTTTGATGGAGCTGCTAAAGGGAATCTGGGGAATGCAGGATGCAAACGAGTATTCAGAAACCATATGGTAAATGTAATCGATGTTGTTTCTATCCCCATTGGAAAGTCAAATTGTCATATTGTTGAAGCTTCTGCTGCCCTTCAAACCATCAAACTAGCTGTGGATTTGGGATATTCTAAATTATGGCTGGAAGGGGACTCCTTGAATATCATAAATATTGTAAACAATAAAAATTCTGTGTCATGGACTATAGAGGCTATGGTGATGGAGATGAAAACTTTAATCAAAAAAATTGAGAAAGTAACTATTACCCACACCTACCGAGAAGCTAACAGAGTTGCAGACTGGATAGCAAATCATGCAGTCCAAACAGGACACAAGGTGAGGTGGCAGGAAACATTAAATAAGAATGTGGATCTTAAAGCACTCATTCATCATGATGCAATTTATGAAAAGGAGGGAAAGATTAGATTGGATTAGAAAACTAATGATTTGGAGGAGTGGCTTTGGGGAGAAAGGCTTACAATCATTAAAATGAAATGTTCTCGAGAACGTGAAGCAGATCCTAAATATGCCTAAAAAAAGGTGAGCTTTGTACCAAATTGGTAACAAGTAGGATCATTGTTTATCTTACAGTGATTGGGTATCAAAGGAAATCTGCATGGCTCGCATAAGGAAAGGAGAACCAAGGAAGCAATAACCCAAAAATTGTGAAGAGTGGAAAGCGAAACAAGATGTTTAGAAGATCCTATAGAGAGGGAAGGTTGTGAACTACATGGAAAGGCTCCATGGTTCAAAACCTCATATTACAACAAATTTTTTCAAATACTGGATTGATGATAGGGTCACTCTGCATGGCATCACAATGAATCTAATAGAGGAATTTATAGCAGAGGTCACGGGGCTGCCTATGGAAGGAATAAAATTCTCCAAGTAGACTAGCATTTCAAATGAGGCCTTTTGCAAATTCCCTAAGATAGACGTTGAGGAGCAGCAGCTAGAAAAGTACGGGGATTTATTTGAACTGGAGCAGATTAAGGGCATTTGGAGGGATGTCTTATGTTATATTTAGGAGTATTTTATACTCGATGGAAGAAGCAAGAGAGTCCACAAATTTCACTTTGTATTCCTAAATCATTTTAGACACAAAGTAAGAATTTCCTTTCCCTTTTATCTGCATTTTTCTTTGATCCAAAGTTTATTCACTCACATGAAGAAGGAAACACATCCTATTCTACATGAAGGATTAATTCTGATAATTGAAGGCTATTGCAAGAACAAGGCCATTGTTACGAACCCTTATTTGGGGAAAAATAAGGATTCACAAGGTAACAAGAGTGAAACTATAAAAGGGAAAGAAAAAGATAAAATCAAGCCCCCTAGTGTCAAGAATTAGAATGTTGACGAGGATACAGAGTGGGAGAGTATTGATAATTTTGGGGAGGAGAGTGTGGAGGAAGAGGGAGGAACAGAAAGCAAGAAATCAAGTTCCAGTGAGGAAGAAGAAGTTTAAGAGAAAAATGAGAAAGGAGTAAATATAGAGGAGAAGACTGAAAATAGTGAACATGACTCTGAGGAAAACCAGCAAGTGTTTGAGGATGATAAAGTTCTAGATGATCCTATTGAGGACCCTATTTCGATAAATGAGAGGGAAAATATAGTACAGGCCAACAACCAAGAAATGGGATTGGGAGCTCAAGCTAAAACTAAGGAGCAGAATCGAAGGGGAAGAGAGGATCACATTGAAGAAGGAAGAAACAGTCCTAATAAGAACACAGAAGAGTGGAGTGATAAAAGGTAGAATGATGGAAGGCACACACCAATGAGATGGGTTAATTTCAAAGCAGATGCTATCCTCCAACTCGATTCATGGATGTATAAGGAGATAATGGAACTCCAAAGGAAAATGGAAATAATGGAAGATAACAAGAAGGCAGTTTGGAACAAAATCAATAACATGGAAAAATAGATGAGAGACATACCCATCAAACTCAAAGACTATGAGAACAACCTAAGGGAACTCATCAAGGAAAGTAGAATGAAGATGGAGGAGGTTACATCTAACATATGTGCTACAACTGCTAATATTAGAAAAAGAGCAAATGAGGAAATCAAATCCCTGGAGGGGCCTAGCAAGAGGACTAGACAAAGCTCAATAAAGAAAGGAATGCAAGAGGGAGCCATGTCAGTGGTTACTGCCATTCAAGACACTACTGTGAAAGGTAAGGAAATAGTGAAGATGATTTTAGAACTAGAAGAATAGCCTGGTTTTTTAGTTGGTTGTGTTATTTGGTCTTATTTCCTGGTTTTTTTGTAATCTTTTGACTATGGAGTAGCCAGGTCTATGTAAAACTTGGGTTATGACTTGTGGTCTTTCCAATGGTTTCAGGTCCATATAAAACTTGATTATGATACTTCTTTGAAGTAGGTTTTAGGTTTTGCCTGTGGTCGTAAATGCTTCATCTTTCTATCTTTGTTTCAGGGTTTCAGGGTCCCTTCAAAACCTATTTTTACCTTAATCTAAAACATAACATGTTTTTCTTTTATGGTTTTACCTTTGGGTCCACAGGTGACCAAAAATGGTTTTAATCAATTAGAGTCTATTATTATTACTATTAATGGTTCTCTCATAGACTGAATGGTGATGGTTACCTTGAAATGGCATCGATCATCTCTAACTAGCCACAATCATTGTATTTTCAAAAAAAGAAAACTTGAGATCTAAATTTTAAACATCATTTACCCATTCAAGAAAGTACTTGAAAGTATGAAATTATTATCTAAAAATTGTAGGTTATGGATGTGATTTGGAACACCAATTTTCTTGTTTAGACTAATCAAACATTTCATTTTGGGTTTTTAGAATGAATTAGTCAAATATTACACATTTCAATTTAGGTCATAAAATGAACATGTTAAATTTTACACATTTGATTTTTAGTGCTTAGAAGGAGTTAGGATTCTTGATGTTTTCAAACATTTTGTTTTTTGTGATTAAAAATAAATGCTTAAGTCTTGAACACTTATTTTTTGTGTTTAAAAATGAACTTTGGTTAAGTCTCACACATTTGGACTTTTAGGAATAAAATGAACATAGATGCTTTTTGTGCAATTATTTTAAGCTTTCACACTTAAGCTAAGGGGAAAACTAAAGAACATCATCACATTTTAATTTGGTACCAAAAGTCAAACTTCACTCACAATTATTTGTAAACTATTTGTTGATTGTTTATTTTGCAAAAAGAATAGCATGTGTAGGCTCTCCCCCCATCCCTTATAGGGAATGAATGGGATAAAAAGTGCCATTTCATTACATTTGGTGTTTATTTTAAGGAATATAAATAAATTTTATTAGGCTCTCCCCAAACTTGCATGGTATTGGGTAATCTAAAAGTAACCCTAAATTCTTTTTACTAGTCTTTATTTTCATGCATTTTGGCTTGTTAAGGGGATGTCATTACCTCTCATAGGTTATCTAAGGAAACATTAAGCTAGGGATTCATCTCCAAATAGTGTTTCAAGAATGCTTCATAATGGGGTATACAAATATGGGAACACATAATACTAGAGATAGGGAGTTGTGTATCTAACCTCTCCTTTATTAATGAAGGCCTGATTAAGGTTTAGTCAACTAGGGGATACCACTGAGAGGTCCAATGATGGTATCATCATGCAAAGAAACAAACCCTTTCATGATAAGATTATTAGTATGAAATCAAGTGATGTGATTATTTTCTTATGTTAACCACACTTAGGATCAATCTAGATGGTCATAACTTGTAAGTTTTAGTCAACCCCACTTTGCCATACATTGATAGGATCTAGGATGATATACTTAGTTGTTTGTCTATCATTTATTATTTTATTACTTGGTGTGTTAGATATATATATATATATATATATATATTTATATATAATTTATACCATGTCATGAATGAGTTTGTTTGTCTAAATTACTCAATTGTTTTAGGAGGTGTTGTGCCATCCATTTGACACCTTGATTTAAATTTAAAACTTTTATGTCAAAAACATTGAATATGGCACTTGATTGAGATGGGTAACATTATGCTACCCAAATTATTTCAATTCTTGTGCCTTATAAGTGTTTGAAACACAAAATTATCACATCTTTTAGGAATGATAACATCACTATGCTACCTAAATTATTTCAAAAGACTTGTCTTATTTTGTGTCCCAAATTATAATTATTTGAACCAATCATTTGTGCCTTATTGGATCTTTGTTTAACACATTCATTTTGTTCAAATTTTCCTAGCTTGTTGGTCATCAGAACCTTAGCTTACCTAAGTTTTATCTTTGGTTAGCTTTTATAATTTTAGATCTAAACATTGAAAGATTTCTATTTAGGCCTCAACATGTAGGGACTGATACACAAAGTTTTCTCTTTTGGTTTACGTAACTTAGGTTAATTCATTACTCAAACTAGGAAACTTTATTATTTATGCCTTAGTTTGATAGAATTAGTCCATGTTCAAAGTGCCTTTTGTTTTGTGTTTTATGCCAATCTGATCATGTTTATGTTTAAAATCAAGTGCCTAGTCTTTGCCAAACCATTACAAGTTTATTAGATTAAAATATCATCATCATCTCTTTTTTTCAAGTCTAGATTTTGATGTCACCTTTAGCCAAAAGTCCTAGCACAACATGTTTGATCATATATTTTAAATCCACATTTTGATAAAAGACCTAAGAACATTTCCCTTTCATAGTTTAGACACATTTGGAACATCTTTGGATATTATATTTTGGTAGCTTATTTTTAGGTCATTTTACTTAACCTTTTTTGTATGAAAAATTTAACGTTAGATATTTAATGTTATACTATTTTTACTAGGTCCTTGCATCAGACATTTTGGAGGTACAACTCCACCCATGACCAAGTTAGATAGTGTTTTAACCCTTTGTCTTTATAGACTCAGCTTATCAAAATTTATATAATTATAATGCTCTATTATCATAAAATACTTTCCATTTGATTTAACTATTTGTCTCTAAATAGATATTGGAGCCATGCATAATCCTAGATAATGGAAATGTTTTCACATAACACAACTTTGTTTAGGACCCTTATAGAAGCAATGTTGTTTGGGAGATAGATTCTTATCCACCATAAAAAAACTCAAAAAAGGGAATACATTTAAGGCCCTTTGGCCAATTATTCGGTTAACACTCCTCCTTACATGTAACAAGATCAAGAATAGATAGCCCAATATTTAGCTAGCACACATATGGTTGTAGACAATGTTTAATAATAACATTATTACATAGCCATGTCATCATCTTATGATCCTAATAGAGACACAAGGTATGGCATGGCAATTTGTCAAGTCTACCAAGAGGGCCTTATAATATGTTTTACAATCAAAACAATGAATAGGCCTCTTCTAACAACTCTCATGCCATGGTACCAATGCCATATCAAGTTCCACATATGTTTGTCACATAAAGAGGCCTCTTGGAAGATAAATTCATTAAAATGTATACATTATACTAGACCTATCAAAACCTAACATGTAACTTTAATCATATGTCCATGTCAAATGCACCTCTTATTCAATCACTCCCTTTGACATGAGTCTTATTTGAGTTGAATAGTCAATAAAATCATGTTTTTGACCCACTTATGTGAAACACTTTGATTAGAAACATGTTTAATATCCTAACCATTGAGGAAGTGTTTTATGATTTTAAGCATAATAGTGAGCAAAACATAGTGGATAATGTGCAAGATATGTCCAATTCAAGCCAAAGTGGTGTTAGTGCACAAACACATAGTCAACAATAAAATGTTCCTTTAAATAACATTATGAGTGGTCCAAAAACTTAGGGAGTAGGAATTTATACTTCCCAATCTCATCCAGCTACCTTTAATCCTCAATCAACTACTTTATCAAGCATACAACATCAAGGATTAAGTATTATACCAATAACCAGTACCATGACATAGTAGAATGTGATGAATCTTACTTCACCCTAATAGGTGATGAGTAATATTCCATAATAGTAGGCACCATAAAACATACCTATTAAATATAGGCAAAACATATTACTACTTTGATAGGGGGAAACCAATGTTCCACCTCACCAAGTAGTAATAATCATACCTCTTTAATTTCATACTAACATATTGAGCCAAAACCAACAATTTATAACTATTAGTCAGTGATAAATTCAAAATATCCAACATGCATCCACTTCCCAATAGGGATTATCACAACAAAAAGGTTTTAATGTTCCTCAATTACCTTTTAGGTAACAATTACCTTTTATCCAAAATGTGCCACAAGTTCATCAATACCATATTAGTTCACAAGTCCCTCTCAATCATCTAGGCATGAATAGTTAGTAACATGTCCCTATCCAACCTCAACAGGCATAGTACAGTTATATTCCTTAATCCCAACCATAATATCAAACCTACATACCCAATCCTAACTATAATATCACATAATCACAAGTGTAATTTCAACAATTTTACCCTAATCCATGTATGCATATTCCTAATCTATTTCCTATGCAATCTAACATTCCCCAAAAAATACCTCCACTCTACCCTAGTCAAAGTAATCCAATTTCAACCACTCAGCCTCCCCCTCAATAGGCCAATGATCCCAATAGTTTCCTTGCATAATAATAACAAAATATTAAGGATGTAATTACCCTCATGCAAGTGGGGAAATAGAAAAAAATTTCAAGCTAGATGATGTGTGTTCTTACCCTTTCAATGTGGATTACTTGAAAATACCATTTCCTCCATGGTATGAGCCACCAAAGTTTGAAAAATATAAGGGGAAAGGTGACCCCAAGGCCCATCTGATAGAATTATTATTAAATGCCAACTAGTGGCCTATAATTACATATACATTTTGTTGTTGTTTCCATGAATCCTAACAAGAAAAGAATTAGAATGGTTTATGAAGTTGCCCAATAATTTAGTACCTAAATTTGATGATCTCTCAGATAATTTTGTATAGCACTTCTCTTATAATGTTAAACATAGACTTCATTAGTATATTTAACAAGAAAAATAGAAAGTTGATGAAATCTTTGTAATCTATCTACCAAATTAACCAAAACATTTTGGTAATCCTTCCTTGACCTAGGACTGCACATAGGTGAACCATCAAGAAATGATTCCCATGTTAGGACCTTATACTAATAACTCATCATTAGCCCATGACCATGCACAAGTGCATTGGTAATCAATACTTATCCTATCTAGTTCCCATCCATTATCATTTGTTAGAAATAATACTCATATACCTAATCTCAGTTGTGAAATCACAACTTGATGATCAAGGATAACCATATTAAGACCATAACCATCTACAACTTTACCCATCATCCAACTAGAACTTTGACCACAAAATAAGCCATTTACCACTATCCAAAAAAATATGTTTGACATTATGGAGCAATTAAAAAATATGCTAGAAAAAATATCCATTTTAGATTTATTGTGTACATCAACCAACCATGAAAACATCTTAACAAAGTTACTTAGTTAATCCATAGTTCCAAATAACATATCTCTTAACAAATTTCAAGGTTTTTTGGACACTTAGCTCCACCCTAACAAGTAACATTAAACCAAAGCGATATGGCATCCCTTGGCTCACTGCACAATAATCCATTATAAATTAAATCTTACATATTGAGGCATAAAGTGAAACAAGTCCACATACACAATGGATCATGTCTGAACATAGTGTCTCTAAAGCTAATCAAGCTTCTTGGGTATATGATAGTAGATCTCCAAGTAAAAATAAACACCATCAAATCAAATCCTATGATAATGAAGAATGAGAATCACAAGGCACCATTATCTTGACAATTATCATTGGGCCTTTGACCCATGATATACTTTACCATGTGTTAGATCTCAATTTTTCATATAATATGATTTTAGGTAGAACTTGGTTAAATGAGATTTGTACAGTCCTATCAACATTGCAATAGTGTATTAAGTTATCCCATTTCGGTATGGAGGTTATTATTATAATAAATTTGCATCCATGTGAGAATTTCAAACATCTAGAGACTGAGCTGAAGATCTAAAATTACCATTTTGACATGAATCTAGTCACCAAGAAGGACAAAGGGAAAGAAATACATATTAATTTACTAGAGGCCAATTGTATTGACCCTAATACCCTTCATTCCCTTTCTCACATGCCACCTCCTAAAATGTCCAATCATTATGCCATCTTGGATAATGGCCTAGGAGAATACTTAACCCATAACACATTTCACATTATAAAACTTCCACAAAACCCAAATTCCTTTAGAAGACCAAAACCCAAACCACTCATTCAATGGAAAATAAAAGGAAAAGGACATCTACATAATCTAATACCTGTTACTTTCATATTAGCTATTGGCTAAGCATAAGATCCTCTCGAAGGTGATGAATCATGGTTATAAAATGACAAATTGGATGATTGTTACAATAACTCTAAGTACCCCATTCCTAACCAGATCATGAAAAGTTAGGACTATGAAGGAGGAGGTCTTGAGCCAAATCAATAGGGAAAACTTGAGCCAATTTTTATGATAAAGTACAAAGGAATTGATGGGCTTGTATTTAAACCACCTATGGGTGACCCCACATATCTTATTTGAGTTCCATCACTAATGACTAATGATGATGATACCAAAAATAAAGAAGAGTCCAATCATATCCATTTTTATGACTTAGCCCAAACTAATTTGTTTGATAATAACAACATTTGTACCCTTCAACCAGTCATTCATCATAACCCACTATCATTATATTATCCCCAATTAATAAAATGGGACTAACAAGAATCTAACATGAAGATTGATGATTTTTAAAATGATTAAGTCTTTTATGATTTTCTAGGCCTTAGGGACAATGTTCTGTTGGGAGACCACAAAAAAGGGTTCTCAATCAAGTTAGATCTTGAACCCTATTTGGGAGAGCGGGTCAACACCCTTAGCCAAAATAAATAAATAAAAGGTTGAGGTCCCAAAGTGAAAACCTCTTTGAGGCACTTTTATACCATGTAAAAAGTAAAGATAAAGGCCATTTTAGTGGTGAAAGGTGTTCAACCTTATTCAAGTATAAACCAGGAGACCACCAATGATGAACTTGTCTATGGGTCTGAGTTGAGTCTTAAATAAAAATAATATTTTGATCAAATCATATAAGATACCAATGATGATGAACTTGCCTATGGATACAAATTTAGTCTTGAATAACAAAAAGCTTTTGACTACATCATTCAGGATTTCCTAACAACAATTGTTGCATGGCCATCCCTCCTATTGGGGGATTCTAACATAGCCAAATAGTTTAAATTTTTTCACATTATTATTGAAGATGGTTTGACCCTTTTAGCAGAATACAAAACAAAGGTAAACATCAAGACTCCATATGACTTGAATGGATCAAATTAGGTGTCCCTCACTAAGGAGGAGAATGAATCCTTATAGACCTATTGAGGGAATTTGTAGATATATTTGATTGGGCATATTTTAAAATGCTTGGTTTGGACCTTGCCTTGGTTTTTTACCACTGTGTGGGTCATCCTGATGCCAAACCATTGAAACAAAATTTATGCAAGATGCATCCTTACATAGTTGTATTGGTCAAAAAAGAATTAGATAAACTCTTAGAAGTGATATGTATTAGGCCAACTAACTATTCTAAATGGATTTCCAATATAGTGCTAATTAGTAAAAATCTAAAGGAATCATAATCTATATTGATTTTGTGGACATTAACAAAGATTTCCCAAAGGATTAATTTCCACTTCCAAATATTAATATGATAGTCAACTCCATAGTGCGTTATGAGATGCTTTCACTAATGGATGTATTCTCAAGCTACAATTAGATTAGAATAACACCAAAAAAATAACACAAGAAAATGTTCACCACTTCATTGGGAGCATTCTATTATTGATTTATGCCATTTGGTCTTAAGTACATAGGGGACACCTATCAAAGAGCCATGACAATAATATTCCATGATATGATGCATGAAATTATTGAAGACTACATTGATGACATACTAGGCAAATCAAAAACTAGGGTCGATCATCCAACAAAATTGAGGAGGATATTTAAGTGACTACATGAATACAAAGTTAGACTCAACCCTAATAAATATGTTTTTGGATTTATTTATGGAAAATAATTGGCTTCATTTTCTCTCATAAGGGCATTGAAGTTGACCCAGCCAAAGTATGAGCCATAATAAACATGCCACCACTGACTAATTTGAAATAGATGTATAGTCTTTAGGGCAAAATCTAGTTTATTAGATGCTTCATATCTCAATTGGCTAAAAAGTGTCATCCTTTTACACATGTTTTGAAGAAGGTTATCACATTTGTTTGGGATGATGATTGTCAAAAACCTTTTCAACATCTAAAGGACTATCTTATGAATCCATTAGTTATTTTACCTCTTATGTTAGGGAAACCATTCATCTTATACTTATCAATAATAGATCAAGCCCTGAGGGCACTTCTATTTCAACATAATGAAAATGGAAAAGAACATGTTGTGTACTATCTAAGTTGTACACCGGTTGCATATGAGCATAATATAAACCCATTAAAAAATTATATTTAGCCATGGTATTCATAGCTTAGAAGCTGTGACATTACATGTTGAATAATAAGACCATGATCATTTCAAAAGTAGATCAATTCAAGTATCTACTATCTAAAATAGTTTTATAATGTCACATGGCCAAATGGTTCATGTTTCTCAGTGAGTTTGAGATAGAATATGTGAACCAAAAAGCCATCGAGGGATAAGTTCTTATAGATCAGCTTGCTAAAGCACCCCTTATAGATACAAAACCACTCACATTCTAATTTCTTGATGAATCCATTATGACCATCATTGATACACCTCTTGAGGATCCACAGTATAAGCTATATTTTGATGGTTCATTCATAGCACATAGATCAAGTGTAGGTCTTTTATTTATCACTCTATAGGGGGATCTAATCCCAAAGTTATTCAAAATTAGTTTTCCTTGTGCTAACAACATGGATGAATATGAATCACTAATTATAGGGATTTCATAGGTAGTTCAATATAATATATCTCATCTAAAAGTTTATGGTGATTCATAGTTAATCATCAATCAGGTTATAGACCAAATATGATAAGTTGGTTCCCTATAAAGCCATGGTTGACACTCTCAAGAAGAAAATTACCAACATCCAATTTGAGCATATACCAAGGGCAAGAAATAGAACAATAAATACCATGGATATCATCAAATATTTAATTAAACATTCAAATATGATAAAATATTACCAATTTCTCATTAAAAATATGCTAGTGCCAACTCATGAGCAATAAAATATCATAATGATCTATGATATTATTAGTCCCAACTCTACATGGTATTCAGACCTATATGCCTATTTTCATGACCATGTTTTACCACTAGACTTATCCCAAAAAAACCAAAGCCTTCATATATAATGCCCAATGTTATGCCTTACTTATACCAACCCTATACCACCATAGTTTTGATAGAATTCTACTTCATTATTTACCTTGTGTAGAATCTATACTAGTATTATGGGAAGTTCATGAAGGGGTATGGGTACCCACACTAGTGGGGTAATCTTGTCCACAAATCTCTTGCATATTGGGTAATATTGGCCAATAATGGATGTAAATATAGATACATATGTAAAACTATGTGATAAATGTCAATGGCATGCCAATTTAATTCAAGCCCTAGCCAAGAACTTGATACCAATGTTGATACCATGGCCATTTACTACATGGGACCTTGATCTCATTGGGAAGATAAACCCCACCTTATCTAATGGCCATAAATAAATCCTTACTACCATAGAATACTTCACTAAGTGGGTTGAAGCTATACCCCTCACTTATGTGACTACAAAGAAAATTTCTAAATTCATCTTTAACCATCTCATTTGACACTATGGTATCCCTTCTGAGATTATATCTAATAATGGGGGATCATTCAAAAATAATTATGTCAAATTTATATCTATTGAGTACAAAATTACTCAATAATTTTCCACAACATATTACCCTCAAGGTAATGGCTAGGCAAAATCATCAAACAAGACCATTGTCAACATCCTTAAAAATATTGTCAATGATGCCAGCTATGATTAGCACTTTCAAATATTCTATGCTCTCTAGGCATACCATACCAATAACTACACTCCCATGATAACCACTCCATAATCACTTTTTTTGGCACTAAGTCCATTCTTCCCATTGAGGTCAAGTTACCATAATTATGCATCTCTTTGAAGCATGTCCTAGATGACAAAAACTATCAAGTAGTTCACCTTAAAGAGCTAGAGTTACTTGATGAAAAATGCATGGATGTAGTAAATAGACATCAAGCATACCAGAATTGAATTCACGGCCACTACAATTGGCACATGAAAATAAGATACTTTGAACTTGGTGATCTTGTCCTCAAAGAGAACCAAAAGAATACCATGGCTAAAAAGAAGCATAAAGGCATGTTCAAACCCAACTGGGTGGGTCCCTTCATCATTGTTTTAGACTATGGTGTAGAATCATATAGTCTCACCACACCAAATGGGGAGTAACTTAATAAGCCTATGAACATTATACACCTCAAATGGTACTATGCTTGAGTGACTTAGTGTATTATTTATGAGGACCATTTCAAGTTGTACCATATTATTAATATTATTTATTGTACTATATGATTCTACCATCCTATCAATCTACCATCCTATCACTTTTCCTATCCCTTATCTATCTTATCATTACATTCTATCAACTTAACATGTTTTTATCACTCCCCACCTATCATGTTTGACCTTGGTTCATCCATTAGTTTCACATTTTTAGCATGAAGAATCAGATCAGTTTCAATAGTTATTCCAAGAATTCTAGATAAAGGAAGTATTTTGGAGGAATATGATAGAAGTTTTGGTAGTTACATCCTTTATTTCTTGTTTCATTCTAATTATGTTTGTTTATGTAATCCTAATTATATCCACCTACATGGGTAAATCAGTGTTTCATTGGTCTTTCTACTAATTATAACCACCTATGGGAAAATTTGTATCATAAATCTAATCCATTATATCTTAGTTATAACTGCCTATGAGTAAACAAGGGGTAACATTTGTTTATTATGCCTTGACATACTAACTAGCCATTCCTATGTTTTATTATTCCCTATGATAACTCTGCCTATTTTATTTGAATTAGCTACTACACTAGTCAAATTCCTCTACTAAAAAGTGGAACTACTATGATTTGAGGCCATTTTAGGATTATGTGGGCCATGCTCAATGCTTATTGAGGTTAGCTCAATCCCCCTTTGCCATTATGTTCTAATTATTTTATGAGTAACATTTCAAGTTAGTCACACTCTCACTATTTTATGAGCTTGAACCATTTAGTATCTCATACTTCTTGATTAAGTTGAGATACTACAAAATTCTAAAAACATTTGTAAAATTGATTTAGAGAAAATGAAAAGAATAACCACTTCTTTGCCTAAAGTATTCTAGGAACCCTCACTAAGTCACAAGAAATCACTTGTCACTTATTTTCCACATCCTTTTTAGAAATTTATCCCACACTCTCACTATTTTGCTAGTTTATTCATGTTATTCTATCACATCCATCATGTTTGTTTTCTTATTTTCATTTTTTTCTATCCCATATCCTAGGAGAATTACATTTGGCCTAAATTTTTGTTGGATATTACATCCATGGAACTATATAGGTAGCATCCACTTACCTAGTGCATATGGAGACAGCTCGACCACCCCCTTCCTTTTCTTCTATTCCCTCATATTTATTTATTTGTTAAGTTTTCACCTATTTTCTAAGGGAAATGTTCTCCATCTTATTTGTGTCTTGATATTTATACTAACATTTTGACTAATTATCATTTGTTCATTTTTTTCATTCTATTTTACTTTATTTTGCTTATTTGTGTTCCCATTTATTTATTTTAAGTACTGTTTCCTTGATTCACGTCTATGTCCATTTATTAGGTGATTCCTTGCACACTTATTCTTGAATCCATCCATATTCACATGTCAACATTATCATCATGGTTTTTATCATTAGTAAATTATATCTAATTGATTGCTGGATATCAAGAGTAATCCTTATGCATATTTCAGCTAGGTTTGTTTCTCTTAGTTTTTGCTCATTTCTTAATTAAGAAAGAAGGTAAGAAACTAGTAATAAGGGTGTGGTAGAAGAACCTAGTTGTTGTGTGTACTGATCTAAATGAGTCTGGAGATCTCCTTTTTGTCTTGGAAGGATGACTTATGGGTAATAAATTACTAACAAAAAGTGTTATTAGAAAGATAGTAAGGTAGACTACCTAGTTGAGCTAGATCTAAGAAGTGTGAGCTTGTTAGGAGGCTATCAATCCACTCTTTGATAATAGTTAAGTTGAAGGAGATAAAATTAAATACTTGTATCAAATAATAGAAAGAACTAAAATGAAATACAAGAATAAATAAATGATTGATAAATAAAATAAATTAAATATAGTAATAATAGTGATAAAATAAGTCGATTCAGGTTTAAAAAATAGGTGAGGTCTCTACGAATATGTAGGAATACAAAAATTTAGATTTGGTTGGGGGTAAGGGGTTGGAAATAACTTGCTATTATTTCTTACCATAGTGACCATTGGAAATTTAGGTGATCATCAATAGTTAAGCAAATCATCAGTGGTTGGATGACCATTAGTGGTTAAAAGTGACCATTGGTAGTTAGGGTGACCATCAACAGTTCCTATGGATTCTTAAGATATTCAAAAAAGGAGTTATATAATGGGTTAGTTAATGGTCTAGGATCTAGTTAATGGTCTAGGGTTTAGGAGATAAGATGGAAAAAATTCTAATTCAAGTAGTGAAATTAAAAACCAAATAAATAAAACCTAAAATATAGAATGTACCTAGTTTGTTGCTTGATGGAAGATGGTTGATCTTGGAGTAATTTTGGTAGAGTAATAGTACTTTGCCTCAAGATAAATTTTGGCAAAGGTTTGGGTCTCTATTTTAGATACTAAATTGTTGGAAGGAAAATTTTCAATTTGATGTCTTGATCACCTATATACAAGAATGCTTGATTATGGATCCTTATTCACATCTTATTCCCCTCTTTTTATAGGCAAAGGGAGATGGAAGATACAAGGTTCCATAGGAGGTTAGGATGTTTATTTTGATACATAATTATGTGTTAGAATGATCAAAAATCAAATCATTGAAAAAATTCAAAAATCAAAGAATGATCATTCTACCAATAAGGTGAACATATTAAATTTTTCTAGTTAGCTTATATACAACTAGTGTTTTTATTTAGGTGGTGGAAAAGGGACATGACCATCGATGGTCATGGTGACCATTGATGTTCAAGCTAATTATCAATGGTCAAGTGTTGAAAGATAAGTGGGGTAAAGTGGGTAAGTTAATAAATTGGTAAGCTAATTAGCTAACCTAACTCAAGGTCATGGTTAAGGGTTGGGTAATGGTCTGATCTATGGGTGCTTCAACATTTAAAACTATAATGTGAAAGATTTTGGTGTCTACATTTTCCCCTTTTTGTTATGAAATTTGTGTCAGTAAGTTGTAAAAAAAATGGAGTGTTGGATGAAGATTTAGTTGCCCTGAGTATGGCAGGAAGTTTCCTTCCTCAAACTAGGAGTCGATGAGGTGAAATTTAAATCAATTCAGGGTTTAATAAGTGGTTTATAGTGAGTCATAAGGTTGGTGATAATGGTGGTTGGGAATTTGAAGCACAAACATGTGCACAAAATATAACTAAGTATGATAGCCATGATCACACATAGACTAAGTTTCCATAATTAGTAAAAATAAGGTCATTTTTAGAAAGACAAGTGACAAGTGGACTATGTGACTACATTTAGGCATGGTGGTTAGGAACACTCATAAATGAAAGTCTCATAATATTTTTGGTGTTCTCATAGGTATCTAAGGTAGGAAATGCTCCCATGTAGTTTAGATGAGGCAAACAAGTGTTATTAGCTAGGTGTGTGAGTGAAAAAGGGTAAATGTTCATGGGTAGAGTGAAGAATAAAAAACTAAGCATGTCTTCTAATGTTTGTTATAAACATGATATTTTATCCAAATTTGGGATTAGGTTCTTCAAATATTTGAAGAGATCCATCAAGGGATGGTGGAGGATGACTAGATTTATATGGAGGAGGTTGGCCTTAGCATGATGAGGCACTTTCATCATGTACTATGAGATGTGGTGATGATCATGGCCCTCATCAAGAGATGAGATTTGTCCATGAACACCTTTCTATTGCAAATGGGAAAGATGAACATCCTAATAGAGGATGTATATAGGATCATATGGTTGCCCATTTGAGGGGAGCCAATATATCATATTAAGAGTAAAGAAAGAGATGAGAATATGGAGATCCTTTATAGTGATGATAATACCTTCACAAGATGGCATGCCAACAACGTCAGTTATAGGCCATTATATCATAGGGGAAAATATGAGAGGTAGTTGATGATGATGATGATGATGGTAGTGTCATGTTTTTCATTTCTAGATCTGAATAGTGGGTAGTTTTCATACCTACTATTGGGTGTTTTGGTGGATATGTTACTTGGGTAGATAATTTTTAGTTGGGCACCAATTCTGTTGGTTCAGATATATAAAGAGTTATGAGGGTTCCAAGCGCATCAAAGATATGGCATTAGTGTGGGGTTTATACTTCATTATTGGGATTATGAGCATATTAGGGTCATAAGGTCAATGGGTCTACCATGGGAAGGGTATGCCTAGATGGACTTTAGGGTGGGCTTCATATGGTGGAGGGGTGACTATACACTTATAGGAGTTGTAAGAGGTGTGAGGGATATTAACTAGTTTAGGGATGCACTAGATGCCTTGGTTGTAGGGGATGTGGTCTAGATGCCCTATGTGAGATTTTTTAGGTGGGCCTATTACACTTAACATATTTTATCATTATAGAGATGGAGGTGAATTTATGGGAGGAGAGAGGGTGAGACTAAGCTCATCCTATTTGATAAAGTTCATAGGTAATTTAGCCTAGTATAGGGGATCCAAGGTTTGTTCCTAAGGTATAGGAGGAGGATGCTGACTTTTTGCTTCCTAAGCCATAGTTAGAGGAGGTTGTTCTTGATCATAAAGAGTTGCTAGTCAGAGTAGATATTGATGATGCTAATTTTGTTGATGGGTACATATCATGGTATCAGGGCTTATGTTCAATAGCTAATTTTTGGTGGGATGATGGGGGCAGGTATCCCATGGATGTAGATCTAATTAGTGGGGGTCCATAAGTGTAAGTACAGGGAGGTAGACCTGATGGATAGGTAGGAGCAATGATAGCCATTGCATAGGCATAGATCATAGTGTTATAAGGATAGGTGGACACATTATAGGGCCAATTTATGATATTATAAGGTCAGGTTGTGACTATGATAGGGGAGAGGGACTAGGTTAAGATTTCACTAAACTTGGTGAGCTAAGAGAGGGACACCCTTAGATAGAGAGGAGGGGGAGCTGCAACACTAATAGGACCACTAGGAAGTATCCCTATGGCATAGTACTTGGCCATAGTTGATGAGTTATGATATTATGAGGATATAGTTTTGACATAGTGTCCATAAGAGACCCGATGGGATAAACATAGAGCTAGCTTCGCAAGTGGTGTAGGGGTAGTGACTCCAATTTAGTGGGTTTCTTTAGTGAGTGGGTAGGTAAACACCTTAGAATGGTAGGCACTAGATGGTGGTGGTAGTGTTAGGGGGTAGTGGTAGTGGTGCCCTTGGGGCATAGTTTAAATGATACGATATATGTAAATGTATATGATTATGATACTAGCTTGTGAGCTGATGTAGTGAAATGCATATTTTTTTTTTGAGAGAGAGAGATGCACATTATTGTATGTACTATTTTATGTTGATGAGACATGAGGTATATGATATGATGATGATATATAGATTTTTTTTTATGGTTCATGGTTCATGGTTTTGGTTTTGATGTTTTATGATTTATGATATGTGGACTCATTAGCTTAGACATGTTATGATTATAGATGATGTTTATGATTATATGTGATTATGATGATGTTTTTTTTTATTCATGGATATGATGTTTATGATTTATGGTTCTATATATGGTTATGACATTTATGGTGTTTTGATTATGATGGTTTTGATAAATAGTTATGATCATGGATATGTGACATGGTTATGGTTTATGATTATGGATATGATGTGGTTCGTGATGTTTTATGATTATGGTTGGGATGATTTTTGTGAGTAGGGATAGGATGATACTTATGGTTATATATATGTGATTTAGTTTTTTTTTTGATGATAACACATAAAGTAAGTTAGATAGAAAACTACATGTGGGGAAATAAAAAAATGAGACATAAGTCCAATTGAATGCATGAACTAATTATGAGAAGATAAGAAAAAAGTATGATGTTCTTTCATTGGTAAGGACTAAAAAATCCAAATTTAGATTTGCCTAATGAACATAATCCATTTGAATGATTTGCATGAGCATAAATTGGTTGATAAAAAGGTGTCCTAATCACATTGTGTCAAGTAAACTCAAAGTCCCTTGATTTTGTAGATGGTACAAAGGGGAGATTAGTGGTAGGTTAGATTAAGGGAAAATGGGTGATAGGTAAGGTAACCTTATGTGGGTTAGTTTTAACCTTATATAAGTGAGCTAAAAACCATAATAGACAAGTCCACTTCATATTCAAGGTGTAGACTAATCAATGTGTGAAGCATACTAATGTTATATGTGAAACTATATTATAGCTTTCATGGGATAACTTGTGTTGATTTTGATATAGGGTCATTTGTTGATTTATTTTTATAGGTTTGTGAATTTGATTGATTTAGGAAGCATCAAATGATAACTTTGACAATTTTGACTTAGCCATTTTTCAAAGGAGTGATCAAAGTTTAGGTTTGTTTATTTGGTAGTTGTCCTTCAAGGGAGCACTCTATCCTTTTAAGAAATTTTAGATTTTGGGTAGTTGTCCTTCTAGGGAGTAGTTTGTGTGTTAGAGATATTTAACCCAAGTGATATTTTGGTATCCAAAATTATTTTGACTCAAGGTTAGACATGGATAAGTCTATTTAGGCTTAGATATATACCTTTATGAGGGAAAAACTTAGAGCACATGAGGTTAATGATAGGCGAAAGGGGTGGGTTTGAGAGATAATGACCATGGGATTCCATCTAATTAGGGATGAAGAACATCCATGTGAACCATGCCATGTATAGATCCATGGTACCCATATTTAGGACTAGGCTATGACTATGATGATTAATCACATGGTTATATTTTGTAATTGGTTGTCCTAAAAGGGAATAGGATGAACGTATGAGGAAGGTGAAAATGTCATAAATCAAGGGATGAGCTTAAGTTAGACACAAAGATGAATTTGATCCCTATTTAGCAAAATAAAGGACACAAATGCAAAGCATTGAGAGGCTTAGGTTTTAGTTTCCATTTAAGAGAGGATAAATGGTAATCTCCTAATCCATACTTGTGGGTTATGATGTAGGGTCCAAGACAATTGAAATCAAACTTTCCTCACTCACTTTTCTCCATATTGGTTATATGTTGATTCTCCTTCAGGATGAGGCCTCTAATGTTGAATTCTCATTCTTTCAAGAGATTGTTGTAGGAATGCTTTAATTTATTTTGGTAGACATGAAGGTGTTAAAGCACTATTAGGAGGCATTCGTCAAGTATCTCAAGTCATGCTAGACTTTATTGATGATAATAACTCTAAAAAATGATGTCTTATAGGGATATGAAAAAAGAGGGAATCTAAACTTTAAGAGGCAAAACTACCTCTACACTAAAGACCAAAGAGAAAGTGGTAACACTTGTAGAGGTTTGAACACTATTACAATAGGCTGATAAAGTAAAAGGTATGTGCAAGTGCCAATCTTAACCGAAAACACTAACCACTTTGGTTAACATTTTATTGAGGGTTTTACTAGAGGATTCTACCTATTTATTTTTTTTATGGATGGTAAGGTGAGGAAAAGCTTAACTTGATTCCAAATGCATCACAAAGACCTTGGACTTATTTATTTTTGAAATATTTACCATTATCAATGATGATTTTAGGGGGAACACTAAAATGATAAATGATTGATGAAGTCTACTATCTTGTCAGCTTTGGTCAAGATGAGAGGAATAACCTCCACCCACTTGGTGAAATACTTAGTGGTGGTGATGATGGAGTGGTGCCATTATGAGGAATGAGGATTGATTTCTCCAATGAGGTATAGTCCCTATTATGAGAAGGGTCAAAAGTCCTTGGATACTTGAAGACCATGGGCTAACACATGAAGTAAATTAGCATGTCACTGACATTTAACACACTTTTTTACATAATCATAATAGTTTTTATTTAGGGTGGGCCAATAGTAGACAAGGCAAAGGATACATTTAGCAATAGATAAACCACTAAAGTGTCCCCCATAGATTTTATTATGCATTTCCTTGATAGCATGGGAAGCCTCATAATTATGTTAACAATGGATAAGGATGCCATCAAAACCATGTTTGTAAAGGATTCCCTCTAGTATAGTATAATAAGAGGTACTCTGAATAAAGGATCTTTGGGAATTTTGAGAGAAGTTGGGAGGAATGATTCTAAGTTTAAGGTAGACAAAGGTTTTTTGGTACCAAATGTCTGATGGAGATGCCTCCACACTACAAATTATAGGGAAAGAAAATTGAATATAAGAGGGTGTGATGAAATGATGAATGGTGACAAAGAGCTTGGAATTGGATGACTAAGATTGGATTTGGGAATCAAGGGAAGCAATTATAGCCATGAACTTGTTGGTATATCATGGAATAGATTGGACAAGGTAATGATCAAATGATGCTAAGAGTAAATTGACCCATTATTTGTACTTTTGTAAGACATCATTATTACATTGGTAAGATCCATTGACTTGGTTATCCATAAGAATGGAATCACTAAAGACAATAATCATATCAAATCCTAAGGCTAGAGAGGTTTGGAGACTTATTACTAGGGATTCATACTCATCCATATTGTTGGTACACTTAAAATCAAGTTTTAAAGAGAGAGGAAGAGGTTATCCATTGAAGGGAAAGAGAATAACTCTGGAAACCCCACCATACTAGCACTTTAAGCCATCAAAAAACATGGTCATTTTGTAGGTGGTGTCTTCTTGAGAAAGAGTCATGATGGACTCATCTAGACACACAAGAGAAAGTGGTTAGTTGTCTGGTAAAGGAAATTTATCTAGTTGGTCAATAATGACGTTCCCTTTAATCAACTTTTATTGAAGGAACTCAAGGTCAAATTTTTCTAGGAGCATGAGCCACTTGGCCATACACTACTTTTGGTATGGTTTAGAGTGCATGTACTCGAGTGGATTGATGTTAGTGATTATGAAATTTTTTTGATTGAGGAGGTAATGATGAAGTTTAGTAGCCATAAAAACTAATTTGAGGTAAAGGTTCTTGATATGCATGTACCAAATCTCATACTTTATAAATGTCTAACTTATATAATAGACAACTTACTCTTTATTTTGTTTATCACGATAAGTGAGCATTACCCCTAAGGAATGGTCAGTGGCAGAGATATAAAGGTAGAAGGGTTGGTCTTCTTTAGGAGAGGTAAGAATGGGTGAAGAAAGAAGGTACTCTTTCAGTGAATCAAAGGTTTTTTTATAGTCCTTACTCCACTTAAAATATGTATCTTTTTTGACTAAATGGTGAAAAGGTTGACATTTATTTGATAATTGAGAGATGAAGCGACAAATGGATTAGAGTTTCCCCTAAAGGATATAAAGTTGCTTAAGGTGGGTTAGAGGTGTAATTTTGAGGATGATTATAACTTTGGTAGGTTATAATTCAATTATTTCTCACATAGGGTATGCCAAAATGTTTCTCTCAAAATTTTCTCATTTCTTAATTAAGGAAGAAGGTAAGAAACTAGTAATAAGGGTGTGGTAGAAGAACCTAGTTATTGTGTGTGCATGATCTTAATAAGTGTGAATAGATCCTTTTTGTCTTGGAAGGATGACCTATAGGTAATAAATTAATAATAAAATGGGTTGTTAGAAGATAGTAATGTGGACTACCTAGTGTGAGATAGATCCAAGAAATGTGAGCTTACTAAGAGGCTATCAATCCACTCTTTGATAATAGTTAATTTGAAAGAGATAAAATTAAATAATTGAATCAAATGATAGAAAGAAATAAAATGAAATACAAGATGAAATAGATGATTGATAATGAAAATAAACTAAATATAGTGATAATGGGTCAATACTAGTGCTAAAGTAGGTTGGGTCAAGTTCAAAAAATAGGTGAGGTCTTTGTGAATAGGTAGGGACATGGAAATATAGATTTGGTTAGGGGTAAGGTGTTGGAAATAACTTTTTATTTTTTTCCACAATAATTTTTAGTGGTTAAGTTGATCATTGATGGTTGGATGACTATAAATAGTTGAAAGTGACCATTGGTGGTTAGGGTGACCATCGATGGTTCCTATGGATTCTAAAAATATTTTAAAAATGGGTTAAAAAATGGGTTAGTGAATGGTTTAGGATATAGTTAAGAATTTGGGGATTAAAATATAAGATACATAAAGGTCTGATTTAAGTAGTGAAGTAAAAAACCAAACAAATATAACCTAAAATATAGAATGTACCTATCTTGTTTCTTGATGATAGATGGGTGATCTTAGAGTAAATTTGGTAGATTAACAATACTTTTCCTCAAGATCAATTTTGATAGAGGTTTGGGTCTCTATTGTAGATACTAAATTTTTGGAAGGAAGACCTACTATTTGATGTGTTAAACACTTTTATGGAACAATTCCTTATTATGGATCCTTACTCATCTCCTACTCCCCTCCTTTTATAGGCAAAGGGAAATGGAGGATAGAAGGTTCCATAGGAAGTCAGGTTATTGATTTTGATGTATAATAATGTTTAGCACTAGGTAAGGAAAACATTTTAAATTATGTCATGTTAATTTATATATAATTGGTGTGTTTGTTCATGTGGTGGAGAAGGGACCTAATCATCAATGATTAGGGTGACCATTTATGGTCAAGTTGATCATTAATGGTAGAGTGTCAAAGGCTACATGGGGTAAAAATGTATAAGTTAGTGAGTTGGTTACCTAATAGGGTTAAGGTCAAGGGTTGGGTAATGGTCTGATCTAGGGGTGTTTCAACAGTCAAAACTATAGCGTGTAGAATTTTGGCATCTACAAAGTCTTCATGGTGTTTTTCCATGATTCCTAACATCACATGCTATAATAAAAATCATCTTTGAGAAATATAAACAACAATGCAACATCAATATTATTTAGCACCATCACCAATAGTAATCTTGATCTAATCCCAAATAATATCCTAAATAGAATAATTAAACAACAATAAAATTTCAACCTTTGTTCATTCAAACAAGCATATCCCTACTAGAAACTTATCCCAACTCATGTTAGGAGGGAGTGTGCGTGGAGGGATGAGGGAAGAGGGAGCATGGCTATGGATGCGGCCGTGCTGAAACCCTAGCCTCCATGGCCACATCCTGGAATTTGTCAACTAGATCCTAGTCCATAAGTGGTGCAGATAGAGGGAGTCTTGATGTTTAGGCACGGCATGGAAATGATCGATCATTTATTGTGTGTTATTTTATTTTGCCTTGAATCTCTGTATTGGATGGAACCTAGGTTGGATTTCTAGCCTGAGGTAGACAGCCATCTTGATCTGGGTTGCAAAGTAAATAGTGTTTGGATGGGGGAAAGTTTATTTCCTCTATGGTTAGTGTGTGAGTCATGATGCCCTATTAAGGGATAAAATGGAGAAAACCTAAGCTGCAGAGGAGCCCTGCTCAAGGAAAAATGATGGGTGTGGCGGATCTGCCTTCGTTGTGGAGGTGCTAAGAGTGAATGATGTCCCTAACATTGTGGGAATCATTCGGTGGGTTTGAAAAGAAATAATTTAATGGCCATCATCTGTGAGTAAGTCCTTCAACTTTGTGGTCTTGGGGTTGCTGGTTCGAACCTAGGAGCCCGCTCTATTCATTTTGGAGATGGGTGAAGGTGTCTTTGTTTATGAGGTTTTAGGTCCTTGTAAAACTTGGTTTTCAGGTTGTTAAGCTTGGTTTTGTTTAGGTTTTAGGTCCTTATAAAACCTAGGTGCTTTTATTGGTTTATATTGGTGGTTTTAGGTCCCTGGAAAACTTGTTTAGATGTTGTTCTGTAGTATGTTTTAGGTATGTTTTTCCTAGTGGGCATTAATGTTTAATCTTTCTTTTTTTTGTTAAAGGGTTTTGGGGCCCCTTCAAAACCTACTTTTACCTTAATTTAAAACTTATCCCAACTCATCTTTATCCTATGTATCAAGTTATCATCATCATATTTTCAATCATTAGCCATCAATCTTGTTTTCCACAATTAGGGTAGAATGCTTATAACTACCTTTGGGAAAACCATTGTATAATATCCCACATGCATTCTCAATGATTCTAACCACCCTTAGGAAAATTTTTGTGTTATCACCAATTTGAGGGTTAATGATTATAACCACCTTTGGGCAAATAATTCACTTTATTTTTCCCACTTGGGGAATGTTTTTATCCTATTTGTCTACCCTAACTAGGGTAGTTCTATAATATTGATGATTATAACTAGATTTGAGCAAATCATTCTGTCATCATACCACATTTGCAACATCAGGGTATAATACTTATAACCACCTTTACACAAACCATTGTACACTTTCCCACTTGAATTCTCAACTATTCTACCCAACCTTAGGTAAATCATTATGTTATCATCTATTTTGGTCCACTTATTTCCTTCTTTCAAAAGACTATTTTCCAACCCTTTTGACCAACCACTCCCTTAAGGGGGAACCCTACAATTCATCCATTGTTATTGAGGTCATAAGCACAAATAACATTTTTATTATTTGAGAAGATATTATTGTGCTTATAGCTTACAATGCCTTCTCAAATAGGACCAAATTGTAGACACCTAAAAGTGGCCATTAATGGCTTCATACCCAACTTTAGATCGATTATTACCAACTATTGAACATCTAGCCTAAGAATTTCTAAATGTCTCAAATTTGGCTTCGTAACATGTAATTAAAATTAATTTGGCCTAAAAATTAGTTAAATAGAGAAAATGCCCAAATCAATTAAATTAAAACTTGGAAAATATTTAAAATCCATAAAAGAATTAATTAACATGCAAATCCTAATTAAAGTCCTAATTGAATTCATCTTTGATCAATTAAAATAATTATTAAAAAGTAAATTCAAAAATCAAAGAATATCTTAGGAAGTAATCATTACCTTTTATGAGTTGTCCAAAATCCAAAATATCTAAAATCACACCTATTCCATGTTAATCATGATTTTTAGACACCTTTTAACTCTAATGGGGTTAATTAAGAAAACTCAGGTTAAGATTTAACCCATTCTAAGCCCTTTACTAAATCTATAAATACAAGAATTTGCCTCTCCATTTAGGGAGCTTGGATAGAGTAATGTTATAATGTAGGATTTAGGGCATGAAGTAAATACATATCATTATAATGCCAAAATTGAGCCAATCCAAGCCATTTCAAAACCATATCAAAGTGAAAGCCAAACCAACCATGGTGATAAGAGGAGATGGAGATAGCCAAGCCCCATTGATGAAGACTTCATTAGAATAATCTGAGAAAGCCAAATGAAGAAACCTTTTGGAGCATTTGAGTAATTGGTAAGTAATTGTGTGAGTTATTTCCATTTTTAGTTATGCTTTGTTCATTTATGTTTCTTCACCATGATCATCCCTTTGATCTAGGCAAGATAGTGTTATGCATGTTAGTGTGTTTGTTTTTAATTTTGATTTCATTTTCATTATGAATATAACATATGATCTAACCACCCTTCTTAGATTCCTTGATCATAGAGTTAACATGTTATATGGAATAATGTATCTTGGCTATAGATACACCTAGTTTGGCTCTAGAGATGCCCAATTTGGATCCAAAAATAATGATATAGTGTTATAGGTACAATAACTAAGAGGGGGGGGTGAATTAGTGAGACCAGATAATCCAACATCAATTTAAATCCTTTAAAACTCTTAAACAATTATCACAAGCATTCATGAAGCATACACATCATTCATAACAATGAATAAGAGAAATAATGCAAGATCAAGCAAAAAACACATGACATATGTGGGAAACCCTTTTGGGGGAGAAAACCCATTGGAACCTATAATTAGAATACTATCCTATAATAAAAAGAACAAATTTATACCAACTACAACTCATTAAGGAACTACCATCCCTTATTTTAGTGAGACTACAATCCCATAAGGAGCTACTAGACTTGTCTAGCTGAGCTACCACAACAACTAAACCTTGATCAAGTTTCACCTTGTAAGGAGGCTACAACCCCCTAGATGTTGAGATTCTAAAATAACACCTATGAATACATCTCCTAAACATTAATTACTAATTAATCTGATGGAAATTCAAATTATATCAGCTTTTTTTAACTCTATACACTCAAATCATCTAAAACATCTTTTAGATCACCTTAGACATATTCACACATCCTTAACTTACAATATCACTATAATAACATTAAAACATGACTCATAGGTCATACACATAGTCCTCAATATACTCTACTCATCACACTCATTTATTGGACACTCTCCCTCTCCGTCACTCCATAACTCACACACACACACCACTTGTAAGTCTTACAAAAGTCTAGAAAACATCCAATTTGGTTTCACTATTTAGAGATCCTTCATTATCATCAACATCATAATCATCCATTAGGAATTCTTTAATACTTTATTCATCTTACGTGGGTCACACTTAAGCATAACTCTCTTTTAAATAAGCCTAAGTCACCTTTTAGGTCTTATGATGACCAATTCACCTCTTTAACACTTCTTCAAGAAAAATAAAAACATAAAAACACTTTATAACTCATGGTCCCATGCCACATGATTTCTATGTCCTCTTTAAGTGTCAACAACCATCATAATACCCTTCTGCTTAAGCATAATTTGCTCAATTAACATTTTGTACATATAGTCATTATGAATGAAAACATAGTCAAATTTTAACCCTTTGATCATACTAAATATGATTGGTAAAGCCTTAAAAATGAACATATATGGTCTTAATGGATTCTAAAATACTCCAAAATTGTTAATTTGTTATGAGACATTTAAATAACATTAATACAAGATCAAATATCCTTCCCAAGTTCTTAACAGATGAACATTAAAGACATAGTCAAACTTGAACCTTCATAACTTTTATTGTACACAATTTAAAACCTTAAAATATATATTTATATATGAACCTTGGACTCCTATACAAATTCACTTTTTATACAATGAGAAAATTTTGAATAGATCAAAAGATATAACACAAAAATTGAGCACTAGTTTTTCCTTTGTAAATTTGAATATTTAAATCCAAACAGTCACATTTAATCTTAGGTCACCATGATATAATCTCATATCTTCACTAGTTATATTAAATACACACCATCAATATTCTTCAAATTAACTCATAGTGTGCCACTTCCCAAACATTAAACTTTGAACTCTTGGAATCATCTCACTTCTTCATGACATCTTGGAATAAACACGCTCCGTCGATCTCTTATACATAGCTTGATCTTTATCTATGTTATAAAATTGGAAAATTTTAACTCATCTTGCTCAATATGCTCCATTTATCTTGATTAATATTAATGCCTACTCACCATTAGATCTTAGAAGTAGGTTGATCTTTATCTCTACCTATCATTATGCAACTATCACTTTGACCTCTTTAAATTGATACACACCATTAGATTAATTTGTATGATCACCCAACAACCGTTGGATCTTAATTTGGTCCTTTTTTTAATATCATTTAAAATATACTATGGGAATGATTTCTATCTACCTATAAGGCTAACTTTTCACCTCATTAACGTTTTTTGCACTTAGATGCATGATCTAAAATTTAGACCATATGATCTCACATAGGAAAATCCAACCATATATCAATCTACTCTTGAAACACTCATGTGTGTAAGATTTAATTCCATTAATCTTCTCACTTATATTTTTTTTCATAGAGCCAACTATGTCAAGAACTGCCTAGATGACCAACGTTAAACATGCATATCTTTTGTCATGCTTCATCGCATGACCTAAAATTTAGCACATATCAACTAAGGAAAAAATAAACAAACCCATATGATAAAATTATATTGAAAACTTCACATGTATGAAATATAACACCATCAAAATGCCTACTCAACTTTTCTTGCCACATTGCAAATTTGGCTATGTATGGGAAAACATTGTCAAACTGCTTAGGAGCCCAACTTTACACTTGCACATATTATGTTGCACTTCATAATATTACTTGAAATTTAGTTTATATAAAATATTAATAAATTTTATCATAACCATATCACCAACTCCCCCTAAGTCATCCACATATGGCAATGTTGATGTCAGTAATCTACCTACTCATATTTTCTTCCACTAGACCAAAAATGTCTAGATTAAAATAATGATCAACCAGATGAAATCCGCTCATACTCAAAAGCACTGAAATCATTCTTGAATTTTTATAAGACCCCTTGCACATGCTCAAATCACCATAATCATCTCTAAACATCTCTAACCATACCAAAATTGAAGATCAACCAATCCACCTTCAATCATACTAAGACAAGAACATTGCACACTTTGTCATTATCACTTAGAATATCAAGGCACTTCATCCACTCACTTGGAAACCTTCATGACATCACCATGATGTAATTTAGAATTATACAACATATAAGAGATATAAATTAGCAAAACATCTAAATAATTTCATCAAATCATAATTGAGGACAATCTTGATTAAATTTATTACCACACACGTCTCCAATAGAGTGTTGTTAGATTTGCACATAATAGTCATGAATCTTTTAATTTAAATTTGTTTTACCCATTAATAGGTTTGATTTCAAAAGGAGAGTCATTATTCATATACATAACCAACTTACACATATTTAAACCTCATCCTTTTTCCTTTTAACTCTCTTATGAGTGGATTTAAGAAAGTTAATTCAATCTGTCTAGTGGTAAAACCAATTAAAACACATCTAGGAAAAATGCTAAACATAAATAATTGGTTAACTAATGAATAGGAGACCATGTATATGATGTACTAAATAATCATACTAAATAATCTATTTTGGAATATAATTACATTAAATACATCCATAAAAGTGTATGTACCCATCACATATATACTAAAAACATTAAATTAGTTAAGCAACCTCAAATAAGGATAAATCTAGCACTAAGAGACATGGTCAAAATTGAAATACAAAAACTATTGAAAGTAGGATTAATATATACAATATTGGATAGTCATTGGGTCTCACCACTAGTAATATTACCTAAAAAACATGGAAAATAGATAATATGTATAGATTACATGGAACATAAAAAATTGACTATGAAAGACAATTTTCCATTTCCCTTCATAGACCAGTTCTTAGATAATCTAGTTGGAAAGAAATTTTTTTACTTCTTGGATGGATTCAATGGGTATAACCAAACAATATTATCTCTTGAATACTAGGATAAAACCACTTTCATATGTCATTGGGGGATGTTTGCATACATATTTTTATATTTTGGCTTATATAATGTACCAATCACCTTTCAAAGAGTAGTCCTTATTATATTTGTTGATCTTAATAATGAGTATGTTAAAGTTTACATGTATGATTTTATAGTGCATATAGAATATTTTTATGAAGCCTTAACCAATATAGATAAAATGTTGTCCAGGTGTGAGTAACATAAGTTATCCCTAAGTTATGAAATTTTGATGATGGTAGATCTTTTCTTAGGTCATCATATCTTATCCAAAGGAATATTAGTTGACCTTAAAATGATTTAATTCATTTCAAATTTGCCTACATATAAAAACTAGAGTGATGCCTATTTAATCCTAAAATATATATTAAGGGGAATCTAGGGTTAAATGGGTAATAGATAACCTAGGGCACAAGAATGGTAGACTATCTCTAAAGTAGGCTAATCAATTACAAAACTTAAATAGAAAATATATTAAATTATTTATGCTAAATGATAAAGATAGAAAGTAAAACTATGATAGATAATTAAATAATAATGAAAATAAAATACTTATTTGGTTTTGATTTTAATGCATATTTGGATCTAGAACAGGTGAAAAGTAGAATTGATCTATATTCTAGAATAGTCCCCTAATTCTATAAATTTAAACTATGTGGTAACAAACATTTATATCAACATGTGATGGTTGTATCAATGATACTATCTAACTTAGATGTAGGTGTCTAGTATAAAATACATACTAAAACTAGATGTGACCACCTAGATGTTTTTGGATATTATTTCACCTTCACTCTAGCACATTCAAATCTAGGTCATGGACTGTCACTCCTTATCAAATAGTAACACTCTAGTTATTCATATTCAAATTTGATATAATAAAAATGAGTTAGTGGGAACACAGTGTGATGAAACCCAAAATAATCCTCTATTAATGAACACTACCTACAACATCAATACTTCTAAGAGTGCCTTAGAATATGTAGTTATACCCTATGTGTTGGCTTGTGTGTCAATCATGTAATGTGTGATAATCAAGTATAATAGTGACATAGCTTGTAACTTTGAAAATATATCTCTTAGGTTACTCCTTCAATACTTTAGACCTATAGATATGATGTCCTTATGACTAATATGGAAATACGAGAAGATAAATAAGCTTAGCTCACTTGAGTGCTTTTGGTAAGTAGCCTTAGTGTTTTATAATTTTGTGTTAGGTGAGGAATGAATGAGGGTTCATCTTATATTTATATCAGATCCCTTTTGAGAATATATTCTATTAAATCACTTAGTCCAACCATATGAGTACATTTCATTTTCAAATTAGATGAATTTAGGACACTATAAACTTGCATTAGGGTAGGACATTTTGATTGAAACATGTATCTAACTAGGATACAAGAGTTTAGGTAGTTAGAAAATAAGTACATGTATATAGCTTTTAGAGATGGAAGATAAGTAATTTCATAATATTTTAGGCATGATAGAAGGCCTGAGTCATCAAAATAACATTGATCAAATTAAAAGATAAGTAATTAGGCAGAAAGAGATTAGAAGTGGGAAAGGTCTAGAAGCTAAGGGTACATCCATGATATGTATTTTCTAAGTGTGCAAGAATGAGGTGTTATCTAATCTAGGAATAGTGTCTAAATTTATCCCCCTTTAATCTAATAATTAAATTACTAGTTTAAAGGGAAAATAATGCATATTTAGGTGTGTATAGCACACCTTGCCTTTGCTTGAGTATAACTTGAGTGCCTTTTTATGATTGACTTGCAACCAAGAGCATGTTATATTATATAATCAATGCATATAATATAAAATTAAAACCATTGAAATAATTGAAATTTAAAGAAAGGTTTAGGAGTAGACATATGTATCGATGCAATTATCTTTCCCTTTTAGCAATTTGATTCAAAATATATGTCATTATGAATCACTAAAACTGAGATTAGAATAAATTTAACTATGTAGAGTGCATATATCTAAAGAGATAGAGAGATATTTGAGGACACATGCCCCCAACCTTATATAAAATATGATTTTCCAACTAATAGTTGAGATTAGCTCAACTATGTAACCCAATAATACTTATAACCTAGTGAGTGTGAGAAAACAAAGTCAACTAACACTATAAAACCAATGAGGTTTGATGATGTAATAAATTCCAAACTATAAACTTGACAATATTGAGTGATTTAATCACCTCAACCATACCAAATAGTGAACTAACTACTGTAGTAGATTAACTTAATATAGTCTATAAAATTCTAACCCAATAGGTTATGATAATCCCTATAAGTATTTGTAATCTAAAATTAATTTTATTTTACAATATTAGGTGCACATTTCACATCATATTCACTTATATATGTCTCATGTTGAAATTGTGTATAACAATTATACCAATGTATATAATTCTACCACAAATGTGTATCTAAATCATATAACTATGTCATTGACTAATTTAAAACTATAAGTATGGAGAACATGCTTCAAAAACATGCCCCCCTTATATATGGACAACCATGAAAATTTATATAATTTCCAATGTGGGGGACATGTTTCCAAAACATTCCCTTACTATAATTTAGGTATGATTAATACTAAATAAATGTGGAGAATATGTCTCCAAACCATGCCTCCATTGAATCTAAAACTATGACAAATATGGATAACATGTTTTGAAAACATGCCCCCACTACAATTTGAATCTATGAAGAAATTTGAAAGTCATGCCTCTATAGTGTCCCACCATTGATATGTTCCCCCCTTTTAAGGTGAGAAGAAGTAGTAAATGGTAGTTACCTTACCTCAAAAGGATAATATAATCATGTAAACTATGAATGCATCATATAAAAGGAACATGTATATGTAGATATATCATTAAAACATAAATAATGTGATCACACCAAGTCCTAAGATAAATTATGTAGATCATGGAAATATATATATATATATATATATATATATATATATATATATATATATATAGTACAATTTCAAAAATCAATCAAGTACACACACAAGATCACTCAAAATAAAATTAAAGGATAATGATCCAAGGAGACCTCAAACAAGGGGCATGTTCAAATGTCAAACAATTGAGGAACATGACTGATTCAAATGTCCAAAATGAATAATGACATATTCAAATGTCAAAGAGGTAAAAAAAGGCATGGGAGTTACAAAAAATAGATCATATTCTAATGCTTAATCAAGTAAGACAATAACAATGTAATACACTCAATCAAATGCATAAACTAAAGTATAAGTAACCAATATAAATATATCAGATTAGTCCCTAGATATAAGTACATAACACATCAATTACACTATAAAAGATCTAATAATGGATAAAGGCATATGTGAGTACATATATGAGATCAAACATGATAATGTACAGTAATCATATAATGATATAACCAATGTATATAATGATCATAGAGGTGTATACCCCCAATGTCCTAGTGACGTGAGTAGAGGGAAATCCCAACATCCAAAAGTGAATATATCATGTATTTGTGTATGCATGTATGACACTCAAAATATGTGTGATATGTGTATATATAAAATATTTATATGCCATCTACCAACATGGCCCTGATAACATATATGCAAAGGAGATAATAGTGCATAAATGTTGACCATATTTTTTAATTTTTGAAGTTTTTTTTAATGTTTTGGTATTTTTGGAATATGTGAGACCTTTTAGCTTTAAGTTGGATCATTTAAATTATTTTAATCATGGTTGGATAAGTTTAAATGGTACATAACCTATTCCTCCTCAAATTTTACATGTATAGTAGAAAAACCAATGTTATCATTTATAATATGGTTCAATTTGCCTTCATGAGAAAAATAAATACCTTGTTGACTTTATTATTTTTTTATTCCATTTTATATAACCAAATAGTTCCCAATATAAATACATATGGAGATGATTGTGTCATAACCAAATCCCATGCTTGATTCACTTTATGACCAAAAGTAATTGGTAATGTTATGTAGCCCATGAAGTCTTTTCAACCTTATTTGCTTTCTAAGTCTTTTAGGTTAAAATTAATATGTTGTAAGATTATTATATTGCAATTAGTTTTTATTTGTGTAGCATCAATATGTTTATGCCAAAAATAATCACCAACCATGGATAATGTGATTATTAAATCTTATTGATGTGGATGTTTTTTGGATTGTTCTTTTTGGGGTGTTTGCATGGGATGTGACCCTTGGATTGGTCTCATATTGATTAAAAATTATATATATCCATAAATATTAGGAACTCTAAATTTTTTGTTCATAATGTTCATTTGGCAATTCATCCCCCTTCTTTATGTGAGGAATAAAACTTTGGTATTTATAATGAGATATGTTAAGTTCCTTTGTATGAGTAAGTATGAATGAATAATATATATACACATATGAATATAAATGATTAAATGGAATATATTTTTTTGGATAGTTGTCAATGATTTATCTAAGGTGACCAAGGATGTTGATGAGGTGTCATGTGTGCTAGAATGACAATGACAAAGTGTGCTTCAATGAGATTTAGTATTCCTACATGGTTCTTCAATGTTTGATTTAGTGAGGTAATTGATGGATGATATTTATGAAATTAATATGTTTCATACATCTTATGGAATGTTATGAGTTCTTGGAGTGCTTATGTAAATGAAATGAATTCATCAGAGTAGTCATATGAATGTCTAAGCTCAAGTAGTCATATTGATAGATAAACATGAGTGAGAAGATTGATGAAATCATATTTCACACATGTTAAGGTTTAAAGAGAATATTTATATATGGATAGATTCACCTATATGATAGGATCATATTGTTTAAATTTCAAGTTTGGATAGGGAGCGTAGCAAAAGTTATTAAGGTTCAAAGTTGGCTTCTTAGATAGAGTTTACTAAGTTCCCATACTTGGCCAAATTTAGGATATCGAAGATCTATGATGACCGTTAAATCAGATCATAGATATAATAGTGAGAATTTAATATGACTAGATAAGGATATAATATAGCACATGATATTTTTATTAGTTATCTAATAGTGTGTATTTATTCATTAAATCAAAGGAGTCTAAGATTTCAAATACTAGTGACAAGTGTAACAATCTCAAAAGATTTGATAGAAGATCAACAACACATGGATGTTCATGAAAATGAAGATCAAAAGTCAATATAAATTCAAAAAATCAGCAAGGTGCTTAGATTACATGTGGAACTACCAAGTGGTAGAATCTCATTAAGTTTGACAAGTAGGGTCCACATAAGGTATGTTGGGCTGCCATGTGTCTCAATCTAGATAATATAGATCAAAGATCATCGGTAAGCATTAAGATTTAAAAACCAAGATACTTATGAGGAAATTAATGGTTCATATTTTCCCAGTTTATATGGAGCATGAGATGATAATAAAGTGTCTAATATTTAGTGTTTGAATATTGACCATTAGAATTTGAATATTCAAATTTTTGAGTGAAAACTAATTTGTAGTATTTAAGATATATCTTTTGACCCAAGACAAATTTCATGGTAGTGTAAAAATAAAAGATGAAGAGGAATTCAAGGCACATCTATAAAATTTTATTAGAATGTTTGTAAATTTGTAGATATTATCTCCAAAGTTGACTATATGTTCATTCATGGTGTTTGTATGTACATAATAATGTTTGAGAAATTTGTGCTTTAGAAAAAAAGTGTTTTGGTGGGAGTAACCACCTAAAGATGTCTTATAGGTCATATGGAGTGGACCTATGTATTTGAAAGTGATATTATGTTCTTAATTTTCTTAATGATGTACTAAAAGGGTAATAGATCTCCATGAGACCTATAAGGTCTACTAAGGCAGAATTAAAAAATGTAGTTGCTTAAGTATGACCCATGGATGATATAGATAACCTGTGATAATGAATTTGAGATATGTATTAGAATGATAGAATTATTTAGGGTTAAGTCAAGTATTATGGCTAACCTAGAAGTTGATATTCATGAAGACTCTATAAAGAGTGGAAACCAAGGTAATGGTTTCTAGACTTGGATGAGGATGTGTTGAGAGAGAATAAGATAGAGATGAAGATATTATAGGGAGTGTGTTCAATGGATGGACTGAAGTATATAGTATATTGAGGATGAGTGAATAATCCTAGAGTGATCTGAAAGGGGATTTTCGATGCATTGCTTATATGAGCAAGTTTGAATGTGTGTGAATTTTGAAAAAAAGGTGTTATACATTATTTCTCCAATCAAATTAAAATGCAATCATAGTTATGGAGTTTTTGATTTCATAGGTGTTATGTTGGTTCTCAACATCTAAAATAAGTGGGTGCTTGTTTATACTTAGGGGTGGGTACTCCTTGTGAAGTGGGTGATTCACTAAAAGGTTTCATTTTTTTGATAATATTATAGGACAAGTAGTCCATGTGTTTATAGGCTTGAGAGTGGATTTTATTACTTAAGAGGGTTTCCCCTGTAGATTCATGTGTTATGTGTTTGATCGTGTATCATATTTCTTATTCATTGTTATGAATATATTGTGTGCTTTATGAATTATTTTGGTTATTGATTAAGAGTTTGAAAGGATTATAATTAAAGTTTGAAATATCTTAAATCATTGATTCACCCTCTCTCTTAATGATTGTACCTCTAATAATTGCTATCAAAGAAGGTCCTTCTTTGAAAGTTTAACCACTTAAAGGTGATCCAAGGTAAAATATGTCAAGTCAATAGATTCAAGGTTTATCTATAAATCAATCACTAATGTTCAACTGGGTCCAATTATGTTTTTTGGAGTGTGAGGATGAATAACTACATCATGTCAATAGGGTTTAACATTTGGAAATCTATTGTGGATGGATATTTAGCCCCCTCAACCCCTCTAACTAGTGTAGCTGATAAAATGATGTGTGAGAGTAATTCTAAGGCAATCCATCACTTGTGGTCTTTCAAAGATTGAGCTCACCAAGGTAATCCATTTTAAATCTACCAAAGAAATATGGGATAAATTGTAGATCATTTAAGAAGGTGATTCAAAGGTCAAGTTGGCTATGTTATAGACTCAACAAATATAGTTTGAGAGTCTCAAGATGAAGGAAGAAGATTCTATGGTATCCTTTTTGTCGAGATTTGTTGAGATTGTGAACATTATAAGAGGTATTGGAGAGAAGCTTGAAGAAACTACTATAGTATGAAAGGTATTGAGGTCTCTCTTTTTAAATTTTGATTTCAAATTATATATTGTAGAATAAAGTCATGATCTTACTTAGATGAAGATGGATGAATTACATGGCATGCTTATGGCCTATGAGATGAGAGTCAATGATGATAAACTACCAAAGGAGGAAGAAACATTCAAGATAAAAATGAAGCTAAATAATAAAATAACTCAAAGTAAGGAAGTAAAGGGTGATGAGATATTTGATGATGAACTAATTAATTTGCTTACAAGTAAATTAAAAATAGGCTCATCAAAGTATAAGGGAAAACTAACCTTCAAATGTTTCAATTATGGACAATTAAGACACTTTGCTAACAAGTTCCATCATAATCATAAGAATAATGATGATGAAGAGTATGGTGAAAGACAAGGTGAAAGAAATAAGACTTTTAGATCTAATAAGAGGAAGAAAGGATTCAGAAAGTATGACAACATGAAGAAGTACTTCAAGAGTAAGAAGAGTCTCTACACTCGTAAAGATTGTAGTTCATCAAATGAGAGTAAAGACAATGATTCTGAGATTGATATTGAAGATTAATTTCTATACTTGGTTGAGTAAGGAAGTTAACCATATCAACAAGATTCTACTTGGAGTGATATAGATAATGAAGAAGATAAGGATGACTATGAGACTAAATTTAGGAATGCTCATGAAGAACTAAATATTGAGAAAAATATTAACAAGAAGATGAAGTTTCATATCAATGACTATGAATATCAATTTAGTGTGTTTAAGGCAAGAATGAATGAAGAAACCAAGGAGCATGAAGATATAGTCAAGCATCTTAGTTTTTAATTGGAAATCCTATCTACAAGCTTGAAAGCTAAAGAAGATGAGTGTTCAAGGTATGTGATTGAAAATAAGTCATTACAAACTAAGTTAGAAAAGACATCTAGTAAGATGAAGTCATGTGTGATTTTTGAAAAGAGCTCAAGTGATCTAGACAACATTCTAAATAGTCAAAATCATGCTAGTGATAGAATTAGACTTTGTTAAAAATAAGAACAAAAGAATGTAACTCAAGACAAGATAAATACCAATGTGAACAAAGATAATCAAACCTTGAAGATCAATCATTTGTCAAGGAATGAAGATGTTGATAGAATGAGTTCAAATCAGATTAGATAAACAAATGCCATGAGGTATGCTAATTTAAATGGTTACTATTATACTTGTAATAAATTTGATCATAGGGATAGAGATTGTAGAAGACCTATTGAGAATGAATGGAATCATCAATCAAATGGCATAAGTAAAGTTGAGTGATTAAATTTTTATGACATAGGAAACATTACTAAAATTATGATAAGATTTGTCACATTTCTAGGATCTTCAATTAAAGGCCATCGAGTCAAAATAAGTTAAATCAAACTTCTAGAGTTCAAGGAAGAAGACAAGTTAGCTTATGGAAACCAAAAATGAAATGTGTGAGTCATAATGAGTCTATAGGTCTAAGTGTTCTATTTACTAAAGTGGAGAATGCTAAAAAGCTTTAAGAAAACCATAAGACCTCATTGTCTACTCATTTTGGGAATGAAGAGACCAATCTCAAAGAGAAGAATAAGGTGCTAGTTGAGACTAGTTCTAAGGTGTGTATGAATATAAGTGAACATCCTATTGTTGTTGAGAAAGTTTCATGAAAAGAACATCATTTGTCAATTGTAAATACCCATTGATGAGGTTCTTTCTTTAGTTTAAAATGTATGTCATGAATCTTTGTTGTCTCCATATGTTGTCAGTCCAATCTTAGAAGAAAAGGATAATATTTTTGTGAATGACCTTGTTGCTTATCTTAAGCCTAAGAAGAAGAAGAAGAACTATCAGTATTAGATGACCAAGGAAGAGAAAGAATATGAGGAGTTATGGGAAAATCCTAGTTTCACATTGTTCTAATAAATTATGGGCTAGTGTGTCTTTATCTAGGCTTCAAAGAGACACTTGAAAACAAGAAGAAGCATGGTGGATACTAGTTGAGTTTTGGTTGATGTTTTTGAAAATGTTATTGGCTACGGGGGAGTAATGAGGTTTTGATGAATATTATCCAAAATTTTGTGATGGAATGAATTAAAAGATATATTTAGGGATATTAATTGTAAATTCAAAGTCTTGATCAAACTTTGATGGATGGTCTAATTGTCAATATGGTGAAGAATGAAGCTGTGTATGCAAGGTTTGTAAGTAAGAAATGGAATTTTCCATGTTTTTGATCAAATATGATGATTTTTCAAGATATTATATTGTATACAAAGTTCTTTTTATCCTATTCTATTGTGCTCAAGGTGTGTTTAGAGTTTTTGGTCCTAAAGATAAGAACTTATCAATTTCTATTAATTAAATTGATTGATCAAATGTTGAAATACAAGGTTGGTATGGAAGATTAGGAAAATGTGTTGTCATATATTTTTATATTATTAAGAAGGTCTCTAAGTTTTGCTAATGACAAGTTATTTATGCCAGAGAGTTAAGGGGAGCTTTGTAAATGGTTAGGTACTAGGATTAGAGGACTATGTAGTAGAATCTGAGAGAGAAGGTGTGGAGGAATTTATGTTATTTCTTCATGGTTAGATATGGTTTGAAGGTGATAAAAGGATGCCTAATATTGGGTGACTAATGGGGAGTCCCTCTTAATATTTTAAAGGAAATTTCATGTAGTTTCTAATGTTCATGTATGCTTTATCTTCATAGAAACTATGTATGATCAAAGAAGAGTGTAGTGATGGAGCATGTTTGAGAAGATCAATATAAGAAGAGGTATGAAAAATGTTAGGGGGAGTCTATATTATCTCTCATATGTGGTCTTTTTCTATTATTGGTCCTTGAAGTATTTTTAGGTCTATATGATCATGAGTTGAGCCCACTTTATCATTGTGTCAAAGAGGGAGAAAGTACTTGAAGAGAGAGACAAAATCTGAACTTAAACTTTATATTGGTGTTGACATCAATGATAAAGGGGGAGATTGTTGGAGAGTTATAAATTATGTATCCAAGGTGACCAAAGATGTTGATGAGGTGTCATGTGTGCTAGAATGACAATGACAAAGTGTGCTTTGATGAGCTTTAGTGTTCTTACATGGTTATTCAATGTTTGACTTAGTGAGGTAATTGATCGATGATATTGATCACATGGAAATATTTTAAAGACCCTATGGGGTGTTATGAGTGATTGGATTGATTATATAAATTAAATTAGTTCATCAGAGCTATCATATGAATTTATAAGCTCAAGTAGTCATCATGATAGATAAAGTTGAGTGACGGATTGATGACATCATATTTATAATATGTAAAGGTTTTAAGAGCATATTGATATATGGATAAATTAATATATGTAATAAGATCATATGGTTCAAATTTTAGGTCTGGATATGGAGCATAGAAAAATTTATTAAGGTGTAAAGTTAGCTTCTCAGACAGAGTTTACTAAGTTCCCATACATAGCCAAATTTATGATATCAAAGATCTATGACAAGCATTCAATCAGATCATAGATTTAATATCAAGAATTTAATATAACCAAATAAGGATCTAATAGATCACATGATCTTGTCAATAGTGATCTAACAGTGTATATTTAGTCAATAAGTTAAAGGAGTCTAAGATTGCACACGCTAGTGATAAGTGTCACAATCTTGGAAGCTTTGACAGAAGATCAATGGTAGTAAGTGTTAATGAAAATGAAGATAAACAGTTTGTGTTAATTAAAAAATTTATTAAGGTGCTTATATTACACATAAAACTTCCAATTGGTAGAAGCTCATTGAGTCTAACAAGTAGGGTCCATAGAAGGCACATGGGGGTGCCATGTGTCTCAATCTTGGTAGCATGGATTGAAGGTCAACAATGAGCATTTCAAGGTAAAGATAATGATACTTATGAGGATATTTTTGGTTCATATTTGTCCAAGTTTCTAGATATCATGAGATGATAAAAAAGTGTTTGATGTTAAGTGTTTGAATAGTGACCATTGGAATTTGAGTATTCAAATTTGTGAGGGAAAACTAGTCTGTAGGTTTTGAACTATACCTTCTAATCCAGGATGAATTTCATGGTAGTATAAAAAGAAAAGTTGAAGAAGAATTAAAGGCACATCCATAAATGTTTATTATAATATATGAATTTTTTTAAATTTATATATATTAAGCTCCAAATTTTATTATATCTTCATTCATGGTGGTCGTATGTATAAAATAATGTTTGATAAATTTGTGCTTTAGTAGAAAAGTGTTTTGGTTTGAGTAATCACTTGAATATGTCTTAGAGATCATATGGAGGGGACCCATTTATTTGAAAGATATATTATATTCTTAATTGGCTTAATGAAGTTCTAAAAGGGTAATAGGTCTCCATAAGACCTGTAAGGGCTACTAAGGCCTAATTGAAAGGCATAGCTACTTAAGTATGACCCATGAATGCTATGTCTGACCTATGATAATGAATTTGAGATATGTCTTAAAATGATAGAATTCTTAAGGATTAAGGCAATTATTATGGCCTACCTAGAATTTGATTGTCATGAAGAATCTATAAAGAGTGGAGACCAAGGCAATGATTTCTAGACTTAGATGAGTATGTGTTGAGAGAGTAGAAGATAGAGATGAAGAAATTAGAGGGAGTGTGCTCAATGGATAGACTAAATTATAGAGTATATTTAGGATGAGATAATAATCCTAAAGTGATCCAAAAGGGTTATTTGGATGCATTGATTGTATGATCAATTTTTAGTGTGTGTGAAGAGTTGAAAAAGAGGTGTTATACATTATTTATCCAATCAGATTGAAATGCAATTAGACTTCTAGAGTTATTCTTTTCATAGGTGTTGTGTGGGTGATCAACATATAAAAAAAGTGGGTGATTGTTCATACTTAGGGGTGGGTGATATTTTTGAAGTGGGTGCTTCACTAAAATTCTCATGTTTGTGATCATCTTATAGGATAAGTAGTTCATGTGTTTGTAGGCTTGAGAGTGGGTTTTATTCCCTAAGAGGGTTTCCCATGTAGATTCATATGTTGTGTGTGTGATCTTGCATCATATTTAATATTAATTATTAGGAATATATTGTATGATTTATGATTTTTTTGTCATTGATTAAGGGTTTGAAAGGATTACAATTGAAGTTTGAAATATCTTGTATCATTGATTCACCCCCTCTTGGTGATTGTACCTTTAACAATTGTTTGAAATGCTTCATATAGGATATCATTATAGATAGTAAATTGATTTAAAATTTAAAGGATGTAAATATTAGCATGTATGTTTATTAATTTATAAATAAGTTCATATCCATTTGATTTGATCATAAGCTTTAGATTAAGAGGCACCTATCATATATTAATAGGGGGCAAATTAGGTTGAACACCTTTACCTTTTAAAGTAGTGATAACATGGAATATGGAATATAATATAAGCTATGGGATAATAATTGGTATGGGATGGTAGTTTTAGATAAAGGTAAAAATAGGTTTTGATGGGACCCCAAAACCCAAGTACAAGGAAAGAAAGATAAAGCTTCAGTGCCCACAGGCAGAACCTAAAAACAACTACAAAGAAGTAGCAAAAACAGGTTTTATATGGACTTGAAACCACCAGAGAGACCACTGGTTAAAACCCAGATTTAACATAGATCTGGCTACACCATGGATAGAAGATTACAAAAAGAAACTAGAGAACAGGACCAGAAAACATAACCAACAAGAAGAACCAGACTATTCTTCCAGTTCCAAAATCATTTTCACAGTTTCTTTACCTTTCACAATAGTATCCTGAGTGGTAGTTTCTGCCAACTTGGCTCCATCTTGTGTAGCCTTCTTTCTTGAGATTTATCTTGTCCTTTTGCTAGGCCCCTCCAAAGATTTGGTCTCCTCGCTAGCTCTTTTTCCAATATTGGCAGCTGTAACACAAATGTTGGATGTTACTTCCTCCATTTTCATTATGTTCTCCCTGATGAGTTCCCGAAGGTTATTCTCGTAATCTTTGAGCTTGACTAGGATATCTCTTATCTATTTTTCCATGTTGTTAATTTTGTTCCATGTAGCTTTCTAGTTATCTTCCATAATTTCCACTTTCCTTTTGAGATCCTTAATCTCCTTACACATCCAAGAATCAAGTTGGAGAGAAGCCTCTGCTTTGCAATTAACCCAACTCATAGGTGTGTGCATTCCATCGTTCTGCCTTTTCTCTCTCCATTCCTCAGAATTCTTATTGGGACTGTTCTCACCTTCTTCAAATTGATCCTCTCGGCCCCTTTGATATTGTTCTTTTGTTCCAGTTTGAATTTCCATGTCCATTTCTTGATTGTCATCCTGAACTGTATTTTCCATTTCATTTCTTGAAACAGGGTCCTCAACAGGGCCATCCTGGACAATATCTTCCTCCGACACTTTTTGATTTTCCTCAGTTTCTTCTTTACTATTTTCAGATTCCTCCTCTTTGTTGGCTCCTTCTTTCTCATTCTTCTTTTGACATTCTTCATCCTCATTTGAATTTGTATTCTAGCTTTTAGTACCTTCTTCCTCCAAATTTTCCTCCCTAGGTTTATCAATTCTCTCCCGCTCTGTATCTTCTTCTACATTTTGATTTTTGGTGCTGGGGAACTTGATTTTGTCTTTCCCTTTTACAATTTCACTCTTTCTGCTCCCAGACTCCTTATTTTTCCCCTGGTTAGGGTTCTTAACCATAGCTTTATTCTTGCAGTAGCCTTCGATTAACAGAATTAGGCCTTCATGTAGGATAGGACGTGTTTCCTTCTTCTTGTGAGCAAATAAACTTTGGACCAAAGAGAAGCGCAGGTAAAAGGGAAAAGACAATCTTACCTTGTGTCTGAAATAATTAAGGAAAACAAAGTGGAATTTATGCACTCTCTTGCTTCTTCCGTCCAAGATGAAATACTCCCTTATACAGCATAAGACATCCCTCCATATCCCCTTAATCTATTCGAATTCATAGAAATCCCCATTCTTAGAGAAGATATAAGTGGAATACATGATGGTGAGTATGTATGTTGGTGTCTAGATACTGGATCTATAATATTTCAAAAAGAATTATGAAAAGAGATTACATGTTATTTTTTATTTTAAACCCTCTAATTATATTGATAAATATACTTATTTAAGTATATGGCACCTTAGATGAGTGTAGTACAATATTAAATTATAGCTAAAATTAAAATTGTAACATAACATGAGATACATATGCATCCATATTGAACATATTGAAAGAAAAGGAAATATGATTTTTAACTTGTAACATCTTGTCAAATCAAAAATTAGACATTAAAAATAGAGAATTAGGAAACCCTAGATTAATATCTAGGGTTTTTTAGATTAAAAGGTTAGGTTCACAAAATATTTAACCCTAAAATATATATTAAGGTGAACTCAAATTAAAGGGGTAAGATATAATGTAGGGAACTAGGATGGTAGACTATATTTAAAGTAGGTCAATTAATTATAAAACTAAGATAAAACATATAATAAATTTATTATGTTGAGATGTTGGGCCCCTTTTTGTGCTACCTAGTGGACCATTCCAACTCATCACATCTTAGTGCATGGAAATAATTACAAATGATTTCTCTTTTGATAAATTTAGAATAAACTAGAAGAATCTTTGAATATCTTGCACTAGCTAGCAAGTAGTTTCTTAGTGCCTAGATTTGAAGGGGAATATCAATGAGTGCTTACATGTGGAAGTTAGAGAGTGCATGTGTTATAAAAGTGGATTTGGTGGCATAATGACCCATAATGATAGATTAGTAATTGGTGTGCACCCATCTAACCTAGTAAGAATATGTTCCTCTACTTATAAAAATTATCTTAAACCTAAAGAATAAAGAGGCAACATTAATGAAATGAATCTCTACAAGATTAGCCCTAGGATTATACATGCATTTTGGCTTAAAACCAAAATGAATACTTTGGATAATCACCATGTATCACCCAAGCTCAGCTATGAGACAATGGGATTATAGTATAACTTAGATGATTATGTTCTCTATTTCATAGAAATTGTACTTTATGCTAACGAACTCTGAGTTAATAGAAATGGTGTTGCATATTTCCTTCTTTGTTGAGTATTTTCATATAGTTAAGCACTATTATATGATTGTAACTTAATTTATATATGAATAATTATATAATTTTAATTATTTTTATGTATTACAATGTCAAGGTCTATTCTAGGTTGTTAATGGCATCATTGTGCCATATAGTGACTTCACTATACTTGTAAAATTATTTAAGTGTTGAAACTAGCATCTGCCTAGGCCCTAATAACCATGCCTAAAGTGTTAAATTGAAGGGTGAGTACCTAAAAATGAACCATTTATTTGACTTGGATAGTGCTTAAATGACACTTAACTTGTTATCTATATAGCTTACACCATTAAGAGCTATACTGTAATATCCCCTTCAAATAGGGAATATATATATTCATAAAACTTTGATACCAGATACAAACTTGCAGAATAGATTCAAATAAGCATACACAAATCACAGTATAATCTCTCAATAGCAATTAAAGATCACATTACTTGTTCTTTTGGACGATTACACAATTGAGTCTCTGTTATACAAATAAAAGAATATTAAAATCTGGTCTTAAAAACCTTGAATTCATGCAAACTGGGAAATAACTTGCAATTCTGGAAGTCTCGGCCTTTCTGTGTCGACACACAGGCGCCGTCGTCGGTCGATATATCGCCGACGTTGGTCACTGTCGGTCAGCTTTCTGTCGACGTCGGTCTTCAGTCGACCGATGTCGGTCACTGTAGCCCTTCCTCTACCGAGGTCAGTGCCTGATGCGCTCTGTACGGACCTGTACGGACTTGGTACGGCCGCCAACCTGTCTCTTCTTAACCCCTGATAGCTGAACAGCCTGATCTCACGAATATAGATTCTAACACAAGATCTATCTCTGTATAACTTATTAGATCAAAACTAAATAAAGAAAATACCTAAAAAGCTCTGTGATAAACTTCTGTGTGAAGTTATCTCTCAACCTTAGAATTCTGTGATAACTTCTGGATGAAGCTATCTCTCAGATCTGTATCTCTGTGATAACTTCTGGATGAAGCTATCTCTCAATTTGGCAATAAATCAGCTGATATCTCACAGCCTCTAAATCACACACAATGAAGAGGGAACGTTCTCCACTGCAATGGAATCCTGGAACCCTTGGCTCAGTCTTCACAGAAGAATTACTTCAATTTTCAATAATCAATAATCTATGCATAATCCCATAATGGCCTCCATATGAAACCCTTATACCCTCAAAAGATATGCCTGCCCTAATTAGGGTTTTCTTAAATTAGCATTAGGGTTTCTAATTTAGAATTAGAGCAAATAATTAATAATTAATAATTAATTATTAATGAGACCAAATAATTAATATTTGATTAAATCAATCAAATATTAATATCTCCCTCAATATACGTCGGATCCTCAAACCGATCGAAGCAGGTGAATCAGGGAGTGATTCTGCATATGACCATACCAAAATAAATATGCTCCGCTGCATATCAAATATCCCTAAAAAGTAGGAGCTCAAGCCAAATGTGTCCGAAAGAGCCCGAATGAAAATCAAATGTAGAAATCCTGTGAATCAAAGTCAATCCAAGCTCCATTATGACCCTCTATCCATCCTATTAGCCTACGAAGGTCGTATAATAGGCCAATCATCACATCTGTCAATGTTCATGAAAAAGGGGACATGACAATCCGCCCCTCTGAAAATTGCTTGTCCCCAAGCAATCTCGGAACAATGAACTACTCGATCCACCTGGATCCCAAGGAAAAAATTGTGTAACATCCATCATGTCACCAATTAACCCATGTGAATAAATCATCAACATCCACAGCATCAACAGTATCAAAATTAGCAACTGAAAAACTGCACTCGACACCCAAACAACTATCTGAAGACCAACTGTAGATGCCGATAGAAGAAACCACTCTGAGGGACTCAAGCCAACTAAAATATCAACTCTATCAAAATTCAAGTCCCTATCTGACTGATACTCACATCCAACTGGACCGTGGATATGACAATTATTGGTATCTGAATCACTGACACCAAAACTAATCTCTAGATGCAAAGAAAAATAAGGAGCATAACTCACCGTATGATGCTGGTAAGAACCCCCAAACTCTGCTATTGGCACACTATTGCCAAACTGGGACTCAATGGATGGATCCAATCTCGGCTCAACAAACATCACCTCAACATCCCTGTAAGGTAACATAGTAGAAAGGGTTCATAAAATCTCCTCACCCAATCTACTAATAGCACTAGAACCTCGGACAAGAACACCTTCTGTCATCTTATGTGAGTCCAAATGAACACCTGCACTATCCAGCAAATACTCCATGAATGGTTCAGTGCAGTAGAAATTATATGTGGAAGCATCAACATACTCCCCCACACACTCCAACTGATCTCTCTGTAAAGGAGGCACAACCAACTGTACCACACTGTCATCCGTGTGAGAATAATCAATCTGGAGACATGACTCCACTGGTATCTCAAACTCATCAGAATCAGCAAGATCCAAATCCCGTATATGTGTATCAGCCTCAGCAATATGCTCCTCAGCAACAACTGCAGGAATGTACTCATCACCAACCACCTCAATATACAAATGATCAACGTCAAAGCTCATATCAATAGATGGAGTATCAACAACTATAGCATCACTGTCTAACTCTTCCATACAGAAAGAAACAACCGGTGAAACTAAGTCCTCAAAACTGTCCACTGCATTCTCCTGAGTATCATCTGCAATAATAGGATCCTGGGACTCTGCTACAATCTCTGCCATAGTTGAGAGATCATCAACCCTCAGTGCACTAACATCTGAGCACCCCTGTACACTCTGAGTGCAAGCATCAAACTCATCCTCATCTTCACTATCTCCTACCTCATAATCATAATAATCATAGGACATGCTACTCTCTCGTCGAAGTAATCTGTAGTGCTCTCTCCTATGCTTAACAATCGATCAAAAGGCAACAACTTCTGAATTCGAGGTGGTACTAACTCCCACTCCTCATTCGCTGTCATATACCGTGCAGGTTTGTTTTTGGATGTAGGATATGAAAGAGATTCATTCAACCTCTTCAAACTTAGTTTCAACTTCCTCATATCATAGTCCCATCGACTCTGAGTATATGAAGTCATCATGATACTTTACCCAAGCTACCCAACAGGATGGCAAGACATTAGCTCTGATGTGCCCAACAGGATGGCAGGAATTTAGCTCTGATACCACTATAATATCCCCTTCAAATAGGGAATATATATATTCATAAAACTCTAATACCAGATACAAACTTGCAGAATAGATTCAAATAAGCATACATAAATCACAGTATAATCTCTCAATAGCAATTAAAGATCACATTACTTGTTCTTCTGGACGATTACACAATTGAGTCTCTGTTATACAAATAAAAGAATATTAAAATCTGGTCTTAAAAACCTTGAATTCATGCAAACTGGGAAATAACTTGCAATTCTGGAAGTCTCGGCCTTTCTGTGTTGACACACAGGCACCATCGTTGGTCGATATATCACCGACGTCGATCACTGTCGGTCGGCTTTCTGCCGACGTCGGTCTTCAGTCGACCGATGTCAGTCAGTGTAGCCCTTCCTCTACCGAGGTCAGTGCCTGATGCGCTCTGTACGGACCTGTACGGACTTGGTACGGCCGCCAACCTGTCTCTTCTTAACCCCTGATAGCTGAACAGCCTGATCTCACGAATATAGATTCTAACACAAGATCTATCTCTGTATAACTTATTAGATCAAAACTAAATAAAGAAAATACCTGAAAAGCTCTGTGATAAACTTCTGTGTGAAGTTATCTCTCAACCCTAGAATTCTGTGATAACTTCTGGATGAAGCTATCTCTCAGATCTGTATCTCTGTGATAACTTCTGGATGAAGCTATCTCTCAATTTGGCAATAAATCAGCTGATATCTCACAGCCTCTAAATCACACACAATGAAGAGGGAACGTTCTCTACTGCAATGGAATCCTGGAACCCTTGGCTCAGTCTTCACAGAAGAATTACTTCAATTTTCAATAATCAATAATCTATGCATAATCCCATAATGGCCTCCATATGAAACCCTTATACCCTCAAAAGATATGCCTGCCCTAATTAGGGTTTTCTTAAATTAGCATTAGGGTTTCTAATTTAGAATTAGAGCAAATAATTAATAATTAATAATTAATTATTAATGAGACCAAATAATTAATATTTGATTAAATCAATCAAATATTAATATCTCCCTCAATATACGTCGGATCCTCAAACCGATCGAAGCAGGTGAATCAGGGAGTGATTCTGCATATGACCATACCAAAATAAATATGCTCCGCTGCATATCAAATATCCCTAAAAAGTAGGAGCTCAGGCCAAATGTGTCTGAAAGAGCCCGAATGAAAATCAAATGTAGAAATCCTGTGAATCAAAGTCAATCCAAGCTCCATTATGACCCTCTATCCATCCTATTAGCCTACGAAGGTCGTATAATAGGCCAATCATCACATCTGTCAATGTTCATGAAAAAGGGGACATGACAATCCACCCCTCTGAAAATTGCTTGTCCCCAAGCAATCTCGGAACAATGAACTACTCGATCCACCTGGATCCCAAGGAAAAAATTGTGTAACATCCATCATGTCACCAATTAACCCATGTGAATAAATCATCAACATCCACAGCATCAACAGTATCAAAATTAGCAACTGAAAAACTGCACTCGACACCCAAACAACTATCTGAAGACCAACTGTAGATGCCGATAGAAGAAACCACTCTGAGGGACTCAAGCCAACTAAAATATCAACTCTATCAAAATTCAAGTCCCTATCTGACTGATACTCACATCCAACTGGACCGTGGATATGACAATTATTGGTATCTGAATCACTGACACCAAAACTAATCTCTAGATGCAAAGAAAAATAAGGAGCATAACTCACCGTATGATGCTGGTAAGAACCCCCAAACTCTGCTATTGGCACACTATTGCCAAACTGGGACTCAATGGATGGATCCAATCTCGGCTCAACAAACATCACCTCAACATCCCTGTAAGGTAACATAGTAGAAAGGGTTCATAAAATCTCCTCACCCAATCTACTAATAGCACTAGAACCTCGGACAAGAACACCTTCTGTCATCTTATGTGAGTCCAGATGAACACCTGCACTATCCAGCAAATACTCCATGAATGGTTCAGTGCAGTAGAAATTATATGTGGAAGCATCAACATACTCCCCCACACACTCCAACTGATCTCTCTGTAAAGGAGGCACAACCAACTGTACCACACTGTCATCCGTGTGAGAATAATCAATCTGGAGACATGACTCCACTGGTATCTCAAACTCATCAGAATCAGCAAGATCCAAATCCCGTATATGTGTATCAGCCTCAGCAATATGCTCCTCAGCAACAACTGCAGGAATGTACTCATCACCAACCACCTCAATATACAAATGATCAACGTCAAAGCTCATATCAATAGATGGAGTATCAACAACTATAGCATCACTGTCTAACTCTTCCATACAGAAAGAAACAACCGGTGAAACTAAGTCCTCAAAACTGTCCACTGCATTCTCCTGAGTATCATCTGCAATAATAGGATCCTGGGACTCTGCTACAATCTCTGCCATAGTTGAGAGATCATCAACCCTCAGTGCACTAACATCTGAGCACCCCTGTACACTCTGAGTGCAAGCATCAAACTCATCCTCATCTTCACTATCTCCTACCTCATAATCATAATAATCATAGGACATGCTACTCTCTCGTCGAAGTAATCTGTAGTGCTCTCTCCTATGCTTAACAATCGATCAAAAGGCAACAACTTCTGAATTCGAGGTGGTACTAACTCCCACTCCTCATTCGCTGTCATATACCGTGCAGGTTTGTTTTTGGATGTAGGATATGAAAGAGATTCATTCAACCTCTTCAAACTTAGTTTCAACTTCCTCATATCATAGTCCCATCGACTCTGAGTATATGAAGTCATCATGATACTTTACCCAAGCTACCCAACAGGATGGCAAGACATTAGCTCTGATGTGCCCAACAGGATGGCAGGAATTTAGCTCTGATACCACTATAATATCCCCTTCAAATAGGGAATATATATATTCATAAAACTCTAATACCAGATACAAACTTGCAGAATAGATTCAAATAAGCATACATAAATCACAGTATAATCTCTCAATAGCAATTAAAGATCACATTACTTGTTCTTCTGGACGATTACACAATTGAGTCTCTGTTATACAAATAAAAGAATATTAAAATCTGGTCTTAAAAACCTTGAATTCATGCAAACTGGGAAATAACTTGCAATTCTGGAAGTCTCGGCCTTTCTGTGTCGACACACAGGCACCATCGTTGGTCGATATATCACCGACGTCGATCACTGTCGGTCGGCTTTCTGCCGACGTCGGTCTTCAGTCGACCGATGTCAGTCAGTGTAGCCCTTCCTCTACCGAGGTCAGTGCCTGATGCGCTCTGTACGGACCTGTACGGACTTGGTACGGCCGCCAACCTGTCTCTTCTTAACCCCTGATAGCTGAACAGCCTGATCTCACGAATATAGATTCTAACACAAGATCTATCTCTGTATAACTTATTAGATCAAAACTAAATAAAGAAAATACCTGAAAAGCTCTGTGATAAACTTCTGTGTGAAGTTATCTCTCAACCCTAGAATTCTGTGATAACTTCTGGATGAAGCTATCTCTCAGATCTGTATCTCTGTGATAACTTCTGGATGAAGCTATCTCTCAATTTGGCAATAAATCAGCTGATATCTCACAGCCTCTAAATCACACACAATGAAGAGGGAACGTTCTCCACTGCAATGGAATCCTGGAACCCTTGGCTCAGTCTTCACAGAAGAATTACTTCAATTTTCAATAATCAATAATCTATGCATAATCCCATAATGGCCTCCATATGAAACCCTTATACCCTCAAAAGATATGCCTGCCCTAATTAGGGTTTTCTTAAATTAGCATTAGGGTTTCTAATTTAGAATTAGAGCAAATAATTAATAATTAATAATTAATTATTAATGAGACCAAATAATTAATATTTGATTAAATCAATCAAATATTAATATCTCCCTCAATATACGTCGGATCCTCAAACCGATCGAAGCAGGTGAATCAGGGAGTGATTCCGCATATAACCATACCAAAATAAATACGCTCTGCTGCATATCAAATATCCCTAAAAAGTAGGAGCTCAGGCCAAATGTGTCCGAAAGAGCCCGAATGAAAATCAAATGTAGAAATCTTGTGAATCAAAGTCAATCCAAGCTCCATTATGACCCTCTATCCATCCTATTAGCCTACAAAGGTCGTATAATAGGCCAATCATCACATCTGTCAATGTCCATGAAAAAGGGGACATGACATATACCTATCTAAATTTAAACTTGTGCCAAAAGACTCATGACCTTGAATAGGCTCACACCTCCTGATTTGTTTTAAGATGACATGTGTTGATAGACCACCTAAGCCAATTTCACAAATTATTAAGTCTAATTAAGACTAAGGTTGTGTCATGTTTTAACTAGTCCAGTCTGGGCCCCAAGCCCTTCATAGCTATGCTTTGGGTGAGCATACAAGGCTTGCACATAATGTGAAATTGATGCTAGTGTAGTAGTGAATTTAAATGTTATGTGCCATAGAACTTTACTATACTTGTGCCTAGTTTCATCAAGGACATGACTAACTTGGATTGATTGCTAGACACATGAGCTAAACATGGAAAATTTTCTACAACATGAGATGTTAAAGATAGAAATTACATCTTTACTAGATATTATAATAATAATGAATATAAAATACTTAGTTGTTTTTTAAGATAATATATATCTAGATATGGAATAACAAAGTATACTAGATTTAGATTCTAGAATTGTCACCTGATTCTAAAAACATGACTTCTATAGTTGTAGATAATTACATTAACTTGGGATGGTTATGTCAACACTACTATCTAGACAAGATCCTCACCATGGACAATCTTTGTAAAAGAGGACTCACCCTAGCTAATAGATGTGTTCTTTGTGAAGAAGAGGCAAAAATTATATAACACATATTATTTTAATATACCTTCTCTTTAAAATTTTGGGGATTTTTGTATAAGATATTCCAATATAGTTGAGCTCACCCCTTTTCTCTCTTGGATGCTTGGTTGGCCTAGAATGGCCCTCTTTCACACCAAGAACTCACATCCATTTGGCAACTTGCTTTCCCTCACATCATTTGGGGATTATAGAATGAATGCAATAAGAGGATATTTAGGGACATGAAAAATTCATTAGATAGAGTTTCTAATACAATCTTTTCCCTCCTTATTGATAATTTCAAGAATATTATTTTGGGTAAAAAGTAACCTTTCTCTCTTTTTGAGGAAATCATTGCTAAGGAATGGCTCATATCCATGCATAACATACATCAAGTTGATCCTAAAATTATTCATAGATAAAATGTTAGATGGATTATTCCCCCTCATAGTTTAATTAAACCCAACTTTGATTGGGCATCTAAAGTAAATCATGGTGTTTTTAGAGGTGGAATATTTTGAGATAATCGGGGATCTTTTTTGGCTACTTATGAAGGTAGTATGGGTGTGCAAGCTAACCATTTCATGTAAGCTTTAGTATTATGGGGTGTCTAAATGGCCTTTGATTTAGGCTATTAATGTATTCTAGTTGAGGGGGATTTTCTCAACATCATAAATTTCATCAATAGAAATAATGAGGTCATCTAGACCATAGCTCACATTATTGAGGAGATTTAACTTTTTGCCAAGAACTTCAAAACTATCACTTTCCATCACACCTACCATGAAGGTAATATGATTGATAATACATTTTTCAACAAAGGGATTGAGGATAACAAATTAAAAGTATGGGATGTTATGGAGATACTACCTAATAGGACTAATGAGATATCTAATAAGGACAAAACCAACTATAATCATGATGGGATGAAATGCACTCATCAAGTTTAATATGCATTACACCATTAGTAATGATTGGAAGGTAAAATATAGTTAGGGGAGTAATTTTAGTAGTCATAATTATAGGTATGAAAACATTAAGTATTATTTAGAGGTTTTTGATATACTTTGGTAGAAACTCATAAGTAATATGGATATGAAGATATAATAACAATATGAATGTGAATGGGTTTGTGGGTCTACATTCTAAAATGCGGGGGAGGGGGGGTGAGTTAAACAAGATTGAGCCACTATTGGTAGATAACATTAGAAATAAACTAAAGGTTTGGGATATCCTCCACATTGGTGGCATCACTAAATTCATCGACCAAATTTTTGGCATCAAAAAAAATCTATCCTATCAATTTGACAAAAACTAGAGGAACAAAGTGGTTTTGATTAGGAACATCTTGATGGAAATCAACAAGGAGCTCATTACTAGAGTCATTGGGCTCAAAATTGAAGAGCATAAATATAACAAGACCACCAAGGATTTTAAAAATGAAAAAGAGAAATTATTTATGGGTAATAAAAGCCTCACACATTTTTTCAAGGGGTTTTCAAAAGGGAAGACCTTCCTACTCTATTATTCAAGGTCATTGAGTACTTAATTATGTATGTGACTATGGATGGGTGTTATAAGGTTAGTCATTACCATCATTTTCCATTCTTGAATTACCTTTCCCATAAAATTTCCATTAGTATTTTGTCTTTTATCTTATATTTTTTAGAACACTTGGTCTTGGAGGTTAAGCAAGGGAAGAAAACAAAGGAGCTAGTTCATCAAGCAATCATTTTCCTCATTTATAAATTCTTTCAAGATCTTCATCATGAACCCTAAGGTATGGTTGAAGAGAACTATCCTCAATGGGATCCTTTAGTCATGTGGTTCTCTAGAAATCAAAGTTAGGTGGAGGAGTAGATCCCTTAATAACCTCCTTTAATTAGGTATTCAACTAGAATTCTATGTAGCAGTACTAGGCCTATACCTAGGAAGAAATCTATGGCATCTCCCTCTATGGAGCACATGGAACATTAGTTCAATCTTCCTTTTTAGTAGAATAACATTTATATGGTTAACTTTGTGAATCCTAGTGACAACCATGTGAATCCAACACAAATCAACTCAATTAATGCCATGTCTTCTCTTGAGAAAGAAAAAGATTTAAATTTAGGGTCTAGTAGTAGAGATGGATAAGAAAGGAATAAGGACAAGTGTGGGGATCCTCCCTTCAACATTATTAACAATTTGGATCCTAAAACTATGGTAGACTATGTAAAAAGCTATAACAAGATGGAACAATTAGAAGATGAAGTCAATCTTGATAAATCCTTTCTTAGATGGTTTATGAAAGACCATACCCACTTGAAGTAAGAAAATGGCTAAATAAATCATAACCATGGGCTCTATTTCACCAAGGAAAAGAGGTGGAACTATTTTACATGATTGAATTACTCACTAACTAAGTATATAATATAGAAAAAGAGAATAAAGACCTCAAAGACAAGCTTTCCATCTTGGTCAACTTTAATAATGTCACTATCAATAATGGCATGAATATCATAGCAAGTCTATCTATGTGCTTCAACAATAATGTAAAGACTATTGAAGGAATCAAACCCAAAAAAATATCAAAGGAATCACTAGTGGTAGTGGGGAGTACAACATCAATAGATTCATTGATATAAACCTCAAGATCATGACCTAAGAATGGACCAAGGCTTATGAAAACTAGAAAATCTTCAATAGCTGATTGCTTCAGGTGATGGCTTGGTCTTAGTGTGTAGTATTATTTTACTATATTTTTGTTGTATTTCTATTATTTTTGTTCTTTCTGGATATTTTTGTTCATTGGTATCTTGAATTTCTCTAGGCCTATGGTCATCCACAGGATGGTTAGCATTGTCTTGGATGGGTCCCCTTAACACCCACTTTTAACCTCAATAAAAACACTACCATCTAACTTGGACATATTTGTACAATATGGAATACCTACTAAAAATAGATGTAACCACCTGAATGCTTCTAGGTTTTATGTCATCTTTACTTTGGTTCATTTAGATCTAGGTCATGGATTATTTCTCATTATCAAATAGTAAAACCCTAATTATTCATCTTCATATTAGATATGGGAAAAATGGGTTAATGGGAACATGGTGTCAAGATACCTCAAATACCCCATATCAATGAGTACTACCTACATATTCAATACTTAGAAGAGGGCCTCAGACTTATGAACTTATCCCTTATGTGTTATATTGTGTTTGAATCATGAAATGTATGATAAACATGTACAATAGTGAACTAGATTTTAACTTGGAAAATATAACTCTTGGGTTACTTCTTCAGTACTTCAAACTTATAGATATGTCATCCTTATGATTGATATGAAATAAAGATAATATAGGGAAGTTTTTATCACTTGAGTGATTTTATTAAGTAGCCTTGGTATTTTTTAGGTCTGTATTAGGTAAGAAATGAATGAGGGTTGATCTTATATTTATACCAAATCACTTTGGTGAATATATCACATTAAATCACTTATTCTAACCATAAGAATACATTTCATTTACAAATTAGATGACTTTAGCACATTGGACACTTATGTTATGGAAGTAAACTTGCATCATCATATGCATCTAATTGAGACATAAGTTTCCAAGCATTTATAAAGTATGTGAAAATATATAACTTGTATAGATAGAAGATAAGCATGTTTATAACATTTTTGACATGATAGAAGGCATAATTCATTAGAATAATACTGGCTAGACTAAGAGATAATTAACTAGGCATAAAGAGATAGTGTATGCAAGTATTTTGGTAGGATTAAAGGTTAATAAGTTGAAGGTAAATCCATGATATATATTTTTCAAGTGTACAATATCGAGGTGTTATATAATTCAATAGTAGTGTCTATAATATCAAGAGATTTGTAGGTCATGTAGAATATTATAGGGATTTTATTGAGAATTTCATCAAGATTGTTGCACAGAATGAATTTTTATGGATTGACAAATATAAATAGGATTTTTAAATAATAAAATAAAATTAATTTTTTTCTCTAGTATTGAGAGGTCCCAATTGGGATCATCCCTTTCATATATATACATATTATTTTAAAAATGTTATGGGAGTAGTTCTTGGGAAGAAAGATGAAAAAGGGGAGATGTGTGCTATTTATTACATTAAAAATAATTTAAATCCTACTAGAATAAATTATACAAATAATGATAAGGAGTTTTTTATTGTCATTTATGTTGTGAACAATTTATGTGGATCTATCATTGGATATAAAATATTTATTTATACATATCATTCAACCATAATATATCTGATGAACAAAATAGTGGTAAGATGTATAAATATAAGATGGTTACTACTATTATTAAAAAATATATAAAAATCATTGATAATCCAAGAAAATATAATATAGTTGTTAACTTCTTATCAAGATTGAATGTTTCAATACAAGATGAGCTAGTGGAGGATAATTTTCAAAATGAATAGATGTTCATAGTTTCATCTCACTTACCATAGTTTGATGATATAGTTAATTATATATCCATGAGAAAATTTACTTGTGATTTCACTGCTAAACAAAGGAAATATTTGATTACAAATAGCGCTAATTATGAATGGTTTAGTGGTGTATTATTTAAATGTGGACCTAATTTGGTAATTTGTAGATGTGTATGAGAAGATGGTATATATGACATCTTGAGAGTATTCCATGATGAGATATAAGGAGGTCATTGTTTAACCTAAAGGAATATTCACAAGATATTTGGGGCTAGATACTATTGGCATTCACTTCATAGTAATGGGAAAAAATATGTCTAGCAATGTGATCCTTACCAAAGCATGGAGATACATACAATGTCTAATGAAATGCCCCTCTATCCTCAAATAGTCTTAGGACCCTTTGATAAATAGAGGTTCTATTTAATTGGTCCCATTTATCTACCATCTCAAGAAAATTAGTACATATTAGTATGTATTGATTATGTTAAAAATGGGAAAAATTTTTTGTGTTATCATTTGTTCATGAAGGAAAAGTTGATAGTTTTTTATCCTACAAGATCCTTCAATGTTTTGGAGCATCAAGAGTTATAGTTTAAGATCAAGGCCCTCAATTTATAGCTGATATGATTAAATATTTCACATATAACTATCATACAATGAACAAGACATCATCACCTTATTATTCTCAAGAAAATGGTTGATTTAAAGTCACCAATAAAGTATTAGAAAACATCCTGATAAAGATAGTAGACATCAATAGAAAAGATTGGCAAGAAATATACCTGAAGTAGTTTGGGCCTACAATAAAAAATGGAAGTCCACCACAATATTTTATCCACATGAACTTGTATATGGTAATAATCTATTACTTCCAACTGATTTTGAGTTTTATACATTAAGAATAACAATGAAGGTAGGCATGGTCTTGATAGAAGCACAAAAAGAAAGAATTGTCCAATTAAATGAACTATATGAGATGGGAATTAAGGCATTACATCAGAAATAAATTCTTAAATATTTTAGGAAGACATGGAATGACCATAAAATCATAAAAATAAAATTAAAACAAGGATATTTAGTATTATTATTTAATTAAAAAAACTAGAATTTCAAAGGTAAACTTTGCACTAGATGGTTCGGTCCTTACCAAGTTAAAAATATTTTTGATAATAGATATATTTAGTTAATAAAAATTTATGGAAATAGGATGACACTTTTGTTAAATATACTTATATTTAATGTATATCATCAACCTCCTATCAAGGAGGATTTCTACTGTAAATTTAATCTCAAGTATAATTTGGTTATATGGAAGAACCTTGTACTTCCATTATAACCAAAGGATGAGATTTTGAGTGTAATAAAGGGACATGATTAAAAAATATTAAATGGTGATCCTCTTCCCATTAAAAAGGTAAAATAAAAAAATAAAAAATAAATGAAAAAAGAACAATAAAAAAGGTGAAAATTTCGAAAACCAATAAATAGTAACTTTTTCCAAGAAACATAGAATTAAAAATAGTACCCCTAAATGACTTGTATAGTAATTTGTATTGAATTTTGTGTGCTTCTCATTTCATGATATATGTGAAAATAGGAATAAGTAAAATAATAAGTAATTCAAGGTATCTATATTTCATTTTTATATAAGTAGGATTAATTTTGAGTTTTAAAAGTGCCATTTAATATCTACTTTCCAAAGGGATTCTTCTAAAAAATGAGGATATGTCAAAAAGGGGGACCTACTATAAAAAAGTATCTTTACAAGGATTTTTTCAAAAAATAAAGTGGAATACCATTAAAAAATCCTTTCAAAAATTTAACATATAATTATAAGGACATGGTGTCATTATTATGATGCATTCAAAAGTATTCATTAGAAAACGTGCTTACAAGGATCATAATTACAAGGACCACTTGTGTCATGAAGGAAGGGTCATAATGGTGAATAAAGGAAAGAATGGCTGAATTATTAGCATGAGGGGGAGGAGATAAAATATATTTTAACCAACTCAAATCTTGACACATGCCACAATAATCATTTCTGCTTCTTAAAAATGTATAATCTCATAACTGACTCATCTCCAAGTTATTTCAAGAGCCACAAGATTAATTATATACTTTTAAAACTTTCACTTTATTCTATTTCTCAAGTTAATTGTGCTATATATTTCTTACCAAAACACTTTCACTAGTTTCCAAAACCATGCTAATCACACTCTCAATTTTATGTTAAGGTTTATTCATATCTTTTAGGATATTTTACAAACTTTGCAAATGGGGTAGAAAAATAAATTTGATCTTGAATAATTAGAGGTCCTAATATAGGTTAAATTTGTGGATATGGTGTTTGAATAAGTGGGTTGGTTATATTTTATTAATAAATTTCATGGATATAATGAGTAACTAGTTGAATAGTTTGTTTCAAACCTGAAATGGGGCAATCCAAAGTGAGAGGAACCAATATTATAGCCACCAAATCTATCATTATCCAACTATCTAGGATTTTTTATATAAGAATTAAGATATCAAGTAGATATTCAATCAAAGATTTGTTCCAAAATTTTCATAAATAAGGGGATTTTGCTCCTAAATTTCTCATCATTTCATAAGGGTTAAGAAAGGGAATTAAGAGAGATATTCTTCCCAAACCTTGGAAGATTGTAGCCTATTGGATCATCAAATTTTTCACATGTGATGGATAATGTAGATAATTATTAGAATATGAAATAAATATTATGAATCAAATTAAACAAAAATGAAAGAAACATGAGTGGAGGATCAAAATTCCTTACTTTATTTATGGAACCAATCAAGTTATGGCATAAATTTATGTTCAGGGTGTGGCATCTATTAGACACCATGGTTTAAAACAATTGATATGCAAACACCATTTTATTAATAAATTATATGGGGAGGCCAAATGAGAGGTATTATTGTAAGGAAATTTGAATAAAAATACCCAAGTAAAAATAAGAGCATTATATTCTTCCCTTATACCTAGATCTAGACTAAGATAATAAACTACAAGTAAGGAGCCATATCTAAAACCAACAAAGAAAAAAAAGTAAAGAAAAAACACCTACAAAGCTACCTCTTAGGAAGATATAAATCCTAATACCATAAATATACCTATCATAGATATATTAGATGATGAATAGGAAGATTTGGATATATCTCATCCTAGGGTCTTGAGAAAAAGTGTAAGGAGGAGAAAGAATCCAATTAACGAGTCACCCCCAAAAACTCTACCATTAAGAATGAGACCCATTATTTGTAATCAGGATGATCTTGATAAAATACAAAGTGATACATAAATAATTAGAAGCCTCAACCAAGAATAACCTATTTAAGCTCCATAACACTTGGAGGGTGTTGAAAAATAATAAAGGGTTATGGATGAGCTAGCCATAAGTATAGAGGAGAGTGTAGCTATGGCAAAGGAGTTTATAGATGAGGAAGTGGTAGAACATCTCCCTCAACATTATTCATATAAGCCACTGATGGAGAAATAAAAATATCCAATTTTGTAAGAAGAGGAGAAACTTCTAGTCTTAATGAGGAAGATGAGATGCATCAAGTCATGGCCTTGTCAATAGTAGAAGTAGACATGAGACAATAAGAGAAGGAAATAGTATTAATTAAGTTAAAATTAAAAGGTAAGGAAGAATATATTTTATATTTAAAAAAAGAGTTAGAATAAAATAAAAACTAGTCTCTTCATAAAGATATTGAAATAGATCAATTGAAAGAGAAGGCACCAACACCTATAGACCCAATATACCATGGTGTGTAAACCCAATTGTATTATAATGACATCATGGCTACTTGGGAGGAAACATGTCAAACCCTAAGATAGGTCAAGACATAAAATAAGAAGTTAGCTAATGATCTTGAGGAAGATATGGAGAAAAATAAAAAAAGTAGAATTCATATTTTAAATAGTTTTGAACTAGGTAAAAATATTCTTACTTGTAGAATACTTACCTCTAGGTATGGCCTCTTTCTACAAAAACAATTTTATTTATGGTAATTTTTGATAATTTCATGTGTGTTGCCTCATGAGTTACATGATGAAAAGGAATTCATGGAAGCCTATCATGCTAGTACCCATTAGAAATAAAATATTTTGTGTGAATTTTACTTGTGTAACTTTATCCTAGGACACATGTCCTCCTACCTGATTAGTTTATTTATAGGAGAAGATCAAATCAATGTTTTCACCTCTACATTACAAAATCTGATTGCGTGGAGTGATAGGAAAGAATAATATTTTTTGTAAGTCAAAATTATTGGGCTCTACATGAAGCCTAAATTACCTAATATAGATAAGCAAATAAAAATTTTCTAAAATATGTTATATAATCCAAAAATTAGGGAGCAACATCTAAACATCCTAAAAAAATGCATTTTTGAATTTGAGGAGTATGTTATAAATAATTTTAAAACAACCCTTATTTCTTGTGATCATAGCTGGGATACATTGGGCTCCCCTTAAAAATAAGGGATTTCTTTTCTTACAATAATCTCAAAAGGTGTTTTATAAGATCTAGCGGCATTGTAAAGATGATACAATAGTTTGGATAGACATATGGGAAAGAATGGATTGAATTAGGTTAGACCACCACTGATACTTAGTCATATGTCTCCATTATAGAACATAGTATCTCAAGGATAAGAATAGTTTGAAATATGGAAGGCCCAATTCAAATAATATAAGGTTACATCATCCCAACACAACTACACTATGATACATACTATGACACTTTTGACCTCAGTAAGACACTAGGAGATGCAATGTTTAACAAATAACATAGGAGGCCTTAGTTTGAAAGAGGACTTGCAAGAAGTAAAGTGTGGGGGAAATAATGATCCCATAAAATAGATCATTATATCTATGTAATTACCTCATTTATTCCCTAAAAGTCTTCATTTTAAGTGGATTTAGATGTGCATAATATAACTCATTATTAATTCAAAGAATAAAATGATTATTTTACTTTAGTTATTCTTTACAAGTTATTGGCACTTCTTTAAATTGCTTTGTTATAAAATATGCATGGGAAATACACCATTTTATATGTATAGGTCATAATAATGTACTATAGTTGAAGAACATGTTTTTTAGGAAACAAAAGACTCTTAAGTGCTAGTCCAATCTAGCTCTCTAAATATCACCATTCTAGCTCTCTAAATATCACCAGTCTATCTCTGATGATGCCTAAACTAGTTCTAAAGAATTCTAAGAAGCCTAGAAAAGAACACTTATGGATTTTACATTAATTAAATGATATACATGCTTGATAATAAGTATTCTAATATATTTTTTGAAACAATTCTAAAATCTATATATAGTCTTTTCAAAATAGTAATATAAATTTTTATCCATGGTATTTATAGAAGTTTTCTTATGAGTGGATATAAATATTCTATTTTGATCTACTACCAAAATGAAGGTCAGATATATAAACTAAAAAATAAGATTTAATTGGTAGAAAACATGGAATCATGTGTGATATTGAATCTATCACTTTCCATCAGTTTTCTTTAGAAAGTGGAAATGATATTGTTGTGATATTATTTTGGAATAAGCAATATCCTAGTTAGGTTTAATCATGTTAGGTTATTATCTATTTTGAATCAATTTTTGCTGAATTTTTTGATCTATAAATAATGTACCTTTGAGTATAAATTAGTAGGAAATATTTAAGGAAAGGATAGTAGGGTCAATTTTGACTTCTTATTTCCAGCATTGTATCATTTTCTAGAAGTAATAATAAACTAATTTCATAAAGTTTCTAAAAATATAATAGTGTTCCTATTTTGTTCAAGAGAAAAGTCACACTCAACCAAAAAAGTATGATATGTTTTAGTATTTATATTTTTATTTAATATTGTTTTGTGTCTTAAATTTTTTCATCCATTCTCTTATGCAAAGTATTATGTTATATGTCTAACCTTCAAGACTATGTGTTACTATGTGTGTTTCAAGTAAGCTTACTTTCATAATTTTCCTTCCAAAGTATTTCCCTTAAAAATAATTTCCCTTTCCATAAAATAGATTAGTTATGTTTCTATTTCATGAAATTTACATTTCTTCAGATAGACTAAAAATGTGTTTACTTTAATGAAATTTTAATTCCAACAAGTGTGTTTCCATTCTAGGTACTTTAAATTTAGTGATTTTTCTTTCACAAGTAATAGATTATATTTAAATTCAAACAACTAGATTATAACCTTAAAATTAAATGATTCACAATTGACCCTAAATATACAATTATTAATAACCATTTTGCATACCCTATTAATTATTATCATTGGACACCACCCAAATTGACATGACATATTCATATAAATGAGGAAGACACAATGACCCTCATCACCAAACATTAGAGAAAGATATTATCTCTCCATCATAAATAATGAAATATAACAATTAATAGTCATGTTATATTAACAAGACATGTAAAAAAATATCTAACCTAAGAATGGAAGTTAAAAAAGGAATACTAAATCTTAACGAATTTCTAAATAGATAAATAATGAAGGGTGTAGCTAATGAAAAGCAAATAAAATTTGAAATAAGTATATATAAAAGACCAGAAGAACATATAAAATGAAAAACATATCATATAATATAAGATCACTAAATAACTCAAATAAATAGATTATATTTATAAGTCTCATGAAAGATTAGTGACCTAGTTTTCATTCACACCAAGAAAACAAAATATTTGATTATAGTTTTTTTGAAACCATTTTTTTTGTTTTAAAGTTTCATGCATTAGTTTAAATTAAATAGGTTCCTTGAGTAGATTATTAACCCTATGGGACCCTCAAGTTGTAGATAAATAAATTGTGATAAAACAAAATGAACATGATCTATAGATATTATTCATAAACAAACAAGATGATTCGGTATGGATTATGTTTATTATTTACACTCTTAATTATTTAATAGCAAGAATATATCTATGGAAGGATTTGAAATACTTTAGAAAATATTGAAAATATTTCAAATGTATAATAGTGGGTGATTTCAATACTCTCCTCTCTCCATTGGAAAATTAGGGAATAACTCCATACTTTACTAATAGTACAAAATAAATTTCAAATTTTATCTTGAATTATGGTATAATGTACTTAGAATTAATAGGATTAAGCTTCACATGGATGAATAGAATACTAGGGGATAAACTTTTTCAAGTCAAATTGGATATATTTCTTGTCTTAGTGGACTAGTTTATATCTCAAATTTGGGGCCTCTCTTCTCTACCCATAATAGGTTCATATCATATCCCTCTTTTTCTTAACCTAGAACTAGAATCTAAGGAAAAAAAAAATCAATTTATATTTTAAAATACATGGTTTCTTCATCTATATATAGAAGAAAGATGAAAGGAATTGTATTAAATGGAAGTGAAAGGTTCATCCATGTTTAAGGTGTCTATAAAGTTAAAAAAATGTCAAGGTCAATATTTAAAAATGGAAAAACTAGACCTTTGGTAATTTTCTTTTAATAAAATAAGAGAATCATAAGGGATTTTATCAAACTATAAAAATAGGTTTATAATAATGGAATGGATTATGAGTTATCTAACAAAGATAAAAATGTTTATTAGTGAGTTTCACTCCCTTTAAGTGAAAGAGGAAATTGTAGATGATATTTTATGATTATATAACACCTCAATATTTTACACTTGGAAAACTCAGACCTTGGTTATTCCTCTCAATTATTTACCTATATTGCTTATAAAAGTCTTGTATCTACTTTATTTATGGCCCCCTTGGCTTCAATCTCTTAGTTTGACCAATTTTATATTGATTACCCAAGCCTTATATATTGTCTAAATTTTTTAAAATGTACTTATATTCCATCTCTACAAGTTTATAACATGTACCTACTCTCTTACTTCCTAAACACTAACATTTAGGATAGATAGTAACATTAACATTACTGTAATGTCTTGATGCAAGTGTCTAGTGCCCTAAAGTCATCTAATTTATTAATAAAATGTATCCTAATGTTCATCATAAGTGATTCAATGTGAGTTATTACTAAAAATGGATTGATATAAATGCAATATCAACCCTCACTCATTTCTCACTTCGGAAAGACTTGGATATACCTAGTAAAAAGACTAAAGAGTATTCAAAGAGAATTTAATTGAACAAAGCTTACATATTTATTATTATTTCCATATAATTCATAGGGAGTACACATATATAGGTCTTAAGTAATAAAGTAACATACCAAGATCTTGATTTTCTAAGTTTCGAGCTAGGTCACTATTTTACTTTATTTTCAAATATTATATGGTTCACACATAATTCAACACATAAGGGAGAAATACATCAGTTTGAGGCCCTCTTCAGAGTATTGGATATTTAGGTAATGTTATTTGAAAGTGGGGTAATTATTGTTAGCTTGAAACCATGTTCCCACTAACCCATTTTTACTTAAGGTCACATTAAATATTGAAAGATAGGCCTTTTTCATTTCACAATGAGTCATCATCGATGACCCAAATCTAAATGCACTAGAGCAAAGGCGAAGAAAAACCCATAAGTATCTAGGTGGTCATATCTTATTTGAATATACATTTAATATAATAAATGAGCATTGAACATAGATATTATCATTGATGTAACTATAGAATAAAAAATACTCTACATTTCATTTTTCAATTGCATGATCTAAATCACTGTCCCTAAACACTTTGGTTTGAGACATCGAAGTTTTGACTTAGAGCTTAGGCTTAATTTCTTTTTGCTCAATTTTCTCTAAGTGTCAAAGTCAAGCGAAAGCTGCCAAGTGTCTTTTTTTGAGGCACCTTTCATAATGTTTATAAGTTGGTTAGGACGTGCCACGTATCTCATAATAACTCAGCAAAACATGACAAGTGTTGGCATCCACATTTCATATCGGCATCTACATTTCAAATCTCTTTTCAGTGGAAGGTTTCAAAAAGCTAAGTATTAGGATAAGGCAGAAAGCGCCAAGTGGAAATTGTAGAAGGTTTCAATTTGCTTTTCTAAAAATGATGGAAGATGCCACGTATCCTAGCTGAAGAGAGTAGAAGCCACCATGTGTTGAGATCTGAATTATCTTCATTTTGCTTCACCGATATAGCAAAGACTATGGTGGATCTTAATTTTTGTTTTTGAAGCAAACAAAAGCCGCCAGGTGTCGTTGTCTATGTAAATATGAAATGAGGCCTAATTGTTTCTATGATATAAATAGAGTAAAGCAGAGACCAGCACATGTCACCTTTCACAAGTCTCTTAAAAGGTAGCTAAAAGTAGCAGAGATCACCACATATCCCAATTTAAGTAAAGTAGAGATTGCCATGTGTCCTTTATTGAGGCAAGCAAAAATTGCCACCTATCCCTATGCCTTTTAAAGTTGCTAGGGTGAGAAATGCTATGGGTCTTATTTTCTATTTATGTTGTTAAAGTTTCAAAGAAGCAGATTGTGATAGGTGTCAAAGGCAAAAAACACTCCTGAACAAAGACACAAAAGAGTATAAGTTATGTGGAAAGTGTTGCGTGTCTTCAATAAGTGTTCCAAAACATGCCAAGTGTCATTCTCTAGTAATAAGAAGGTTTTCAAGGAATTAGCCAAGTGTCCTCTTCCATTTAAAAGAAGGGAGCATCCTGTGATCTATTTCAGCCAATGAACTACCAAAAGACAGAGCATTTCAGAATCTAAGAAATATATATTGTTAGATACTTCTAATTCGGTTAGATTTCAGTTGGGCCATTAGATTGGGAACACACAGACAATCTAGAGTGAATCCAAGGCTATAAATAAGGGTGGAGAGATCACCAAAGAGTAGGATTAGATACTTAGAGAGAATTTTTTGAGAGAATTATTGTCAAGAGTTTAGACTTTTTAGAGCTATGATTAGGAATATCATTTGCCTTTGTTCCATTTTCTTAAGTTGGAAAGTTTATGTAACTGTGCTTATTTTTGTGCCTCTTATGTGACTAGAGAATTAATGAGAAGATTGAATCTTGTGCCTTTGTTGATATTTTTTGTGTCATTGTAAAAGTAGTCTAGGCTATGTTGTCAAGAGTTTTAGACTTTCTAGAGCTGTGATTAAGAATATCATTTGCCTTTATTCCATTTTCTTGAGTTGGAAAGTTTATGTAACTGTGCATGTTTCTGTGCCTCTTATGTGACTAGAGAATTCAAATAAGAAGATTGAACCCTGTACCTTTGTTGATATTTTCTATATCACTACAAAAGCAGTCTATGCTATGAGCCTCTATTTCTATTGTTTCCATCTTTTACATTGATCATGCCTTGTTTTCTCCTAAATGTAATTGAATCTTACATATAGTTTCAGTGTGCTTAGATTAAGGGTCAAATTACATTTAGGCACATCGCCATAGTTATATTTTCTTTTTTGCATTTGTATTTCTATAAAAATTCCTATCCCTTTTCCCAATATACACTTGATATAAATAAGAGACCAGCTTCTTAAAAATTTGGAGGTTGTTTTAAGTTGCAAGTCCCACATCTTGAAACTTCCCATTATTGGGGTTAGAATCAAAGAACAATTTTAACCATCAAAATTTTTTGGCATGCTCGGTGGGACACTATATTGAAGTTTCTTTCAAGATATTATGAACCAGAGAGCTACGAGGAGTCAGAGCTGCAAACCAGTAACTAGATCTCAGTCTACTATAAATCTAGGTATTCTTTTGCCACCTTTGGTAACTAGTCCTAGAAGAAGAGTCAATTAGTATATACCAATACCCATAGTAAATATGGGAGCCCCTATAGCCCCAACAAATTATGCAAGTTGGAACACTAGTAGTCCTTTGATTCTTCCAATACCACTAGCCACTTGGGACCCTATCCCAGTGAATGCCCTGAAAGCTCTACCCAAATTCAATGGGCAAGACTTTAAAACACCTAAAGAACATCTGCAAGATGTATCAGATGTTTGTGCCATACATGTTGTCACACAAAAAAATGTGGCCATAAGATTATTAGCAGATTATTTTAAAGGGAAAGCTCTAGAATGGTATCAGTCTTTGACCCCAAATACCATCTCTACATGGGATCATCTTAGAGATCTTTTCTTTGAAAGATTTAAAGAGAAGGGTGATAAGTCTTCTTTATTACAACAATTGATTACCATCCAAAGGGCACCACAAGAAGCAATGAATGACTTCAATTCTAGATTTAAAAAGAATTGGGAAAGAATCCCTGCTACAACTAGACCATTACCAAGTATGGCTATAGTTTTCTATCTTATGATTAAGTCACTTGGAGGTCACACTTTGCCAAAGGCTTATGCCTATGCAGTTAGATCTAAAAATAATTTGATAGATGTTGGAAAGTTGTCTACAAGGCCTCCTATGCCCATAGTTCTAGAGATTTCATTGCCATTGCCTCAAGAAGCCCCTAAATCCATAACCTCACCTGTGTCTATGTACACATATTCTCAACCACCTGCTAAAGAAATTGTCCTTGCCCAGTCATTTGAGCTAGATGATATCAAGAATATCTTAAAGACATTTTCTAATGAGTTGATTAATATAAAGAGAGAGGAAAATCCTTCCTTAGGCCTCCATATCAAGGCTATCAAGGAAATAGATTTCCATCATAGCCAAACCAATATTAGGGTCCTCTAAGGCAAGATAACCCTCAGCCAGCAAACCAATTAGTTGCAGTCCTTACACCCTCACAGACTATTCCTCTTAATTCAAATAGAGAAATTGTTTCAAGGCAAAATAATTATGCAAATGGTACTAATGCTTGGTGTTTCCCTTGTAATAATGCTCATACACCTAGAGATTGTCCCATGGGTAATCTATAATAAAAGGTGGCAGAGCAAAGAAGAATGGATGGACAGTTTGCAAGTTCTAGTGACAATCAAGACTATCAATCTTCTGGTATGCAAAATTTAGTCCTAGTGGCTCAGATGCAAGGTATGTCTTTACAATAAGAAGAAGAAATAGCCCTAAAATATGCTTTATTCTCATGGGTTGAAGATGAAGAATCAGTATTCTTGAATGAAGCTTCTATTTCCAAGAAACCAGTGGTGTAATTAGACTACTATACTAGATCAAAGAGAAGAATGCTAGAACAACCTGAAGTTGTAAGAAATGAAGTTATGGAGAATACTCCATTTCAAGGTCATCAAAACATAGTAGTTAGACAAGAAGGGCTTCAACCAGTGTAGAATCAAGTAGTTCTTAGACAAATTCAAGAAAAGGCAAGGTATACTTATTTTCCAAGAATTCAAACTTTGGGACCAATGAATGTGGCGGATCAACTGAAGATGACTCCATCACAAGTATCAATTTGGGACATATTAACTATTCCTAAACAAAGGACACTATTACAAGAAGCTCTTTAAATCCAAGTAGTGCCCAAATGTACTAAAGGACCTGCTGATAAAAGAAAGCTCAAAGACACAGTTCATCTACAGATAACAACCTTAGTGAACATTTCACCAGAGGTAAGAAAATCCAAACCGAATTCTTTCTATTTAACTTTGATAGTTGGCAAAAAACTACTGCATAATGTGATGATAAATTTAGAGGCTAGTACTATAGCAATGCCAAAGTAAATAATAGATGATTTAAAGATAAAATATGAGCCACTCACTAAAGGAGTTATGTAGCTAGATGGCAAATCAGTACAAATAATAGGGAGAATTAAACAATTCTCATTATAATTATATACTTGTCCAAATATAATTGTAAATCAAGATATAGTAGTTATAGATATACTTTCTATATTTGGCCTATGTTTATCAAGAGATTTTATAGCCAAGATAGGAAGAGATATGTCTCTTGACTGGTCTCATTTAATTTTAAGAACTAAATATGGTTCAAAGATGAAAATTCTAACTAAATCACTATCAAAGGATCACATCACCAATAAACCAATATCAAAGTTAGAGGTAGATCATGCTATGATAAATAAGGAGGAAAGGGTTTTTGTTGAAAAGTTAGGTGACTAGACTAAACATGATCAAGAAAAAGAAAATAATCAGTTGTTAGCTATGATGCAAAGTGACCCATATGGAAATTATGACTCTACTAGTCTGGGCACTTATGTTATTTTTGATGAAGATCATGAAATCCCAAATGTTGTAAGGAAATAAATGTCAACTACTCAATAATCCTAAAAGGATTCAAAAATTTGGACTTTAAATTTTGATGGGGCTAGAAGTAAAAATGGTGCTGGAGTAGGAATTTGTCTTGCTACTCTAAATGGTGAAATTTTTTTAAGGGATATCCATTTTCAATTTACTTGTACTAATAATGATGCTGAGTATGAATCTTTAGTACATGGGCTCCTATTAGCCAAGAAAAAGGGAATAATGAATCTAATAGTAAAAGGAGATTCAGAACTAGTAGTAGAGCAAATTAGAGAAAAGGCAATAACAAAGAATGTAAGGATGAAATCCTATAAACACAAAATTTAGGACTTAATATAAGATTTTAAAGCTTTTAATATTGAAGTAGTTCCTAGGATTCAAAATTATGAAGCTGATAGGATGGCACAGATTGGTTCACAGTTTGATCTAACAACTGGCCTATTAGTTAATAATGAGTCAGTAAAGGTTATAGTAAGGCCAACTATCCTAGATATTGATGAGAATTGGTAAGTATTTGAGAATGATTTTCAAGTACTCTCATTCTTGCAAAAATAAGGGGAATTTTCCAATCAATTGCAACCAAAGATTGAAGAGGCATATGGGGATCAAATTATACAATTAAAGAATAATAAGCTTTCCAAAGGTTTAATCACTTTAGAGAACCTTTTTGATCCAGAAGATGTAAGCCTGGAGAAGAAAATGTTCCAAAAAAATAAAGAAGATTATTTTGAAATAGAAGTGAGTGAAGGGAAAAAATTAAAAGTTGGAAATTTTTGAAACTCAAGTAGAAAAAAAGGCAAATTGAATTATGTAAAAAATATGACAGAGTCATAGCCTGGAGCTATGAAGACCTTCATGGATATAATAGGGACATTATTCAGCACACAATAGAATTGATTGAAGGATCTAAGCCCTTCAGATAGAAATAGAGGCCAGTGAATCCAAGGATTGAACCTCTAATGGTGGACGAGTTGTAGAAACTTTTAGATTCTAAAATAATTTTTTTGATCAAACACTCAACTTGGGTATCAAATCTAGTACCAATTAGAAAAAATAATGGTGATATAAGACTTTGTGTAGATTTTAGAGATCTAAACAAAGCATCTTTAAAGGATCACTATCCCTTGCCCTCCATGGAACAAATTATACAAATTGTGGTTGGATCAGAGATATTTTCTTTGCTAGATGGTTTCTCTAGATACAATCAGATTAGGTTGGCTAATGAAGACCAATACAAAACTACTTTTACTACTAAATGGGGAACATTTTCATATGCTAAGATGCCATTTGGCCTATCAAATGCTGGAGCCACTTTTCAGAGAGCTATGGATGTAACATTTGGGGAACTTATAAATAAAATCATCTTGATTTATCTTGATGACCTTATTATTTTTTCAAAGAATGTTGTTGATCATTTTGATCATTTAGAAGCTGTGTTTAAAAAATGTCAAGAATTTGGAATATCCTTAAATCCTAAGAAATGTATCTTTGTTGTCCCTTAAGGGAAATTATTGGGACATATAGTATCTAAAGAAGGTTTTTTTGTGCAGCTATAATGAACTTACCTCTTCCATTAAATAAGAAAGCAATTCAATCTTTCTTGGGAAAGATTAATTTCATCAGTCGGTTCATATCTGACTTTGCAGGCTTAGTAAGACTAGTGAAACTCTTGTTGAAAAAGACCTAATTTTCAAGAGGACTATGGAAGGAAGGCAAGCCTTTGAAGAGGTCAAGAAATCTATCTCAATAGCTCTAGTACTTAGAAACCTAGACTTTTCTAAGCCTTTTGTAATGTATGTATACGGAGGAGAGCTCAGTATTGTTGTTGTCCTAACACAGAAAGATGATAGATAGGAGGGAGAGCATCCAATAGCCTTTTTCTCAAGGACTCTTAGGGAATATTAAACTAGATATAACTTTGTGGAAAAACAAGCATATGTTATGGTAAAATCCCTCAAAAAGTTTAGGCATATAGTAATAGGAAGTAAAATTTTGATACTTGTAGCACATCCAAGTGTCAGAGAATACATCATAGAGGGTGAAATTATTGAAAAAAGAGAAAATTGGATAACTAAGATCCTTGAATATGATGTAGAATTCAAACCCACTAAATTAGTTATAGGTAGGGGTTTGTGCCAATAAATGACTCAAGAGCTTGAAAAGATGATACCTGAAGAGATAAATTTAGGAACAGAAGAAGAAATTGTATTGAGAATATAAGAAGTTGATCAGGAATCTTTGGTTACAAGCAAGATTCATTTTATGGAAAATGGGATTTACCCAAGAGAACTCCCTCAAAATAAGAGAAGATATTATAGGATGGAATGAGTTCATTTGTTTTTAATTGAACAGGTTCTTTTCAGAAGAAATTCTGATGGCAAATTGTTAAGATGTGTAGAAAAGGACGAGGCTAAGAAAATACTACATGAAATGCATCATGGAGTATCAGGTGGACATGTTTTTTCAAATACCATAGCTATAAATATAAGTGAGGTAGGTTATTTTTGGCCTACTTTATTTACAGATTGTTATCAACTGGTTAAAAAATGTCAATCTTGTCAATATTATGTGGGGATGAGAAGGAATGAAACAATGCCTCTTAGTCCTATAATTGTGGATGAACCTTTTGCTCAATGGGGTCTTGACTTCATTGGAATGATAAATCTAGTGTCTAGTATGGGTCACAAATGGATCTTAACAGCCACAGATTATTTCACGAGATGGACTGAGGCATTGCCACTCAAAGAAGCAATAGAAAATGTGATCCTAGATTTTCTAGGGAGTATCACTACTCATTTTGGGGCTCCTCACACCATAATTTTAGATAATGCTAAAGCATTTCTAGGGTCCAAAGTATCTGAATTTGCATTAAAGCATGGAATATATCTAAAAACTTCTTCTAATTATTACCCTTAAGGTAATGGTTTTGCAGAATCAACTAATAAGAACCTAATCAGACTCATCAAAAGAATAGGGGATAATCATTGCAAAGAGTGGCATAAAGTGCTTAATTTAGCACTATGGGATGATAGAATCATGCCTAAATAGGTGATCAAAATGTCCTCATATGAATTGGTATATGGAAAACCTACTATAATTCCCCTAAGCTTGGAGATTCCTACTCTCCAACTAATCAAACAGATTAAAATTGAAGAAAATGGCCCCATCCAGGTTAGACTCACGAAACCTCTAGAAGTTCAAGAAAAGAGGGATGCAGCACATGATTCATTGATAAAGCATCAAAAAATAATTAAAGACTATTTTGATAAAAGGACTTCAAATCCCCATTTTGAAACAGGCTCAATTATTTTGAAATGGGATGCAAGAGCTGCCAAATCGAGTCAACACACTAAGTTTGAAGCATTATGGACTAGCCCTTATAAAATTCATGCATGTAAATAGAAAAATTTGTTTGAGCTATAAATTATGGAAGGTGAACCTGAAGAGATTCCTGTGAATAGAATCTATTTGAAACATTTTAGTTAAATAGTGTTTTTTAGCAATTTTTGATAATGTAAGAGTTGTAGATTCTTTTTGAGCAGGCTCAAAAGCCCTTGGGGTCACCAATAACTGTAGAGTGAAAAATACTCTACGTTTCATTTTTAAGTTACATGATCTAAATCATTGTCCTTGAACACTTTGGTTTAGACATCAAAGTTTTGAATCAGAGCTTAGGCTTAATTTCTTTTTGCTCAATTTTCTCTAAGTGTCGAAGTCAAGCAGAAGCTGCCAAGTGTCTTTTTTTGAGGCACCTTTCATAATGTTTATAAGTTGGTTGAGACATGCCACGTATCTCATAACAACTTAGCAGAACATGACAAGTGTTGGCATCTGCATTTCATATCAACATCCACATTTCAAATCTCTTTTTAGTAGAAGGCTTTAACAAGCTAAGTATCAGGATCAGGCAGAAAGTGCCAAGTGGCAATTGTGAAAGGTTTTAATTTGATTTTCTAAAAATGACAAAAGATGTCATGTATCCCAGCTAAAGAGAGTAGAAGCCACCACATGTCAATATTTGAATTATCTTCATTTTGCTTCACCGATATAACAAAGACTGTGGTGGGTCTCAAGTTTTGTATTTTAAGCAAGTGAAAGCTGCTAGGTGTCATTATATGTGTAAATATGAAATGAGGCCTGATTATTTCTATGATATAAATAGAGTAAAGTGGAAACCAACATGTGTCAGCTTCCATAGGTCTCTCAAAAGGTATCTAAAAGTAGTGGAGATCACCACATATCCCTAGTTAAGTAAAGCAGAGATTTCCACATGTACTTTGTTGAGGCAAGCAAAAATTGCTACCTGTCCCTATGCCTTTTAAAATTTGCTAGGGAGAAAAATTCTATGGGACTTATTTTCTATTTAAGTTGTTAAAGTTTTGAAGAAGTGGATTGTGATAGGTGTCAAAGGTGAAACACTCCTGAGCAAAGACACAAAAGAGTATAAGTTACGTGGAAAGTGCCTTATGTTTTTAACTAGTGTTGTGGAACACGCCAAGTGTCATTCTCTAGTAATAAGAAGGTTTTCAAGGAATTGGCCAAGTTTCATCTTCCATTTAAAAGAAGGGAATGTCCTATGATCTGTTTCAGCTAATGAACTGCTAGAAGACAGAGCATTTCAGAATCTAAGAAATATCTTCTATTAGACACTTCCAATTTGGTTAGATTTTAGTTGGGCCATTAGATTGGGAACACACAGACAATCTAGAGTGATCCAAGGCTATAAACAAGGGTGTAGATATCACCAAAGAGTAGGATCAGATACTTAGAGATAATTTTTTGAGAGAATTATTGTCAAGAGTTTAGACTTTCTAGAGCTGTGATTAGGAATATCATTTGCCTTTGTTCCATTTTCTTAAGCTGGAAAGTTTATGTAACTATGCATGTTTTTGTGCCTCTTATGTGATTGGAGAATTAATGAGAAGATTGAATCTTGTGCCTTTGTTGATATTTTTTGTGTCATTGCAAAAGTAGTCTAGGTTGTGTTGTCAAGAGTTTTAGACTTTCTAGAGCTGTGATTAAGAATATCATTTGCCTTTGTTCCATTTTCTTGAGTTGGAAAGTTTATGTAACTGTGCATGTTTTTGTGCCTATTATGTGACTAGAGAATTCAAATAAGAAGATTGAACCCTGTGCCTTTGTTGATATTTTATGTATCACTGCAAAAGTAGTCTATGTTATGAGCCTCTGTTTGTATTGTTTCCATCTTTTACATTAATCATGGCTTGTTACTCTTAAATGTAATTAAATCTTACATGTAGTTTCACTATGCTCAGATTAACGATCGAATTACATTTAGGCACATTTACATATATTTTCTTTCTGGCATTTGTGTTTTTGTTAAAATTCTATCCCTTTTCCCAGTATACACTTGATATAAAGAAGAGACCAGCTTCTTAAAAATTTGGAGGTTGTTTCAAGTCACAAGTCCCACATCTTGAAACTTCCCATTGTTGGTGTTAGAATCAAAGCACAATTTTAACCATAAATAGTAACCATCCCAAGTTGATGTTATTATCTAGAGAGCTAAAGGTGTCAAATCTAGAATTTGACAATTGTTCTAAAATCTCCTTCCTACCTGCTCTTAGCTTGTTCAAGATCTAGAATTGAATTAGTAATAGAAAAAGCTAATTAATTAAATTATTTATCATTTTAATGTTTATAATATTTATACTTTCCATATTTATACTATCTCAACATAATAAATTCAATGTATGTTTATATCCTAATTTAACATCTAATTAGCCTACTATAGATTTGATTATCACCATTGTGCCATTCCATTTCTATATACCCATTTAATAATATATATAAACCAAATATAGATCATTTTTAGGGTTAAAAATTTGGTGAACCCAATTTTTATGCAAATTCTTCTAATTCCTACCAACTAGGGTTTCATATTGTTGTACTTTTTCTTCATAATTTTAATATTTTTCATGTAACCTAGGCATAACCCTAGATTAGGAGGTGTGCATATTTAACATATTTATCTTCCCCTCCACTTTTAAAATATGTCTTAAACTAATGAGTAATATCATACCTTGTATCATGATGTTACCCATGTTGATAATGGAAAAATTACTGATAGGGTTATCTTAGAAGAAGATTCTGATAATGAAAACCTTAAAATAAATGAAAATGCAAAAAAAGAACATGATCAAGTACATGTAATTGAATTGTTTCATGAGTTAATTTGATACCAAATAGAGTTTCATATTGTTTTAATTTTAATTTTTATAGTTGTACTATTTTTCATGTAACCTAGGCATAACCCTAGATTGGGAGGTGTGCCTATTGAACATATTGAGCTTCCCCTCCACTCTTACAATATGTCTTAAACCAATGGGGGATATCATACCTTATATCATGATTATACCCATGTTGATAATGAAAAAAATATTGATAGGGTTATTTTATAAGAAGATTCTGATAATGAAAACCCTAAAATAAATGAAAATGAAAAAATAGACAATGATCAACTACATGTAATTGCATTGTTTCATGAGAGAATTTGATAAAACCTTGAATATCTTGATGAGATAATAAAAAATATAATTTATGCCAAAAATTAAAAAACTATAGTGGAAAAATCCCTCTCCTTCAACACATTACAACTAAATACATCTAGTGGGGATAGAAGTTATGTGTTTAAACCTTTATTCCTTAAAACTATTATTGATGCATCTATTATAAAATTACCAATTATTTCAATATAAATACCAAATTCAATGTCTATTACTACTCAAAACATGTTTTCACTCTCTTCGGTGCTTGATCAACTTTCTAGTATAAATATCATTGGGCCTATAGTTAAATCATCATTTCAAGTTATAAAAATGTTAGAAGACAAGGTTACAAACATTGAACAAAAAACATTAAAAGCCACTCATGCTATATATTTAAAATATGTGTTGCATAACCTTATTTTACTTGAAATATATTTTCACCCTTTACCAACTATATTTATTGCACCTAAGTTCACATTTATGATGGTAAGGGCGATCCTAAACAACATCTCCAAACATTTTATGTATCATGCCTTGACTACCTTCCAATGATAAACTTTTGAAAAAAGTATTTACAAGAAGCCTCAAGGAATATGATTTGTAGTGGTTCTATGATTTACCTCTCTAATACAGAAAATCATTCAAACCTCTTACTGACCAATTCTTAGAATAATTTTCCATTAACATCTATGAAAAGGTTTCATATGCTCAAATTTCCAAAATCAAACAAGGAATCAATGAACTTATCAATGTATATGCATTTAAATATAAGACAATGCAATCCAAAATTACTAATAGTATGGAAAACAAAGAGTTGAAATATATTTTTAAGAAAATTTTACTTGCTACTTTACATGAATCCACTATTTTCAAGAAGTTTAAATCTTTCGATGACTTATGTCATGTTTTATGGGACTATGAAATGAAGCTTATGTCATTGAATAAGCTCAAGTTTGTATAAAACACACTAACTGCATCTACATCTAGTACCAAATTCATAATTAAACTAAGTTATAAGGTAAAACCTCATAATCATAAAAAGAAACAACCACCATGGTTAACATAGTTTCACAATTTCCTAATTAGATAGTTGTATCTAATTTATCAAGGAGATAATTTACACATTTACCTAAGTCCCCAACTTAATTAATCCCATAGTTACTAGAGTGATAACTTATATCTCTCCCTCATATTATTGAGGTGGATATGACCTAACCTATATCTAAGGATATGATTTGAATGCTTATTATGATTATGAACAAGGATTAGGACATTTTAAAAGTAGATGGTTCACCTTGAAGCAAAAAATTCAAGATCTTATTGATGACCAAAAACTTATATTTGAGGATCCTCTAAAGGAATAAGGTTCATAACTTGATGATCACCATAAATAATATATATATAACAATCATTTTCAACACCATTCTAAGAAGGAACCAAAAGTCTAAATGGCATATAATCTACATCTTCCTCCATCACATTATGGGCACCAATAGATGGGGTTATTAGTACTTACATGCAAAATATGCCTGCTATAGTTCAATGACCCTCTATTACTTTCAATGATAATGAAATTAAGGATTATGACACTAATATTCCTTATATATTCATTTGAGAATACCTTTATAAACACCCCATATGTAATGTTATTATTGATAATGATGCAAATGAAAATGTTTGCATTGTGACATTACTTACACACTTGGGTTATACTCATAATTATTTACATTTTTCCACTAGATAAGTTAGATCATTTGATGGGACCTCCCATAAGGATTTTAGAGATATTGACCTACCATTATAGGTTGGTCTCAAACATGTGGTTACTAATTTTTTAGTTATCCATTCCACAAGAATTTATATGTTATTGGGAAGACCTTGGATACATAATATTCAAGTAATACATTCTATAGTTTATGTGTGTGTAAAATACATTCATGCCATCTAGGTAATTATAGATTCCAAAATTCCATATGAGAATCCTCTTGAACAAAATAAACTTATACCTAGACAACTAGATATCAATCTTACTAAGGTTCATTCACTGTAAAAGGGTAAGCCATAGACAATCCCCTTTAATAAGAGGCTAGTACTTGAGACACCATTACACTACAAACATACAATGGATTCCATAAAATCCCAATCTTATACTACACACTATGTTTAGATATCTAGAGAACCTGAAAATGTCCATATTATTGATATACCAAAGAAATAAATAAGAACTCAGTGATGGGTTCCAATAACCCCTACTCATGTTACTCTTATTATTACGTCATAAAAATAGATTCTTATTCTAAATACATTGAGCACCATTGATACCATAATTATAGATATTACACCTATACATGTTCCTCGATAAAATAACTAGGGTATTACACTAGATTTATATTGGAGAGGTACTTGTGACCATCCATTAGATGGAATCATAGGATGATCTTTCCTCTTCAAAAATACCACAAATATCAAAAACATACAAAAATCCAAAAACACTTTCAGCACCTACATGTTCTATTTTCTCCTTGGCATCTTTGTGTCACTTCCATATTGATGGATGACATACTTAGTTACTCCTCTATATACATTATATCACACTTATACTTGAGTGTGATACATGCATACACATATAAATTATACTTACTATTTTGAGATGTTGGGATTTCCCTCTACTCATGTCATATGGACATTGGGGGCATCTGCTTCTTTTATCTTAATACACACATGTTATATAGTTAGATTGTCACTCTACATTATCATGTTAAAACTTACATATGTACTAAAACATGTATATTATCCATGATAATATCTTTAAAATGGTATAGATGATATACACTTGACATATTTTTCCTAACAAATTTTATCCATGGGACACCATGACATGTTTATGATATTTTCTTATGATTAATTTATACACTTCCTTGAGTGTCTTGCCTGAGCATTTAGATATTCTTATTTATTATGGCCCCCATGTCTATGTATGATTTAATTAACATTTTCATATGTCATTATTTATTTTATGGACATGCTAATATGTCATTTTTTCCTTTATGGACATTTTACTATGTCATGTCCCTTTGATTGTGCATTATTTTAATATGCCCCTTGTTTGTGGTCTCCTTGAACCATTGCTTGTTGACTTGATTTTGAGTTTTATTTTGTGTGTGATTGTTTTTTTATTGATCTTATTTTTTAACTATATAGACACTACCATGATATTTATCATCCATTTTAGGCCTTCATGTTATCACATCAGCTCTATATATTTCAATGATACATTTACCTAGACATGTTCTTTCTATATGCTACATGGTTACATTCATAAATTATAAAATTCTGTTATCTTTTTGAGGTGAGGTAACTACTAGTTTTTATATTTCCCTCACCTCAAAGGGGGGGAATATTAGTGGGGTCATGTCATAGAGACATGTTCTCCATATTTGGCATAGTTTACAGATTATAGTTGGGGCATAATTTGGAAGCATGTTCTCCACACTCATTCAGTATGTGGTACTTATATCAATTTTCAAATTTAATGGAGGCATGTCATATGGACATGGATTCCACACATTCATAATTCTCAAATTTATTGGGGGCATACTTTAGAATCATGTTCTCCCCACCTATTTAGTATTTAACATCTCCATATTATAATGAGGGAATGTTTTGAAAGCATGTCCTCCATAATAGTACTTATATAAATTTTTATATTTGTCCATATATAGTGGGAGCATGCTTTGGACTCATGTCTCCACACCTACATAGTCATCCAAATTGGCTAAAGCACATAGTTATATTATTTAGATTCTTAATGTGGTAGAATTATATACATTATTATTATTATACATAGCCTCAACATGAGACTTATCTAAGGTGCATATGCTATGAAAAAAGTGCCTAATATTACAAAATCCAAATTATTTTTACACTACAAAACTCTATTATGGACTGCTACCATATCATAAACTTTTTCATATTGATATATCATGGACTTTTACTAACTTTTATTAAGCCAAACTATAGTAATTAGTTCACCTTTTGAAATGGTTAAGGTGATAAAATCACTCAATCTTTCCAAGTTTCTAGGTTGGACTTGATCATCTAGCCTCATAAGGCTATAAGCATCATTGGTTTACATGGTCGAGATAATCTCAATTAGCATGTGGTAACTCACTTTTGTACCAAAGTTGGGGGCATGTGCCTTCTAATCTCTCTCTCTCTCTCTCTCTCTCTCTCTCTCTCTCTCTCTCTCTCTCTCTCTCTCTCTCTCTCTCTCTCTCTCTCTCTCTCTCTCTCTCTCTCTCTCTCTCTCTCTCTCTACACACACACACACACATCTACACATATAATTTGTATGTACCTGGATAATTTGTAAGTGTTAACTTATATGTATGTATGTATGAACTATTCATAAAGAATATATATTCATATTTATGTATAATCCATAATTACATGTATACATATATATATAATTTCATATTCCAAGTGCCCTACTTAATAAATATAAATTCATATTTAAATAAAATATAAATCACATTAACACCACACATCATTAAAAACCCTTATTAAATTCATTGAAATACGAACATACTATCAAATTTTTTTATGTATCCTATGGTACACCAACCTAATAAAGTCATTTACCACAAATTTAATCTCTCAAATAAACATCTAGGACTCCAAATAGTTCAACTTCAAAATAGTTTGCAAATGTTAAAACTAATTTTGAACCACATGTCTAACACAATCTAACAAGGATAAATCAAACATTCATTTAATCCAAATACACACAACTGTTAACATACTGAAAAAATATAATTGATATTTAAGTTCTTAATCTCATACATGTCTATGTATGCTTAGGATAAAGTAAAGTATAGTAATTTTTTATACTACTCAGCTAATATGTAAACTAAATGTTTATTTTAATCAACGTGAAGTCTTAATAAAAAATTTATTAAAATAACTGTCATATAATAATAAAAAACCAATCTATTCATAAAAACTATGGTTTATTTAACTTAGACTAAATATGAATATCAAATCATGAAATTACATCATTGCATAGTTGAATCGTTATAATATATTTATAAACAACTATAACTTGTATACACAGTTGACTCAGAATATCATATTCACAAATAACTATAACTTGTATAGACAGTCGACTTAGAATAACTTCTTCACAAATAACTATAACTTATATACACAATTAAGTTGATTAATACATTCAACCATCCATTCTATATTACACAAAATGGACTCATAGTCCATAAATATTCATTTAATAAATAATCAATTTGACCCTATTGAGTCACATACATTTATACAAAGTTGATATAAAGTTTATATGCATAGTTGACCAATAAATATTCATGCAACCAAATCTAAATCAAAATAAGATGAATAGTCAACCAAATGGCTTATAAATAGAACCTAATTTATATTTAGTAATCTAAAACTAAAAAAAATGACTAAGACATTAAACATGCATACATTAAATAATACATAGTCATTTCACTATATTCCAATGAATCAAAGAAATACACTTTGAGTATTGCTTATAAGAAACTCTGATTCGAACCTAAACCAAATCAATGATTCAAAATCATTTCAATAACACTTGTCTATTTTACTAAAAACACACAATAACACATAGTCATGTAGTAACCAGATAAAATAACACTCAACTATGCATATAAACCACACTCATATATAAAATTAAACACTCAAGAGTTTAATTTTAAATAGTGTCTCTAACCTTGTATACTTAGGTTAGACTTAAATCAAATCATGGATTTGATTCTGTGGGGGGAATTCCTCTTCTCACAGGGTCAAATCCCTAATTCACCCTAGGGATTCAAGCTTTGAACAACCTTTATTTTATTTAAAACCACATAAACATTTTTCTCATAAACCATATAACTTGAATATAGATTTTTAGAGAAAATCCAAAAGAACAAACCCTATCTCATAATGTCTGAAAGTATATTTTCTTTCTTGGTCTATAAAAAATCCCTTTATTTTTCTCTTCTTTCCTCTATCAACCTAGCTTCTATCCAAAAATCCATATTCCTTTATTATTTTCACATTCGACTACATGCATTTAAAAAACCCCTAATATCATGGTGACCCATTCTCTACCACTCTTAGAATAACTCATCATCAAACCATAAATTCTAGACATGTTTACCACATCTCATAGTTCAACTGCCATACCCACAGTCTCTTCATTACTTCCTCAAACTCACATTCTAACCCTTACCATCCTAAGTTTACATGATTCAAATAAAAAAACCAAACCAAATGATATCTTCTTGAATTAGGGTCAAAATCACAATACATTAACAAACACAATAATTATGTTTTAATAAAACTCAAATGCCTATCCATTAAACATTTAAACATCAAGCTAAACTTTAAACAATCTAAGTTCCTTTCTTAGTTAACCATTAGGTATTTAGGAACTAAGTCACCCTAGGCACCACCTTAGGTCTAGGTTAGAGATAGTTCAATAAAACCATTTTGTTATATGAATAAAATCTAACTTGTTTCCATGTTATATATATATATATATATATATATATATATATATATATATATATATATATATATATATATATATATATATATATATATATTCAAGCAATGATTTTTGTAATCGATTGTAGGTACCTAACTATTGGGATTATGTAGTTAGCCAAAAGCAAATTTATCAAAACAAATATACCATTGTCATATTATATAATGGTAAAACATCATAATCCTAAAAAATAGTAACAATTACAGTGAGACTGATTAGCATAAAACCATGAATATAAACTATATCAACTATGAACAAGCATGAATTAATCAAACATAATGAACTTATATTGATTATGCATTATTAAACTACATGGTGTGTGTTGGGTTCATAATCGAATTGCTACATCTCTAGCATATTCATTTGCAATACCCTCCATGATGATACTCTCCCTCCAAATCTATTTAGAGAGTGTACTTTCTCTTACATCCACCTCTAAAATGTAAATGGTAATTATTCCAAAACCATGATAACAAATACAAATGTTTTTAAAGCATATTAATACTAAATAAACATAATCCACATGAATATAAAACTCATGTACAACTAACCAATCAAGTAACGAGTCACACAAAATATTCATTATATGTCTATCCATACATCAACATAATGAAAATAATTTTCTTTAATAGTAATTAAACAATATTAACCCCATAATATCTACTTAATAAGAAAATAAAATTTAGTGATGAAATTGGGATGTAACATTCTTCCCCCCTAAAATTGGTCATCATCTTGATGAAACTTATTTTGAACAAAAGTTCTAAAATCAAATAGCACATTGTAGCAAATCAAATAACAATAGTAAATACTCAAACAAATAAATATATAAACAACCTATATAACTCATCATTGTCCTCCCAAGTGGTATTATCCTCATAATATTGGTCTTACTAAACTTTTCACTATGACACTTCCCTGTTATGCAAATTAAGTTTACAAGTGTCAATTATTCTAACTAGTTCTATTGTGACCACCCTGGGATCCAAAACCTATAAATCTTTCCAATCTAATACATGAAAAGTATTGGCTACATACTTTAGGACACATGAAAACCTTATGTAAGGGATCTAGAGATGGTGGCAAGGAAAGCCTATATGTAATAGGACTGATCACTTCCTATACCTCAAAGGGCCCCATATATCTTGGTGAAATATTCTCTAATTTACCAAACCTAATTAAGATCTTTTAAGGCATAACCCTCAGAAATAATTTATGACCAATAGAAAACTTCTTGATTTCCTTTTTAGATTAGCATATATTTTTTGTCTATTGCTAGCTTTATCTAACCTTTATCTGATTAACTTGACCTACTCCTCAATTTCTATAAGCAATTTAGGACCAAAGACCACCATGTCTTCAAACTTTTCCCAATTGATTGGTGTTAGACACTTCCTTCCATAAAATGATTTAAATGGATCCATCTTTAAACTTATATAGTATGAGTTATTATAAAAATACATCCACATCCAATTATAACTCATGAGATCAAATCCAACTATTCAAATCAATAAATATATATATATATATATATATATATATATATATATATTATATTGTAAATGCTATGGGAAATACATGTTGAATTTTTTCTTTTTTAGATTATGTGATACACTTGTATGGTTAAAAATAAAAATACAAAAAAATACTTGGAAAAGTATAAGTAATCAAAAACAAATGCACTACACACTATATCATGATGGGAAATGTGTAATAATAAAAGATGATTAAATATAATAAACCAAAGATGGTAAAATAAGGTAACAAAAATTTTCAAACCATGTAAAATATTTGCACTAAGTTAAAACAAGTAAAATCACACTATATCACATTGAGAAGTAGGAAAATAATGCAATAAAATGAAAATCACATGAAGACCAAATGGTATTAAAATAAAAAAATTAAGTAAATCAATCATACTAAATCAAAAAAATTAAATTAAATTGATCACACTAATTCAAAATGGGAAGTATGCAAAATTTAAGAAAATAGTTGTAAGCATACATGCAATTGGAAAATAAGAAGATAAAAGTGAAAGATAAATGAAGTAAGCATAAAAAATACTATATCAATATGGGAAGCTTGTCAATGATGTGAAACTCATAATCAATCACTACTTGTCTCAAATTTTATGTATGTAATTTCGTTATGACTTACTTATTAGAATATTTTGTGAGTCAGGCCTAGTCCTATCCATGGTCTTACACTAAAAATCAAAAAGGGAACACCAATGAGGTGGAAATAATGGTGGGAATGATTTTAAAAGATGATTTTAATGTGGTAATTTATGAGGAAGGCCTAGTCATGTCTATGGTTTTACAATGCAACTCACAAATGAAATTCCTAGGGAAAATGATCAGTTAACAAATAATATTTCTCAAGGGGAAATATTAGAATTGTTTTAAATGAAAAAGGGAATGTAAAAATAATAATGTAGGAATATATGAGAATACATTAGGAAACATGAGGCACACTAAATACATATAAAAGACACTAAGTTGATAGTGACCATCAAAATATAAAGGATACTCATTCACAATAAGTACACACGCGCGTGCACACACACACACACACACACACACACACACACACACACACACACACACACACACACACACACACACACACACACACACACACACACATGCACATGCAAATAAGTGAGATACTAAGATCGACTATTGTTGGTTGTATGAATAATAAAATTAAAATGGACCTACCTCCCCACAACATGTTCTCCATTCCTTATGACCTCTGACAGAATCATTAATATACTAGAAAGATTGGGTACTTAAGTGAGAAAGTAGGTATCATTAAAATATTTTGTTATTCTCCTTTTCCAATCTATTGGCCTACTGCACCCCAATGGACCTCAACTCTATGATGAGGCTAATTATGGAGTTTGAGATTCAATTAAATAAAATAAGATCTTATGTGAATTACATCTTTTAATGTTATTTGAATTTTGAAATTTGTATGTTGCCTTTTATATCATTGTCTTTTGTTTAAATAATTTGGATTTTAAATTCTTATGGATTTTAAGATTCTTCCTCCTTATAGATTTAAAATAACCAACATTAGGCAATAAAGTGATACACACAAATGAGACTTATACTTTGGCTAAAGGAAGCTAAGTATCCAAAGACATGACTCACTAAACATTTAGTCTTTCTTATGAATGAATATGTTGTCTCAAGTTCTAACTATTGGTATCTTTATTTTGCAAGAGGAACTGAGGGAATAAAGGAGATCTGAAATGGATTGGTAAATATAATTAAAATGAGATGATGTGTTTTATAACTAATCACGTGGTAAATAATAATTACTAAGGGGAGTAGGGTTTGTATAACCAAGGCACAATAATAGTTATCTATGTTGTAGAGATAAGGTAGCAAACAATCATGAAAATAAAAACATGTCAATGAAAAATAAATTAACTCATGAATATAAGCATGTAAAAATAATCCATAATAAAAAAATGAAAGAAATTAAACCATATACAACACAATGCAAATTTCAAATATCCATGTAAGATAGATAAGTGAAGTAAAATTTGGCATAGATTCAAATGATATAAGATATAAAGAAATGTGGATCATAATTCCAATACAAAATCATAATGAAGACAAAATTGAAGAAAAACCATGTTGTGTTCATAAATATTGATAAATCTATCTACAAATATCATCCATAACATCTAATACATCTCTATGAAGCTAGACTCTAACTACAGCAAGAGTCTCATCGATCCTCAAGGGAAGTTGTGAAAAGACATCTCATCAAATATACTCTATATAAAATGTAGGTATAGTAGAAGGATCATGCTCATGAGGGTCCTCATATATAGAATACTAAAGAAGTAAAATATATGTTGGAATAAGAAGGGTAATTGTGGGACAAGGAGGTGGTACCACTAATGGAGAAGGAACCATGAGTGGGAGAGAATATGTAGGTGGTACAAGAGCCACAAGTGAAGAAGGAAACATAGTTGGAGTGGGAGCCATTGGTGGAGTAGGATGCACAAGTGAAGAATGATAATCCTTCTTATGTGGATGACATATGGGAGGGGAAATAATGGGTATAGTAATTATCATAAGGTGATCATGAAGATACTACTGGAGAATGTGGCAATGATAAGTGTGATGGGTAATACACTAGTGCCAAAGATAATATACCTCTCCATATTTAGGAATATACTCAAGTAATAACTTGGGAAGAGGTATAGCCTTATCTTTGGGCTGAAGAAGGGTAGGATACAAGGTGTTGATATATTTTCAAAACTTTTGACAATGGGTAAAGGAGTGATTATCAGTGTTGTAGAAGTATTAGATATACTTGTTAGTAGATTTTGTTGGTCTACTAATGGAAGGATTAAAAATAAGAACTAAGGAAGGCTGGTATAAATATTAGTCTCTATTCTAATAGCTGATAAATCTATGAATATCATAGTAAGGTTGATCAACCCATTGGGTAGGTAGGGGATCAAACTACATAAGGAAGAATGCCATCACTGAGGGGAGGTAGGGCTAGTATAGATACTAGGTTAGAATTATATGAAGGAGAAGTAAAATAAAATATAGGATGAGGCTCAACTAAAGATAGAGTAAGAATAGGACCTAGACTAGGCATAATGAAGGGTGAAGTAGGATGTGCATAGGGCTTAAGGTAGTAGCAAGCATCTATGGGGGAAACAAGCTATAGGGATCTTGATATATATCAAAATGATAGGGACCAATCATAACATGAACCATGAGCATGATCCTAAGAGGTCTTGTCAAAACTAGATGGGTGAGATATGAACTCTCCATCTATACCCTATAAACAAGAGGAATAATACTAGAATTAGGAACTATATAAGATGAAATATGATAGGATGAATAGAAAGACTAAAATATTAAAGAACAATAGTGAAGGATCTTAGTTTCTCTATCCTAGATTAGACCTCTTATAAATGGATCATCTAAATTATAACTATCATCATAATCAGGTGTATAAAGGGTGATGGTGTAGGTAGGTATGGTCTTTTCATTATAAGTTACATGATGAATATAATGGCGAGTCTTAGTTAAGACCATAGGTATATCATCGATAGGTGGCTCATGATAACATAGCTTTAAGGATGGTGAAATTTGGGTGATGCAATGAGGGGATAAATATGAATTTTTGATCTTGAGGTCGATTTCATTTGTCTCATCATCATCAAAATCTAATAAGCTAGGTGGTATGTTCCTGATGAGTTTGGGGTGACCATGATAACCTCAAGTAGAGTTGACAAAAAAAATTGAAACATTAAGATTATTATAATGTAACACTCAATAAGGGCTAAAGGGTTAGAATTTTGAATATGACACATTCTTGGAATTGTTCAAAATTCCAAGGGTTGGAGTCTCTTTGAATATTATAGATAGCACTATTATGGGGAAACTTTACACATTGGTAAGTAGAAGAGGTGACAACCCTCATGTGATGAATCCAAGGCCTACCAATCAAGATATTATAGGAAAGGGGAAAGTTTAATATCATAACCTTCACTTGAATATTGGCAAGAGGGATAGTAATACGGAGCCACATGCAACCTAAACGAGGAATTTTCCTTCAATCATAACCTTAATATGTGTTACATGTGGATTTAATATGATATTTATAATATCCAAGAGTTTTAATGAATTCAATGGAATAAACACAAGTAGCTTAACCCTCATCAATCAAAGCATGTTTAACTTGGATATCACTTATTTGGACCCTTATAAATGGTGGAGGATCATCCAAATGAAGCAAAATCTCATCTGGGATCAAGGAAGTAATAGGGAATTTTAGGGAAAGAGAAGTGTTTATTGGTTTGTTAACGTGTATAAACATCTCTTCAAATTATTTAAATATACTATATTTTGACCTAGATAAGGTATTTTTACGTCATATTAGGAGAGGATGATGGATGATCATTTCAAATAATAGTTGCATCAAGTGGTTACAATGATGCAAAGAAGTTTGCATGAGTTCAAGAAAGGGTATTTGAGATGAGAGATTAGTAATTTTCATGATAATATCCCATTAATAATAACCCATAGGGTTATTTCTAGATAGAGGTGTGTAATATTGGAAGAGTTCCTAGAAAGAAGGATTATAAGTGCATGAAAAATTATGTGGATAAGATGTGGTTAGTTTTGTTTGGGGATAAATAGATTTATATTTTTGAGATGATGGTAGTTACAAGATAATTTCTCTTTTCTTAACACTAAGATAATTTCTATAGATACAAGATAATAGGCTCATTTTGATCCAAGACAAAGAAGTAAATCATAAATAAAACTATATATGTAAAATAAATATTTATGCACATGCACACACATATGTATGTGTGAGTACACACACGTGTGTGCATGTGTGAGATAATTCACACATTATGTTGTATAATCAAATAATAAAAGTATATATGTATATTCAGAAAATTATATATGTAATAATATTGGGGATGAAGAAATATGTAATTTATCATCTATAATAACATAATGCTAAAGGGAGTATAGTTAATATAAACTTTCTTCTAGATTATTAAAAAATAACTTTCTCCATGATCTGTAGGAGTTATTTTACTTAGTTATCATTAGATTTAGATATAATGATTGATTGATCAAGAATTTTGGTTATAGGGTTGAGACTGTCTCAACCCTATAACCTTTATATCTAAATTTGTTGGTGATTTGATAATGTGAATAAACCCTATATTATATCCAACACATAATTAATATAAGGGATATTTTTTTTAGATCCTTATTTAATGATCTACAAGAAACCAAAAATAAAGTGTGCATTAGAACAAAAAAACCATTTATTAATATGTTACGTCTAGTTGGGTACCATAAGGAGTAGAATGGAGGTTTATTTCTCAATAGACACTCTACTAAGAGGCAAGAAGGACTAGACAATGGAATGGTGTAGTATTATGTAATGTAGTAGCAGGGAAAGAATCCTCTTGAGAAGAGATCTATTTACCAGGCATGTTTCCTCTTATTATTCCCATTTGCTTTTGATATGGACATCTGAAGACCACACAATATTTTATTTAAACCATTTAATTTTCCTATAGTCCTATCTATTTGACCAAATTTATTATTACTACTTTTATTATGAGTATTTATAAATTTAGATATAATATAGATTTATATTGGTTATCATTAGATTTAGATATAATGATTGATTGATCAAGAATTTTGGTTATAGGGTTGAGACTGTCTCAACCCTATAACCTTTATATCTAAATATATCTCAAACTTATTATCTGATAAATAGATTTATAATTAAATCTTAGGATTACATCAATAAGATTTAATTACCTTATGTTTTTTTTTCTATTTATTGTTTGCACCATGCTAATTTTTAAATTTAAGTATTCTGTACATGCCAATATTAGGGAGAGTATGCCTAATATTATAGGGAAGAAGTATTCAAATGTACAATGGTCAATTAATAAGTTTTATATGGAATTGATGATTTATAAGTTAATTAACGGGATCTTATCATGAAAATTACTAATCTCTCATCTCAAATACCCTTTCTTGAACTCATGCAAACTTCTTTGCATCATTGTAACCACTTGATGCAACTATTATTTGAAATGATCATCCCTCATCCTCTCCTAATATGACATAAATAAATCATTTGTACCCATTCACGTGATTTTAAATTGTGATTACTTTTTAAAATTGATATCTTTCTAAATACCATTAGCAATCCCTTGTTTACCCATTGTTAATCTATTAGTTAGCTCTATGATGTGTAATCACGTGACTCTTTAGTAGGAGGAAATACTACTTCCCTTTAAAAAAAAAAATTAGTCATATCTTTGATATTAAGTTAGAGTATGAATTTTAGGATTCTAAGGTTAACTTATATATTATTGATGGACAACATACCATCATAACTCAAAAAATTATTTTGACAAATCATGATTTTATTTATTTTCATGATAGAATAATCTAAAGTTATACTTGTATTATTTATTTCAAACCCATAATAAATCAAATAATCAATATCTACAAAAAAAAATATATTTCCAATAAAACATAGGTTCCAACAAATTTTATTGACTAGTTATACAAAGGGTGACATGGATCATAGAATAAATACCAAAATTCCCTAGCTCTAAAATAATATGAAAGTATAAGTATAATTTATTACATTTTTCCTTGACCATCTGATATATCCATGCTTTCTATTTTTTATTATTATTTAGAAAATCATACTTATACTTTCATATTCACTTATATGCATACTCTATTTACCTAAAAAATGTCAGTATTTTTCATTTTAGCATTTTTTGAAGTGGCACTTGTACTTTATTATATATACTCCCTATTTCATTGAATATATTCCTTTCTTGATATATTCTCATTATGTCTAAAATGAATTCTCTTGCTCAGGTCAGCGATAAGTTCAAGAATAATTTTGGAGGTTCCAAACTCAATCTTAAGAAGAAGAACTAGGAAAGGAATGGAAATTCCAAGAATTAGTTTAGGAATCAGAATGCTAAATTCAATAACCTCTCAGGTAGAAAGAAAGAAAAATGTGGATTCAAACCTAGTTTCAAGGTAAACCAGTAAGCAAAAAAGAAAGGACCACTTATTGAATGTTTCATCTATGGAGGTGATCATTATGCAAGGGAATGCAATCAAGGAAAGTTTGAAGGTAAAGCTAAGGATACTACACAACAAGGAACCTTTCAACATAAAATTAATGTGACTGTTAACAATCATCAAGATAAGGCCTAAAATTTCTGACTATATACCTATATTTTTTTTTAATATAATAATATTAAAAAGAAATTTAGCTCCACTAAAAAATATTTTAATATAAAAGTTTGAAATGTGTAGTATAGTAGATACTACACTTGAGAGTAAAAAAAATTCTTCATCTTGTTGTATCATACATCATATTTATTACCATCAAACACAGAAGTTATTTCCATGAGTTGTTACTACTAGCTTGCATTTTATAATAGGCCAAAAACACCCTTGCTTTAATACCAAATTATTATAAATAAATCTAAAAAGAAACATGTCTGATACAAAAATAATTAGAATATATGGAAAAAAGGGTGTTCTATATTGATTTTGATATTGAGTTATATTTGTCTTATGATTAATTTGGATAAATGTTATTATTATAAGGTTGGAGAGTGTTGTCGATGGGTGTAGATGTTGAGGGAATTATAGAAATAGTGAGAGAGATGTTATCCAATTGAGGTTTTTGAATTAGTTCTTGGAAAGAAATAAGGTCCTCTTGATCCAATTATGTTAGGTGATATGGGGAAGAATCATGGATAACACATAAAGTTTGGGATGTTTGGTGCATGTGTGTAGGATGAAAATCAATTAAGGAAACTACCCTTCACATATTAGTCATATTTACCACATTCTCTTCAGGATTTTGGTTGAAGACTTTCAAAGTTATTGGTGGAAGGAGTAGGCTTGTTAGTGTTATCTTGATGATTAGGAAGAGGTTCTTTGTAGATGGCAAGATGAGCATTATCTTTTTTCAAAACCTAATTTTTATTTTATGTTTCATGAGATTTAAAAGCTATATGATAGGTTTGTTGGTATTTATGAATGATTGATTCATGATCAAAATTTGGACCAAAGAGGAAATTCATATCTAAATTACATAATTGCCTATAAGTTTCGTGAGAGTGACGTTATCTTGCATTAAACCAACAAAATTTATTTGGATCATACCATGATTTCATAGGATGAGTGGGTTCAAGTTCTCATAGAAGAGGCTTTGGTAGATACTTTTGGAGATCAACTAGGGATAAAAACTTATGAACATTAATGTTGTTTATTTGAGAAAATTAAGGATCAAGGGTGGTTTTAATAGGGGAGTTTTCTCCATAACAAGTTTGGGAGTAATGGCTTGAATATTATGAAAGGTATTATAGGAATCAATGATACCATCATTACGTGACACCATGATTGGTAACATGTTAATTTTTTATTTTGAGGAGCATTCAAGTTATCATCAGAGGTTGGGATGTCTCAAACTGGCTCAAACTGGTGCATGATAGAATATTGGCATTTGGCTTGGTTGAGGGCCTCTTCCAAAGTTTTGAGAGAGAGTCCTAACCTACTATAACAGCTTAGGATATATATAATTAATGAATTTATGAAAAATATTATCATCTACCATGTTTTTTTCACAATTATTAGGTCTTCCACCATTTGATGAAATCTTGTGTTATTTTAGTTTCAAGTTGCTTAAAATTGATAAAGTGAGCCAAGGTATTCTCAGGGAGGTCACTAGTTTGAAACTCTTGTACTATAGAGTTAAATAGGTATTCCAATCTATTGATATAATGGGACTTGAGTTGATTATACCAATCTAAAATGTCTCTAAGAGCATTTTTTTTAATAGCTTGGTAGCAACAAAAGTGTTTAATTTGACCCAATATTTATACAGACTACCAAACATTTTTAAATGTAAGGTAGGATCAATTAATCCATTATAATGAATGGTAGGTGTGATACTTCCTATATTTATATTGTTATTTTTAAGTGTAAGAGGTTCATTTTGAAGATGTTTAATCATTTTGTTAACAAGGGGTGGTTGGGGAATGAGGTTTCCATGAGAATACCTAAAGGAAGGTGGGGGTGCATTTTGATTTTTCACTCCCCATAGAACCTATTGAGGTTGATTTTTAAGGTGATGAAGGTGATTTTGCATTTAAATCTTCTGATTGGTATTATTATCTTGAAAAGTATTCATTTTATTAAGAGTGTTCAATAAGATTTTATGGGTTTGGGTGTTATTATGAATATTTTTCATGGCATTCAAAGAATTAACATTGATATTAGTGGCTTAGGTTGGACTATGAGTAGTGGCATGCATGACACTAGTGGATTGAGAGACATTGGTAGAAAAGGAGGCACTAGTAGCATGATTAACATGTGTAGTGAAAGATGCACTTGTATAATTATTGACATGAAAATAAAAAGAAGCACTAGTTGCATGATTACCATTAGTAGAAAATGGTTCACTTGTGGAGTGATTGAGGAGGATGGGTCTTGAAAAAGGCCTAATATATGTTGAACTGGCCATGTTTGTAGAGATAATTGGTATAGAGGTTGAATAAATCAAATAATAATAGGTCATAGTATGATAAAGAGTCAAAATAAAAGGGAGAGGTTGAGAATCAAATAAGGTATCACCTCAAAATCTATGAGAGAGTGTAGGGGAGGGTAAATGGGATTCTTCTATTTCACCACTTATCATGAGATTGTAAATAGTTTAAGGGTATTTTCCCCTATGTTGAGGAAATTCATTAATGAAGAAAATAATTTCAGATGTGCATTCTAATTCTAACTAATATTCTAAGGAGAAAATATGGTTATGAACTAAATATGAATGAGGAGTCCTATAATTAGTAGTGTGAGTGGCCACATGCACATTGCTTTCATTTAAAGTGGAAGACTCAAGCTATTAACTAGGGAACCTATTGGGATTGGTAAATCTCTTCATATCTATTGATTTTAATTATGTTTTTTCCTCAAATAATAAGTTAATGATGAGATAAAGAAGCTAAAAAGAGATTATGTAAAGACAAAATTTGAAAATAGGATATAAAGTCAAACAGGTCAACTATGTTTTATAAATAAAGAAATAAAATAGGAAGATAAAGATGCACAGTCATGTAGGTTGAATATGTATTATAGGAAAGAAGGTTAAATAATGTGATAAAGATACACATTCATCTAGGTTGACTATATACTATTGAATAGAGAACTAAAAAAGGAGTTAAGGACACACAGTCATGCAGGTCAACTGTGTATTACAAATAAGAAGACTAAATAGTCTATAAGAGACTATATTGACTAATATGATAGTTTCATAAAATAGGGTAATTTTTTGTAAGATAATTTGAAGCAAAATAAAATTAATCACATAAATAATTAGATCAATGTGACTGATTCAATTTGGATCACAAAGGAAAAACATTGTACCAGTGATGTCCAATGCAAGTTTTACAATACAATGCATTATGATCAAAGATAAATAAGTAATTGAAAAATAAATGATAACTATTTTTTTATCCTAAGTTTTATTAAGTTATAATAAATTTTTTATTTGAATATGATAGGGAATTTGGCCAAAATAAGGAACTAAAAAGCAATCTAAGGTTAGTTTCAAGATGTTTCGGCTAAAAGGGATCTATATTGGTGATAGTTTTGGCTTGGTATTGGTCCCTACCCCCTCACTTCACAATACTACAGTGATTAGGGTTTCATGTGATTTTCCCATATATACCATCAACCATGTTTTTATACTTGGATAGAAAACTAAGTTGACTTCTCCCTTGGTGATGACATATAAGTAGGTAGGCCTTGGGAGACAAATGTTTGATATTTTTTTAATGTAAAGTGATTTGGTAGTGTGTGAAAAAGATTAAAATAATTTAACTAAAATAATAATTTGAAAAACCACCTAACTAAGTTATGTGAGTTAATATATGCATGCAAATAATTGAAAAGGAAAGGTGAATTAGTTACTAAAAAATATGGGTTGATTTCTTGATTAAGAATAGTATAGAGTCAATTCAGGTGACATTGTACACAAATAATACATAATATTTTTGACTATGTCTCTTGTCTTCTACATAATAAATGTTTATGAAAACACAATTAAAAAAAGTTGACTATGTCTTATAGATGGAAGACAAACTACAAAATTGAGTTGACCAAGTTGAACCAGTTAGTTGTAGGGATACAATTTTATAGATGTAAACTTGTGAAAAATAATACTAAAGTAATAAATGAAATGATACAAAGAAATTAAGGAACCTTGATATGATTGAATATCTTTTGGATTACAAATTTTATGTTGTGATGCTCAAATGTTATTTCTAAATTTTGCCAACTGGGTCGACTAGTTCGACCAAGTTTACAAAACCCTATATGATGAAGAAGAGATAAAAAATAGAGTCAACCTATTTGAATATGTTTGTAGACATGTATGTTAATAGAATAAAATATCAGATAAAGTCAACTATTTTGACCATGTATGCCAATATAGAATTGAAGAAGAATACTAAGTCAAAATACTCAATATAATAGCTTGTAATTGGTAAAGATCTCCATAGATAGAACATATTCATTTTGAAATGAATATGTCATGTATACACATAATATTTTAAAACCTTTATCACATATGGACACTTATTATTTTGCAATAACCCATTGAGTCTCAATCTCTCAGAGTGCATGCCTTAAGGGGTACACTGGAAAAGGGGTGGGTAGACCATTGGTGCTTCCTAAGAGTTTTGTCCCTTTTTCCACTTTCCATCTACATAATGGTATCCAAAAACCATTTACCCTAAGATTATTATTCTCTATTTTACCCATTCCAAACATTTGTCACATCTTTATCCTCTTTTTTCTTGCCTTGACCCCCTTTCACCAATTGACTATACTAGGTTGACTGGGTTGACTCTATATAGTTTTTAACCTCTGATTACTATATAGGATTGACTGGGTTGACCCTATACTATTTTTGGGTATTTTCACTTAAGAGTTTTATTATCCCTTTGATTGACCTAGCTTGGGACCTAGTGAATTATCTCCCAAAAACATACAAGGTTGACCGAGTCGACCCTGTATAGCCATCATATTTGGATTGATTTAGGGAAAGATATGAATATATACAAGTTCATTTCCAACAATTTTAATATAGATAAGTGAATAAGAATAAGTTTGCATTAACATCTACTTATTAACCATTCTACTTGAGGAATAAAGCTTAGGGTTATATACTTTCTTTAGAGATATAGATCTTGTCTTGTGGAGAATTCTTTTGGATGCATAGATAGGTTGTGTAGTCTAGAGTTGATTTGTCTTTGTTGTCCTTTCATACCACAAAAATATCTTGTGAATCACCTTGGCCAAGGGAGAGATTGAGGCTCGGCTGATTTGTCTTCAAGGTATGTATTCCTAAGTTTATTTTTCCTTTATAAGAGTAGATAGATAATGTAGTTGTGCATCTCTCTCATGCATTAGTATTCCATATACATTGATGTGACTATATTTATTCTATTCATGTTTGGTTTTTTTTTTTTTTGTTTATAACCCCCACTTTGTGCCATAAGATTTGGTGTACACTATATTTTATTTACTTTCATTTTTATTAGAATAGAGTGAATATCAAAACCTAGGACTCTTTTTAGGGTTGTTAAATGCTTTTGTTACACTATAGGCTTTGGAACCCTTCCTAGCATGGTGTATTATGGAAAGCGATCCCCTAATTGCGTCTAGTGGATCCCCATCTTGGTCATGTTCCCACTTAACAAATATATTCCCAATATGAAGTGTAGGTATGGTTTATCTTCTCTGAGCTAGGATTGATTTATAGACATGATGAATTTATGATTATATATATTTTATTGAACCCAACATCAACTAAACCTTGTAGGATTTGTTTAATTTATTGCATTCTTTTTCATCATTATTTTTATCATATATTTTCCATTTTGGGTTGACTACATCAACCCAAATCTGACTTCTATGTGTAGGTTTTTAGGTACAATAACCTAGTATACGTTTATAGATTTTTAGACATCCATTCGAGACTACTAGGTTGTCCCAATCAACCTTGTAATTTTTTAGACATCATGTTTAGCATAATAGGTCATCCCAGTTAACCCTGTACATTTTTTAAGCACTCAACAATAGGTTTGTACAAAGCTTGATCGACTCAGTTAGCATAATTTATAAGCATATATCAAGGTTCTTAACTCACAATCTTTATTCTCTACATTTTTTACCCACCAAGGTTCCTTTATATCTCTTTGTCTCTTTCTTTACAGTCTTTCCTTTTTAGTTTATAGTCTTTAAAACTTCCCCTGTACAGTCAAGTGGATTGACCCTATTGACCTAGTTATATGTTCTATGTGCTTTGTAGATAACTAGGTCAACTCTACCAACACTATTCATTTTTAGACCTTGCTTTCACAATATAGGATCGACCTTATTCTATATTTTATGCATACACTATTGACTATATCAACATTATACCTTGTTTCAAAGTTATAATTAACCTTATATTATAGTAATTAATTCACACTTTCTTTTCTTATTGCTTGCATGCTTAGAATAGAGCACATAACTTAATTAGGTGGATTTTTAATAAATCATTTAGTTTAATTATTTTCTATTTTATGCACACATAACCAAATCACAAAATCTAAACAAGTATTTTAAAAACATTCTACCCAAGGCCAACCAACTTGGATATTATCACTAAAGTGGCAGCCAACTTGATGTTTTGGTCAAGTATAAAGCATGGTTAGTGGTGTATTCTAGCTAAGCACTTGACACCCTTATTGATGTAGTGTGTGAAGTGAAGGGGTAGGCTCTAATACCAAGGTTGTATCATTACCACTATAGATCCATTTCAGTGTAAACTACTTGAAACCATCCTTAGATTACTTCCTAGTTCCTTACTTATAGCTAACTTTCTATCACATTTAAAATCATATTTTCATAATTTAATAAAAATTTAGGTTGACTAACTAGATATCTATTTACTTTCCAATTTGATTGCTTTCTCTCTGCTTAATTATATTTTGTATTTCAAAAAATTGCATTATCTAGTGTTGGTGCAAGGTTTTATGTTGTGTGCCTCAATTGGATTTTCCAACATTAAACTAATTGATTGTTCATTTCATTTAGTTCTTACTTTTCAAATTACTTTAAAAAATTATCTTGTTTCAATTCATAATATATTATAAGCTTTCTAACTCTTCCTATCTACTATATTAGGTCGACAAAGTAAACCTTGTACATTTTCTATCCTCAATTCACTGTAATGGATCAACCCAATGGACCCTATACTATTTTAAGGCCCTAATCAACTTTATACTATTTTGTCACTTCATATCTCTTTGTTCTTTTCTACACCTCTTTCTTGTGTGGTTATCTAGTCTTATCTCATCATGATGACATATTTTAAGCCTTTTTTTAGTCAAGAACATTTCATAATTAAATATTTCGATAATAACGTCACTTATTTTATTAATTCAAATGAAACTATTCACTTCTTTCCTCTTCTCCTAAACCAAAACCAATCACTACAACATGCAATGTAGTTGAGGTCATTTGTCCTAGTCCTCCTCCCAATACCAATGTTGGGAATCATCCACCTACAAATAATCCTCGCCCCACCAACAGTAATAATCCTCTTCTTATCAACACTAATACCCTTCTTACAAACACCAATCTACCTATTGATACAAATCAACTTCTTGCACACGTATTTAAAAAAATGAACATCATGCAAACAACCAACCAATCTCAAATGATGAACATGCAACAACATTTATTAAACATTACTATTCAACCACCTCAATTTATCATGTCTCAACCAAATCAAAAATTTGTCCCTCCTCTTCTTTTAGATGCCAATGGGAATATCATCCCTCAACCTTCAATGAATAAAAAAATTCTTCAACTTCTTCAAGATTAACCTTTAGCCCCATTTATCTCATCCACAAATATTGGAAACATTTCTCCAACTATCACATATAATGGGACTAAGGACCCTACTATCTTTCTTAAGTCATTTGGTAATCTCTATAAGGAATGGGTCCAAACTAACACTTTTGCTACCACCAAGATCTTAGACAAAACCTTTGTTAGTGATGAACTTGAATGGTATAACCAACTTCCTAAACATTGTATCTCACAACTAGAGGATTTATTTAATTCTCTATAAAAGGAATTCCAACATGACGACCTTCCTAAAAATTACCTAATTGATTTCATCAATTTCAAGCAACTTCATAGTGAATTTGCTCATACTTTCATCAAACTATAGAAGTATCTTGCTCATAAAGTGGACCATAAAATGAATTATGACACTCTTTTAGAATTATTTTTCACTATCCTTAAACCTCCCCTTCAATACAAAGTTTGAATATTTTCACCTCAAACTTTAGAAGAAGCCTTAGACCAAGAAAAAAGGTAAGACTTTCTTATGACTCAATTTGAACCATATCAAAAAACTATTAAAGTACCTTTCCAATCATCTTTTCATAACATTGATTCATCCTAGTTTCCCCAACCTCAAAATGGAGCATCCAACTTAACCAATTTTAACCCAACCCACCTTCCCTTGAATCTAGAACAACTTGGGTGGAAATTTCCACCCTCTAAACCCATGATCTTTGATCCTTTGAAACCTCCTCCAAAATGATACAATCTTGAAAATTTTTGTTGGTGGCATGCTACTATAAGTCATTCTCATGAGTCTTGTCATGATTTTCACCATTTTCTTATTTCTTAATTTCTTTATCCACATTTCAATCTTGATAATCTCACAAAAAAAACATTACCAAGACCATCTTCAAGATTCTCAAATTAAATCTCAAGAACCACAATCATATCAACATCACTTACCTAATGAACAAAAATAATTATCCCATACCTATACCTCAACTGATAATTTTATTTAAACCACATTTGATCATTCTTCCTACACTAATAAGGAAAGGATAGCTAATATGAACAATTTTAAATATATCATTGCATCCATTGAACCTTAACCTCTTAGGTCACACGAACCAAAAGAGTACCTAGTTCAAATGCCTACTCCAATGTATATCATACATGGTGATCCTTTACCTCCTTTACCTCCTTATACCTCTCTTACCAATCCTATGTCACATTCAACATCCTTAAAATATAACAAGATAACACATTTACCTATCTCTAAATGAACCTACTAACCCAATGCAAATCATTTAATGGTTTAATGTTACCTCACTCTACCTCACATGTTAGGGCATCTTGAGATGCCCATCTACATGTCCTTTAAAATATTGGGTCATCTTGTGATTCCCATACCTAAATTAAATTACCAATTATGGCATGTTACGGTGCCCACTCTTATTTTGCAATGCACAATAGTATCCAAATTTAGCTTTAAGAAACTTTTTGAGACTTATAGACTTGTATTTCAAACGCTCATCTTTGATACAGATGTTAGCATAGATCTTACTTGTTATTTTTGTGTCATGTTTTTATGAACTTTATTTCTTTTACTCTGTATTTATAATCATCATTGTCTTCCTTTATGTTCTTTGGTTTTATTTCTTAGTACATTTGGCATTTTCTTTCATTTTTGTCCTCATATTTCTTTTATCTTTCTATGTTATTCTTTGGCTTAGTAACTTTATGATCATTTCCCCCCTTATTTAGAATTCAACCCCATGGGTTTCTATTTTGTGATTTTTTAGTATAAAAACATGGATAGGAACTATCCCTCCTCACAAAATACCACCTTTGCTTCTTTTCTCATTTTATTGTTTCACATTTTTCTTTTTAGCACCCTCATGGGTTTGTATTTTATTAGTCATAGTATAAGACCATGGATAAGACCCAAATCTCCTCATAAAATTAACATTTTGTCATTCCTTTTATAAGAAATTATTCTTGATCCTTGTTCTCAAATTTAGCTTTTACTTCTTTTTGATAAGATGGAATTTGCATAAATATCTATGTTAGCATGTTTTCATCCCTTTCTCTTATTCTTATGATAAATAATCACACTTTATTCTCATTGTATCCCTTGTTATCCCTTTATCACATTTTTTTCAATTTGAAGTAAATCAAATTGTTCCATGTGTCACTCCTCTTGATTTCCCCTTTCTTTCACTCCACATTAGATAAAACAAGATTGAAGTCAAGATAACAATTTTATTTTACCTAGATTTACAATAATATTAGAACCCATGCTATTTGAAGTTCTCTCTCTTAGAAACCAAGTCTAAAGTTTTCAAATGAGATTCATATTTACCACCCAAGTTTGGTTTTCCAAATCTGTAAGGAGGAGGAATATAAAAAACCATCAAGAAAGTTAAAAGTTAAATCATTTGAAACAAAAGGTAATGATATACAAAGGGCAACTTAAAAATATTAAACTTCAAAATCACACTAAAAGACATGATTCAAATCAAATCTCCTTCTATTGTAATCTCAAACTCCATAACTGGCCTCAAAATAGAGCTAAGGTCCATTGTGGTGTGATAGGCCAATATACTAGAAAATGAGAAGAAAAAAATATTTTGGTGCTACCTACTTTCTCATGCAAGTACTAATTATTTTTAGTATACTAACAACTTTGTAAGGGGTCCTAAGGAATAGGGAACATGTTGTGGGGAGGTAGATCCATTTTAATTTTCATGCATATAGCCTTCATGGGATGACCTATATACTTCATTTTTTGACCTAAGACTTGTGTAGCTAAGAGAAGTTCTTCATAATCCTTAAGGTTAAAATTAAACTTTTTTTTACAAACCTAATTTGAGTGTCTTGATTCTAATAAAGAGTTCTTCTACCTTGGTTTTTCTTTCATTCTCCCCTCCAGCCATTTAATTTCCCCCCTTGATATACAAATTGTGATTCCAAATCTATTTTCCCTATTTTATTATTCCTTTTTCTTCACCTCTTAAAAACATGATAGCATTACTTTGTTTCACTTTTATCTATCCTTAGAGCAAAACAACATGTTAGAGAAACTATGGACTACACCCTTACACCATTTATTTACCACATCACCTCATTTTTATACTATTCATGTCATTAGGTGGTTGTGTTTTCTTACATTATATCTTTTAACAAGCACAAAGTTTGAGTTTTTAATCCTTTAGAGCTTTTTGTTTTTCATTTATCCATCATATTATTATTTGATATTTGTGGAATTCACTTATCTTACATATGAGAATTTCCATTATTATATGTTTTTATTTGTGTATGCCTTCTTCATATTTGTCTCATACCTTCAATTACATTGCATTTTCCATCTTTCATGTTTTTATTTTTGCCTATATTACATGAACTTACTTTTAACTTCCTTACATATCTTTATTCAAGTTTTCTTGCATTGATATTTCATCTGTCATTCATGTTTTACATTATTCCCAACATGATTTAGTATGTTCTACATTCATTTATATAATTTATGTTTTACATGCTTTCAAACATGATTTAATGTGTTTTACAGTCATCTGTCATTCATTTACACTCATTTATCATCATTTGTAATTATGTTTCCATCATTTTGTCATTCATTTGTCTTCAATATTCTAGCCTTTCCTTAACACTTATAATTTTCCAATTGTTCCTAATACCCTCATATCTTTTCCTTAACTCATATTTTCCATTACTAATGCCTATTTTGCAATTTTTTTTATTTTTGGCTATTGTTTATACTAACTTCTACAGGTTCACCTAGTGTTCTTCACATTGGATGCTTTTAGTGCCTCTTGTGGTATACTTATTTATATACAACACTAAGATAAGTAAAGGTATGTGTTTTTAAATTTTCTCCTTTCATTTATCTTATTTTCTACTTACTACACTTTACATAGCATCAACATTGTGTATTATCATGTTCTATTTCTCAAAGCACATCCTATGTTACACTTACATGACACATGTTGAGCTTCACATGGGGAATATGTATACACATAATATTTTCAAACTTTTATCACTTATTTGTTCTTTTTATCTTGTAAGAACCCATCGAGTCTCAATATCTCTAAGTGCATGCTTTAATGGGTGCACCAAGAAAGGTGTGGGTAGACCATTAGCATTTCAAAAGATTGTTGTTCCTTTTCCCACTTTCCATATAGACACTTTTCTCACAAAACCATTTAACCTAAGCTTATTATTCTTTATTATACCCATTTCAAACATTTCTGACATTTTTATCCTCCTTTTTCTTACCTTGACCCCCTTTCACCAATTGATTGTTCTAGGTCAACTGGGGTGACCCCATATAGTTTTTAGCCTTTGATTACTATATAGGGGTAAGTCAGTCAACCCTATACTATTTTTGGGTATTTTCACTTGATATTTTTGTTATCCCTTTGACTGACCTATCTTGGGACCTAGTGAGTTATCTTCCAAAAACATACAGGGTCAATTGGGTCAACCACGTACAATTGACATATTTAGAAGGATTTATGGCAAGAACCACCTATATATACAAGTTCATTTCCAACCATTTAAAGATAGAGAAGTGAAGAAGAATAATTGTGAGCTAGCATCTACTTATTGACCATTCTACTTGAAGAATAAAGATTATGGATACATACTTTCTTTGGAGATACGGATCTTGTCTTGTGTATAAGTCTTTTGGATGCATAGATAGGTTGTGTAGCCTAGAGATGATTTGTATTTGTTATCCTTACATACCAAAACAATATCTTTTGAATCACCTTGGCTAAGGGAGATATTAAGGCTCAATAGGTTTATCTTTAAGGTGAGTATTCCTAACTTTTTTTCTCCTTTGTAAGAATAGATAGATAATGTAATTCTGCTTCTCTCTCATACATTATGATTTTGTATATATTTACATGATTATATGTATTCCATGCATGTTTATTTTAGTTTGTTTTATTTATAACCCCACTTTGTGCCACAAGATTTGGTGTGCACTAGATTATTTTTATTTTATTATTTATTAGAATAGAGTGAATATAAAAACCTAAGACTCTTATAGGGTTGTTTTGTGATTGTGTTAGACTGTAGGCTTTGGAACCCTTTCTAGCATGGTGTATTATGACAAGTGATCCCCTAATTAAGTCTAGCAGATCCTCATCTTGTTCATGTTCCCTCTTAATAAATGTATTCCCAATCAAAAGTGTATTTATGCTTTATCTTCTTTGAGACATAATTGATTTATAGACATGATGCATTTTTTATTGCATACATGTTCAACCTATGGATAGAAAGTTAGAACTATACTGACTGGTTTGATAAACTATTATAAATATAGAAAAATATAATATGATGACAAAAATGATGGCATGAACTAAAACTTATAAGTATTAGATTCACGTTGGGTTCACCAAAATGTATGCAAAGGGAAATGTAACTGATTTATAAATCAATCCTAGATTAGAGAAGATAAATCCTATTTACACTTTTAATTATTGATACATTAGATATTCAGGTTCATGAACAAGATGGATCTGATAAACCTATCTAATGGATCTCTTACAACAATAAAATCACTATGGAGGATTCCAAATCCTCTAGTCAATCAAAACTATGAAATAACCATAACTAGTTCTTATGTTTTCATATTCACAAAATATAAATTACAAAATCAAAGTAAAGTATAATGTAGTGCTCACCAAAAATTATGGTAAAAAATGGGGGTAATAAACATAAAAATTAAACATTCATAGGAGATATATGCTCATGTTAATGTATATTAAATCCTAATTCATGTAAGATAAGTACACATGCAAATCTATCGACTCTTACAAAGAAGGAACAAAGTTAGGAATACTTACCATTGAAGACAAACCCACTAAGCCTCAATCTCTCTCTTGGCCAAGGTATTTCATAAGAGTTTGTTTTGGTATGTAAGGATGATAAGAATAAATCAGCTCTAGGATACACAACCTATCTATGCATCCAAAAAACTTATCTATAAAACAAGATCTGTATCTCCAAAAAAGGTATTAAAATCCTAACTCCTCAAGTAGAATGTTGGATAAGTAGATGTGTAATATATTCTTCTTCATCATCTATTATTTTTATAAATGATTAAATGAGTGTGTATATATAGTTTGATCTAACCCTATACCTTTTTAACAGTTTAACTAATAGAGTCAGCTCAATCGACTCTATATCATTATTGACAAAATCAAATTATGTCTTAAAATAAATTTTATCAATTAGATTACATGGTTGATGGGGCTGATAGTGTAATTTAAACCATTAGAAAGGGATTTTAGGATAGGTAAGGGCTAATGAAGGGAAAAAATGACTAGAGGAGGGTGAAAAAGAGGAGGCAAATCTTAGGGGATTGTTTTTAGGAGATGGTTAGATTGATAACAAGTGGTATTATAGTGACAACAATCTTGAAAAACTTGAATAGTCTTTTCACCCATTTCTTGATGCACCCCTTAAGGCATGCACTCAAAGATATTGAGACTCTATGGATTCTTTCAAGAGAGAAAACATCAATAGTTGATAAAGTTTGATAATATTATGTGTATATAACTTCTACCTTATACTTTAGTTGATTCTATAGTTTTGAGGAGTGTTTAGACCATAATGTCCCCTAGTTTAAAGGTGTCACCACATGTCATAGCTACCCAGATAACTCTTGCATTAGTAATTTATCTATCATGGATGTCTCCTAGTGTCCCAATCACAACAATATTGATAGCCACCCATCTCGATAGGGAGTGTACCTATGTGCATAATTTTGATGATTCCTCACATTTTCCCCCTATATCCACTCTATTGGTTCTTTAATTGAATCTAAAAATTATCACCACCTCAACCCCTTTTGACACTATGACTTAGCTTGGCCCAAGATAAATGCCCAAAACTATAAAAGGGTAAAAAATTTAATGCCCACCAAAGAGGTTACATTTGGTAACTCAGTTGATCCTATTGTAGCTTAGCTCTAATAGACCCATTAAAAATTCCCAAGAATAAATAAAAGGTGACTCCTTCAAAACCTCATGTTTATTTTTTTATTGTTCATTCTCATCCCTCTTCTTATCTTACCCCTCCTGTAGTTCCCCAATCCTCTTTTTCCATCACCTCAAGGACCTAAGGATCTAGTTTTAACAAGATGATTTACTCATTCTTATTGAACACACCCATCTCAAGATCTATTGATCCTCACATCCACATGACCCAAGACCAATGGTGAGCCTAATCATACCCCTGAGATTCCTTGTTTGTGATCCTTCCTTTCACCCCTACCTCTTCACCAATAATGAGCCTAATTATACCCCTAGGATTCCTTTTTTGTGATCCTTCCTTTCACCCCTACCTCTTCTACCTCTACTCCTTTCATCCATCCTTCTTTCTACTTAATATCTCCTTCCTCCTCCTAGGTATCTACCTTCCACTTCATTTACTTCCACCCCTCTTGTTCCACCTTCCAACACCTTGGGGACATTCATGGGTTCATGTTGGGTCATAACCATAGAGTCATCAGGAGCATATCTACCATAAATGGTCTACCATGGAGAGCTAAATATTTAGTGGTAATTTAATAAGGCCTTTAGGAACATGAAGAGAGTGTTCATGGAGAGCTTCACTCAAGAGGGGAACTTTGTGGTATGAATAATCAATTAGGATCTCTTCTCACTCACTAAAATGAGAACACATAATGGAGAAGATAAAGTTGTAAAGGAACCAATATCTTTACTCTAAGTGACCCATTAACTCATTAAAAAATATTTGAGTATATGAAGGATCATATGCAGGTAATCAAAACATAGGTGAAGATCACTTTTATTATGGAACTAATTGGAAAAGTTAAAGAGGCCCTTGTAAAACTCTTCATATACCATGGACAAGTGGTCAAAATATTAACCATGAGTAATGAACACCTATAACTAATGTAGGCATAATTAGAAAGAGTCACTTGCATGGACAATAAATGGAAAAGGGTCATTATGAAACTACACAAGGGCATGTTCCTATAGCTCAAGATCATGTATCTCATGGACTTGAACCTATATCAAACTTATGTTGGGAACATGAGAGGCTCTATTAAGGAGTGGTTATCCTTATTTTATATATTCATAAAACTTCTAAAGGATGGCAATAAATAGATGCTAATTTAATTTAAAGAGGTCAATATCATGGTTTTGTTCCATCTAGATGGCACCTTGATAGAGAGAGTGGAATTAGAATTCCACATATCTCAATTTGACCAAGTCATAAGGATAAAGGTGGAAAAGTCCAATAAGGTTATATCCAAGTAAATTCTATAGCTCTCAACCTAGTTCATGGTAAGTATTAGCCAAGTGTTTGAGGTAAATAACTCCCTTGAGGCCCCAATCCAAGTACACTGATGGCTACTAGACCAATAATTTAAACTAGTTTCAACTACATTTTTAGTTGAAGAGGTACGTCTCAAGTAGTTGGGGAGTGCTCCCCTTTAAGTTTCTTATTTATGCATTTTTGGTAGGCCTAGGGATTATGTTCTATCTATTTTGGGATATGAGATCTTTTTTGGTAGAATTTAGTTGTAACCATTTAAAGATATTATGGCCCAGAATGGGATCCTATGGTACTTAGAGATGGGTCCCATGATATCCTATATAAGTATCCCTATTATATTTTGGAAAGGTTTGTATTTTATAAGTGTAATAAAGACTATATTACAATTAATGCAAGTTCGTTCCCCTCTTTAATGTTGTTTTATGTTTAATTAATGTATGTGAGTAATAAAGGATAAATAATTTAACCTACTACATATGATTAATTTATTAATTATAATATGCTTGGTTGTTCTAATCATCTATGAACTTTATTCATTTTCTTAGAAATACTTGTTAGTTTGTGTGCTTTATAATTCAACATAAATTTGAAGGTCCTATGTGTAATTTTATATAGGTCCATTTTATGTGTTTATATTTGGTGGATAATTCATAGATTAATTAATCTAATTATTTAGTCAAACTTATTCACTGTGCAATGACAAGTTTAATCTCTTTATGAATCTTGGTACACATTAGTATAACTATGGTTGGGTACACATTTGTTCTTAAAGAATTCCCATATTTTGTGAATTCAGAACCCCTTTTCTAATTTACTCTAATCCCTCTCTTTTATGTTTATTTTATAACCAAACTATATTTCCATTTTATTTATAAATTGGTGAAATGAATCTCACTAGTGTTTAATATTGAAATCAGTGAAACTAGGTGAGAATTAGAACGCCTGTATCAAACTAGGTACTAGATCCCATGTGGTAATACTACATCTCTCAAAGATTCATTTCAAGAAGGCTATATAATAGATACCAATACCTATAGTTTGTGCCCTAGGTTACTCTCAAAGCAATCATAAAATGGGAGGACAAAAGTCCCTTATTTTCCCAAGATCCTCTTTGAACACTTAGTCTCATAATTATTTATTGTGGTAGGATTTTGGATAAAATAATAGTTGGCACTAGAAGGAGGTAATTTTAACCTTTTAGAACTTAACTAGTTTAAATCCTATGTTTGTGAAATATTTGAGTGGAATAAATCATGGAAATAAAATGTAATAAATACAACCACTTATTTTTTATAGAATTGACTAGCTTTGACTTTTCTAAAAAATAGTAATAAATAATACAAGTAATGATTTGGATGGAAAATACCTAATAAAAATGATCCAAGTATTGAAATTGAGATGGAATATACTTTTAGTGTTTCAATTAAGATCTCAGTGTTAGAAACCCTCCTAGATAATAATGCCATAACTAGACATTATCGCTATTATTAAAAATGTGGTGGTAGTGTCCTCATCTTGGTAGTAGTTTCCTATTTTAATATATGAACCATTTATAGGTTTTGTATATTATGTCCTTTTCTATATTTGGTCTAAATTTAAAGTTTTTATAATTAACACTTTTTCTTATATCTCTATTTTCCTATAAAAATCCTAGGTCTTCATGCTTGTAAGGGTTTGAATGAACACCATCAGAAAAAGGGGTTAGTGGGTCAGATATGTTGGACATGTGATCCACACCCCTATGTGGGAATCATACCTACATACCAATACTATGATTAGTGATTAAGACTGATTTAGGTCTCCCTCCTAAGTCCTTGGTGGAAGTACAATTGAATGCTAGAATACCTGAGTGTGACTGTATGAGGGATGCCTTGGAGGCCACTTCAGATCTAAATACATGTGTTAAGGATAGATTATTAAATGTATGGGATGAGTTAATATAATATTTTAATAATTAGGAGCTTTCTCTTAATGTTAAGTGGTACTTTTATGTGTTTTTTATGATAATGTCCACTTAAGGTGTAAGAGTGAGAGAGTAGTGTTTATATAGTGTTCTTATAAAAATGACTTGGGAGGGTGACTTAAGAATAGGTCTAGGCTGACCCTAATCATCTTGGGGAGATGTAAATTACCTATTTAGATGGTGTAGGGATTTAATTCACTAATTAATTGTGCCATTATGGGTCTCATGTGGTGTTTTATAGGCATGGGTGTTATTTGTAGCTACCATGTGACTAAAAGTGGATCAAAAGGCCCTCTAAGATGGGTCAAGTTCTATACTAATGGTAAAGTTACCTTAAGTGGAAATCCAAGGCACGAATGGTATTTTTTAGGTGATTACATTTTCCCTACCTTTATTATATAAATGTAGCAAAGAAAAATGACTACGATAAAGAAAAAGAAGCATACCTAGACTAACCTATGAGGTGAAGCCCATGAAACTATGTATGATTATGTAAATATAGATATGATTATGTGAAGCATACTCTAATGTATGTGCTTTAAATGAAACATGCATAAATTAGTCCTTAAGAGATATCAAAAGCAAAATAATGATCTGAGTAAAGGAATAAAACTAAGTAAAATTGAGTAAAAAGATTGGAAAGAGGGAAAAAATGAATACACCTCACTAGGTACATGAGCTAATGCATGAACTTGGTGATAAACTATGTTTGTATATGTATATATTGATCAATTGAAGAATATATGTGATTGATGTTATGGCTTACCCAATCCTCATGTGTGGGTGGTTTAAAAACTCAATCTAGTTTTGACTCCATCATTTCCCACCCCTATTTGGTGGATCATAAAGTGTGAATAACTTGGATTGGACTGGTAGTGTGTCTAACCTTCTCATGTAGGTGGATCAAGAACACAAGTAGGAGAAGACTCCATCATTTCCATCCCATGTGTAGTAGATGCATCTAAAATTAACCTATGTGAAGTATTGTAAATGTTTTATTGGGTATATGTATGTATTTCAAATCTATGGTCACTCGAGTACATTAGGTAACTCTAAGTCACTTAAGAATGCCAACCACTATAGATGGAGTAAGGCATGAAACTAGTGATGTAACCTAGAATATGATGTTGTATGTATATAACATAGAGAATGGCATGGAATTTGTCATTCCATTTGATCAATTAGTGTGTAAGTGATCATACAAAAATAATTTCCCATGAATATGCACCCAAATTTGATATTTGAGTTTATGGATTCTAGACGGAGTCGTAAGAAAATGTATCAGGGTATATCTAAAATAAAAATGGGAATGGTCATACTGTGCATGATGTCCTTAATTTGATCAAACTGATATGAATCTAAGCAAAATAAGTATGAATTTGAGAAAATTTGAGTATAACTGATAAACCTATAATTAAATCTATGTAACCTTATACTATATTTGTTGTACTATTCTATCCAATCTAGTTTATCTCAAAACTAAAGATACTAGACTATAGAGCCATATATTGGACATTAGCACCATGTGATGCTAGTTTCCCCATTTGGGCACTAGTGTCCTTTTGATCTAAATTATGTATAATTGTACTACTTTCTAGGTCATTATTTTCCCACTATGTTTATCTATGTCTAATTTTATATAACTAAGCTTATGTGTTGAAAAATGTAGTATGAGTGAAATATATGAGCTTAATATCAGTGACAGGCCCCTATGAATGCCACCTCTTTTGATGGGAGTTATTGAACCTATGAAAGAACTATATTTAAAAGAAAAAAAATTAAAAAATGTGTGTTAGCTAGAGTATATATGATAATTACATTATTATCTAATATAATGTGCATACATAACATAAAAATGTAAGATAATATGAGCATAAGTATGTAATGTAAGATGTATGTCATGTTTAGAATTCACAAGGGTGTTAGGATAGAAGTAATCAATATGTGTAACACCAAATCTGGGTAAAATTGAATAGCTACCTAGGGGGATGGGGCATGATCTCCATCATGACACCCATGTAGGGAGCATAGATTCATGAGGTCATTCATGGCATCAAAAATTGATGTGCATAACAATAAAAAATAAGTGTCATGTTTATGATGCATAAAAGAAAGCATACATACAAAACACATGAGGCACACAAAGTAGGCCAAGGGGCCATAATACAAGGGACATGGGCACCTGTCATAAAATTTTAGAAAATAAAACATACAAAGACATGTTCAAATTCCCACATATGTAAGCAATAAGTAAATTATCTTAGAGCCACATAGAAGGACATGTTAAAATGTCCACATACATGAGCAAGAAAGGTACACACAAGGACATGGGTAAATGTCCAAATCATACATAGTATGCATATAAGTGTCATAGAGCCAAATAATAATGGCATATTCAAATTCCCTTGAATATAATAAGAATATAAATATAATCAATTCTAAACTAGGTAAGCTAGAAATGAAAGTATTCATGAATATGTAATACAAATTTGTGTAACATCTAGGATGTACATATGTTGAGTGTAAAGTAGTAATAGCCAATAAAAAATATAAGTAATAGTAGTATGTTCAATATCAAGATATAACAATGCTAAGGTTGGGATGTATAGTACATTAAAATAAAACTTGATAGTCAAAACTATGTATAGGATTCCCTAAGTGGGCGAATGTGTCAAGTGAAGACCCATGTATCGATGTTTATTCCCCTAGTGGGTAGATAATATGGACTTGAGTCCTATATGCAATCTTCAAGCACTCAAAAAAGAACAATTAAATAATGTATGTATGATAAAACCAACTATACTAAGATAGATATCATATGTAGTGTCTAGAAAATATCAGAAATGTAGACATAACAATGCATACAATCTATAAATTTTGTGTTCTTTGAGTAATTATTTGAATGCTTTTTGGAAATAAGATATGTATAAATGATATGAAAATTAAATATGTACAAAGATAAAGAGAGAGGGAAAGTATGTAAAATAAGAAAGAAATAATACTAACCAATTAGTCTCATGGAAGACTTACTATAATTGTGCCCTGTGTCAAAAATAGGAATGGTAATCTCTCATGAAATGTGATTGTTATGCTATATTTGAATGTTGTTTCAGTAGGAATCTAAGAATTGTTCATCATAGGAATCATAATAACCTAGGTTTTTAAAGGTAATTTCCTCATACTATGGAGTTGACCTTTATGAATTATGATTTGGAAGATTGAATTTGATTTTTCCCTTTGAAATTGTGCTTATTGTAAACATATGGTGTTGTGGAGCCTCTTTTTCTAGAAAGCCTCTTTTGAGAATATTTTTTGGCTTAACACGATTTTTAATTTTCAACTTAAGTTCTTGATATTTTTTTAACATTTACAATTTATCTAGATATTGTGCCTTGATAAATTGTATCTATGAATGATGTGCCTTAGGATGTTTAATAAATCCAAAAATTTGTTGACCAACATTATCAACTACTAGAATAGGAGAAGTGATGCCTTGGGCCTACTTTCCCAAACCTTTACCATGATAATCAAACTATTTTAGATATTTTTGACCAAATTCATACCACTATAAAATTTGAGCCTCATGTTAGAGAGGTATATTTGCATCTTTTTATTTATTTACCTATGCTTGTTGTACTATTTCTTGATCTGATTGTGTTTTGTGAACCTTTTGTTGTTCTAAGTTATGCTTTGGTATCCATTTTTGTATTTTTTCTAAATTTAACCCTTTTTAATTTGTACATGTGCCATTAAATGTCATTTGGATGATGTGTCACTATATGAGTCATTTGTATCCATTATTTATTGTATTTTCCTTTTCAATGCTAAACATGAATTGTTGTGGTGCCCATGCATTCTATGATATACACAATAATATCTGGATCTCCTCACTGGGTGTAGATGGGGTAGGTTTATCAACTTAGCTTTAATAATTTCCCTTAGTACCTCAATTGAAATATTATTTGATATTTTAATGTTTTTTAAATCATTGTTTGTAGTTTTATTTTATTGTGATTTATGATATGAATATGGAAGTGTAGGCACAACTTTGCTATGTATATATGCATATACATGGTTTATGATAGCATATTCAAAAACTGTGTACATGTAATGTGATTTTTCAATAATGTTACCTATTCACTTAATAACTAATCTTTATTCTATAAATTTGATCTCAAATAATTTAATCCCTTAGATTCTCACAAGTACAAACCCTAGTTACTTTTGATTGAACATGTAGTCACACACCCTATAGGGAAGAGGTGTGAATAGGATAATTATGGGGATTAGTGACAATGGTATAAGATGATTAATCTCATGAAGGAGTGATATTATGGACCTAGTTATATGGAAATTAGCTATCACCCTCACGTAGATGTAGAGGAGAAGGAGATTATTCCATGTGCATAATATATGACATTGAAACTTGAAACATAGTTCTTAGCTTATGTGATAGATCCTCTATCTATATAAGGATTTTTTTCTTAATTGAATTCTTCATAAAATAAAAATAAGATTCTATAGATAGAATGAAATATGACATAAATTTTAATTTATGTAAAGCATCATCTATACATGTGTTTATGTTTTTTTTGAGTTCATTCCAAATTAAAGGGAACAAGTGTGAAAATGAAAGTATTAAACTTTTCAATAAAAAATGATACACTTTTTATGTCAATATTATCATGATTATATCAAATAAAATAAGAAAATGTACATATATAAAATTTGGATGCTATAAATTTAAACCCTAGGGTTATCTAGGGTTAAGGTTTGAGTAATATTTGAAGTAAGTCAGGTTCACCAATGTTGGAAATATGATTGTCATTGATGTCAAAAGGGAGATTATTGGCATTATGGATGTCATTGATGTTTAGGGCTAAGTATGGTGATTTTAGGATGTGCAAGGAATCCTATCAAAGGTCAAGGATGATTGGAGTTCTTGTGTAGATGAGTGGAATTCATCTAGTTCTTCATATTAATCATCTAGACATTTTGGATCTATAAAGGAAAATCTGAATAAATAGTTTTTTGATGTCACCATTACCACATGTCGATGAGTCTAGGGAGGTGATCATATGGTTATGATGACATTAGTCCTTAGTTTTTATGTGTCAAATTTAAAGCCATGAGATGAATTGTTTTTAAAGATATGGGGATGTAAAGTTGGCTACGAAGATAAAATTCACTAAGTTTTTATACTTAGCCCAATTTGCAAAAGGGTTCAAGTAGAGCCAAGTAAGCATGTTTATCAGGTTAGTATTTGTACACATGAAGGTGTTAGGATAAAATGATCATATGGGCTTGTTCATTTGTGTGCCTAGTTTCTATGTACTAAATCTTAGGTCCCATGATTTATCATGAAAAAATATATGCATGAGAAAAATTGCACTCCCAGGCATTTTGAAAGTGTTTTCTCACACTTATTCAAATTTGTAGATTGCATGAAAAAGCTAAGTAGGAATTTTTATGGTGTCATATATTACATAAATGAAGTTTTTTAGAGTATATGAATATATGGATAGAATCCCATATGTAAGAGGATCTTATGCACTAAAATATAAGTTATGTTATGAGGCACATCAAAAGTTATGCAACAACAAAGTTAACCTTCTAGGCAGTTATAGGCATAGTTAGCTCTGTGGAAGAATAATATGAATGAGAATATTAATGGAATTATATTTTAAAATCATGAATTAATTAATAATAAATGAGCATATGGGTTTATTCATTATCATGCTTATTTTATATGGTCCAAATTTTAGAATAAGCAGATGAGCGAATCATAAGATATGAAGGTGAAAAGTTAGCCTTCCAAGCATATTGAGATAGTACCCATACTTAGTCAAATATAAACAAGGTAAAGTTTTATATTGTTATAATATCTAATAAAGAGTGATTAATCATATGTTGAAGATCTAATGATGTGCAACAAAGTCAATATGTCAAAGGTACCTATGATTGAGCATGCTAGTGACAAGTGTCACAATCATGGAGCTTGAATAGTAAATATACAATACAATTCAATGTCAAATATTCAATGATAAATGTGAGGATGCCAATTGTATTAATAGCAATAACTAAATATAATGTACAAAAGTCACATGTTAATGCCAAGTGTCACATTCAAAATATCTCATCATAGACAAAGTTCAAGCTTGTCAAAAGATCAAATGGTGAGTAGTTAATCATGCAATCAAGATCCAATAGAGTGAATAGACTCAATGAGATAAAGCGTTCAATTTTTATTGACATAGAGGTGAGTTAAATACTAATCTAGTTTGATGATATTGATAGAGTGTATTCATTCCAAAGACTAAGGATGCAATAAGATGAGGACAAGTGGTTGATGTTTAACCATATATAGAGTTAAAGTTCATGTAAATATTAATATCTCATAGAATGTAGGAGCTTAGATCAAAAATATTAATAGGCATATTTTAAAGTTGAAAATTTAAAGTATCAAAGCATACAAAGATCGAATGGTATACATAAACTTGTTAAAGATTGATCTAACAAACATAATTTTAAAGTTGAGAAAATTGAATGTGGATCATTAAATCTTGGCATGAAACTTAAGATCAATAGTCAATATTTAAATATATGTTCATGATAATTATCAAGTGTTTTAACATGCATGAACTTTTAGTTAAGCTAAAAATCATGACACAGACAACAAATTTGATTGCGGTGGTTGATCAAAATCATGTAATATGGCATGTGCATTAAAAATTAGATCTTAGTATATGCTAAATATAGTAATGAGACAAATAATCATGGTGATGATGCATGAGTTAAAAACTTGGGAAAATTTTAGTTAAATACAATAACTAAAGTCCAATAGAACTGAGTGTGATGTGTTAGAAAACTAGTGTGAACACAGATGAGATATGAACCCTAGATAAATTGCTTATATATATGTCGTCTAAGATACAGGTAGATGATATTAGAGTTAATAAATTATGTTAAATAAAAACATAGAGACATATGGGAAGAAAAAAGAGTGGAAGAGAAGAGAGATGAAGTGTAGAGCATGAGCAGTTATAGACTAGACCTATAAAAAAGAGTAGATAATTGGATTCATTTATGAATCTACATTGCAATATAGAGTTGTATCTCCATAATATAATCTGATAGGTAGGTACCATCAAATGAGATAAGTTGTGCTCATTTAGGAAGTGGGTGCTTCTTTATAATAGGTGCTCTTAAATAAGGGGATTAATGTCTCCTTAGGGTTGGTGCCCTTAAACATTGTAACTAGTGAGATTCTTTATTGTGAGGGTAGATTAAAATGGTAGATTCTAGTAGCTATTCTCATTGAAGTTTTTCCCATATTAAGTTTTCCATGGTATATCTAGTGTTATGTCTATTTATGTGTTCATGATCTTTGCATATAATTTTAATCTGCATTAAAAGGTTTTGGAAAGGACTAATTTAATAAATATACTAATTCACCCCCTAAATATATAGTTGTGTTTTAATAAGTGGTAATAGATCCCTAGTTCCTTGAAATAATCTTAATTAGCTTAGGTAGATCTTGAATGGTGAACACAAATGGCTAGTCAAGAAGGTTCTTCATAAAAAAATCATCTCTCTTTGATGGATCAAAATATGCATTTTGGAGCATAAGAATGGAAGCATATTTAAATTCATTAGGGTCTGATGTATGAATGTTTATTTCAAATGCATATATAGATCCTAATATAACACCTACTGATCATGCTACTAAGAAAGAATATGAGATAAATACCAAGGCTAAGAATGTTATTTTATGTGGGTGTTCTAATTCAAAGTTTGTTAGAGTGATGCATTGTCAAAATGCACAAGATTTTTGGAAAAAATTGAAAATCATCTATTAAGTCAATGACAAGATAAATCAACCCAAGCTACAAATGTTGAAAGGCAAGTTTGAAAGCCTTAAAATGAATGAAGAGGAGAAAATTATAGACTACCTCCTTATAGTAGATGAAATATTCAATGAAATCAGTGGCCTTGGAGAAGAAATGAAATATCTAGTCATTATCAAGAAGGTCCTAAGATCTCTATCATAAAGGTATAACTCAAAAATATTTGCACTAAAGGAAGCAAGATATCTAGATAAACTCAATATTGATGAGTCACATAGAACATTCAAAGCCTAAGAGATCTATACTTTCAAGAGAGAAGTTATATTTAAAGCATTCAAACTATAAAACCAAAAGCACATACATCTAGATCTAAGGATATTGATGAATAAGAATCCAACTTTGTTAAAATTTTGAGAAGAGGGTCTAGAAATTACAAAGATAAGTTACCCTTCAAATGATTTAACTAAGGTAAAGTAGGATATTTGACTACCAAATGCCCTTATAACAAGAAGTATAATTCTAATAAAAAAGATAGTAGTTAAAAGGTGAAACCTTACTATTCAAAGAAGAAGAACTTCTTTAAAAATAAGAAATGTCTATACACAAAAGAAGATAGTGATTCAATGAATGATAATGATAGTTATGATGATGATCATGGCTATGTATTTATGGTTGAGGAAAAGGAGGTCATATTCATGATAATAGGATCAACTTTTATAGATCAAGAAGAAGTTGAAGACTCAAAAGAAGAGAAATAAGGAGAAGTGTATTTAGAATGTGAAATCATATGTGCTATAAAATAAATAGAAAATATAAGAAAAGAAAACTCAAAATAAAAGAATTTTGGATAAAAGGAGATTGAGAAAATGTCAAAAAGTCTTGAAAAATCTGATCAGATGGTGGTTCTCCTTAAGACACAAGTTGAATAGGCTAAAAAAATAAAATATGTAGTCAAACTTGAACTATAATCTAAATCTGATGAGTGCATGAAGTTATAAGTAGAGATAGTGGCTTTGAGAAAAGAGCTTTAGAAAGTTAAAGATCAAATAGACAAAGTTTAGAAGTTGAAAGGAGGATTAGACATTCTTGATGATTTGATCAACTCTCAAAATCCTTCAAAAGAGAGATCTAGTCTTGGTTATAAAAAAGGAAAAAAATTCATAACTAGTACATCTGCTAACCTATATGACAATTTCAAGTAGAAGGATAATCAAGAGCAAAGAAAGAGAAAGATTGCAAGGATACAAAGATAGGCACAAGCATAGTTGATGTGAAGAAGCTTGAAAAAAAAAGAAGACAAAGGTAGATGATGGAGATGGATACACAAAAGTGAGAGACTTGAAGAAGCTAGAGTTTAGAAAATCTCCTCATAATGCACAAATAAATGCTATGACCAGGTATTCTTCATCTTTATATGTTTATTGTTATACATGTAATTAGTTTAGTCATAGGACTATTGAATGTAGAGTTATACCTAAAAGGGGAACAAATTTTTTAAGTATAAATTCATTTGCTCCCTTGTTAGATATAAATGTAATATGTTATAATTGCATTAATATTGGTCACATAGCTAAACAATGTAGAATAAATTTTATAAGACCAAAAACATAAAGTAAAAAGAAAGGCATGCCTCTCAGTGTGAACAAAGGTTCTCAAGTCTCTAAAATGGAGAAAAAGAAATCAAATAAGAAACCCAAGGATGTGTGGAAAGTGAAAGATCAATCTATCATTTCTCAAACTATAATCCATACCAAGGAGAAAAATCTATGGGTAATAGATAGTGGTTGCTCAAAAAATATGACTACTGATAAGATCAAGTTCATCAAATTTCAAAAATGTAATTAAGAATCTACCAACTTGGGAGACAACACTATAGTAAAGATCAAAGGTAAAATAACCTTGAACATAGATGGAAAACTACCTACACATGATGCCCTTTATGTTTAAGGATTGAAGCATAATATGATAAGTGTCAGCCAAATATGTGACAGTGGATATAAGCTCAAATTTAATGTAGAAGGATGTAAGTTAGATAGATCTATAAGACTAGTTAAAGAAAGTAAAATAACTAAAAGCAATATCTATAATCTTGTTGAAGTGAATGGCAATAGCTACCTAATAAGAACTATTGATGATAGTTGGTTATGGAATAAAATAATTGGTCATGTTAAATTTGATAACCTAGTTAAAGTGAGCTCAAATAAGTGTGTTAGACACATGCCTAAGATAACCAAATTTGTAAACACTACTTGCAAGTAATGTCAACTACACAAAAAAAAAGGTCAGATTTCAAATAAAGTAGTATAAAACTACAAAACCTCTTGAATTAGTTCATAATGATCTTTGTGGTCCTACTAAGATAAGAGGATTTGAAAGAGAGAGATACTTCATGTTATTTGTAGATGATTACTCAAGAATAACATGGGTAACCTTTTTTAAGGACAAGTCATAGGAATTTTAGATATTTAAAATGTTTAGGGCCATGGTGGAGAATGAGATTAGATGAAAAATCAAATGCTTAAGATCTGATAAAGGTGGATAATTCACCTCAAATGAGTTCATAGAGTATTATGATAAGCATGAAATGAAAATACATTACTCTGTAATAAGGGCTCCATAGCATAATGGAGCTGTTGAAAGAAAGAATATGATAGTCAAGGAGATGGCCAAAACAATGCTAAAAAAGGCCAAGTTACCTGATGGATACTAGAGAAAAGTAGTCCAAATAATTTTATATATATATATATATATATATATATTGGATAGAGTTCAACTAAGGGTAAATAGTGATAAAACTCTATACTAATTGTGGTGTGGAAAATGTGCTTTTATTAAGTACTTTAGAGTGTTTGGAAGCAAATGTTGCATCAAGAGAAAGGATGAAAAATTGGGAAGCTTTGAATCAAGATGTAATAAATTAATATTTCTTGGTTATTCCACTCAAATAAAATCTTACATATGTTAAAATAAAAGGCTAGACAAGATTGTAGAGAGCATCAATGTCAAGGTTGAAGAAGGCTTGAAACATGTTAAACCTGACAAGGAAATCTATATTGAAGAATCAAATTTTGGAGAATTAGATAACGAAGAGGCTAAGGAAATGAAGGAAAAGACACCTACAAGATTATTCAAAATCATCATCTTATAGAGTAGATCATTAGAAATAATAATGAAGGAGTTCAGACAAGGAGAAGAGCTGCAACGAATAAGGAACAATTAAGTTTTGCTCTAATGTCTAAAATTGAGCCTAAGAGCTATGTTGAAGCCAGTAAGGATGAGAATTGGTTAAAATCCATGGAAGAAGAACTGAGCCAAATTTAAAATAATAAAGATTGGCAATTAGTTCTAATACCTTCAAACGAGAATGTGATAGGTACAAAGTGGGTTTTTATAAACAAGCTCAATGAGGATGGAGTTATTATAAGAAATAAAGAAAGATTTGTGTGCAAAGGATATGCACAAGTTGAGGGCATATATTTTGAGGAAATATTTACTCTAGTTACTAGATTGGAAGCCATAAAAATGCTTCTAGTATCATCTATTTATAATAGTTTAAAATTCTATCAAATGGATGTTAAGTTTGCTTTCTTGAATGAGAACCTAGAAGAAGAATTTTACATAGAATAACATGAAGGTTTTCAACTATCAGAGGAAAAAGATTTAGTGTGTAGACTTAAAAAATATTTGTATGGTCTAAAATAGGCACCTAGAGCATGGTATTCAAGATTAGACCAGTACTTATAACACGAAAGAGTAAATAAAGGGTGTGTAGACAATGATTTGTACTTAAATTTAGAATTTAAGAATATGTTGATTGTTTTTTGTATATGTAGATGACATCATCTTTGGTGGTAGAAATACCAAAATGTGTAAAGAATTTTCTACATAAATGCAAAGTGAGTTTGAGATGTCTATGCTTGGATACATTTCTTTCTTCCTTGGTTTATAAATAGAAAAAAATGACGAAGGGATATTTATATCCCAAACCAAGTATGTAAAGTAAATGCTCAAGAAGTTTGGAATGGAAGATAACAAACTAGTTAGTACTCTCATGATAACTGAATGCAAGGTTAGAAAAGAGGATGTGTCCCTTGATTCAAATCAAACTATGTATAGATCAATGATAGGTAGCTTGTTATACCTAACTACATCAAGACCTGATATCATGAAAGTAGTGTGTATGGTTTCAAGATTTCAAGTTGATCCTAAAGAGTCACATGTCAAGTCAGTGAAAAGCATCTTTATATATATCAAGAGCACAATTGACTATGGTTTATGGTATCTCAAAAGTGAAGATTTCACTTTGAAATCATATACAAATATAGATTAGGTATAAAGTGTGGATGATAGAAGAAACACTAGTGTTGGTGCATTTTTCCTCAGAAACAAACTTGTTTCATGGTTGAGGAAAAAGAAAGAGTTAGTTACTCTTTCTACAATAGAAGCATAGTGTTGACCATTTTTTGGTCTAACAATCCAAAAATTGGTCCCCTTCTTCCTCTACTATTTTAAGCCAATTCATTTTTTATTTTACACAAGTACAAGAATTTTCTACGAACTCTACAGGTCTATTTCTATAAACTCTGCAGGGCTTGATTTTCTACAGACTCTGTAGGTTTATTTCTATAGAATCTATAGGTCTATTTCTATGAACTATGTAGGGCTTGATTTTCTATGGACTCTATAGGTCTATTTTTATGGACTCTGTAGGGCTTGGGTTTCTACAGACTCAGCAGTGAGATTTTCTACGAACTCTACAAGTGTAATATTTTGGCAGATGAAGAACCAGTTTAGATAGTGTAAGGTTTTAAAAAGATTCTTCAGACTCTAGTATGAAGAAATTCATAAGGAAAGAGAGATAAAATGGTTCAAAGACACTTTTCCTTAAGGTTGGAAGAGCGGTTCAATGATGTAATCTTTCCAAGAGTTAGCACCTTTGAACCATTGAACCATTGAACCAGTTCAATGCCTTGGTTCATTGCTTTGGTTCATCACTTTAGTTCATCACTTCGGTTCATCGCTTTGGTTCATCACTTTGGTTCAATGACTTAGTTCAATCGGTGAGTTCATCACTCAAGTTCAACACAAAGTTCAGTGCTTTGGTTCAAAACTCAAATTCATCAACCTTGGTTCATCGCTTGGTTCAATCACTTGGTTCAATGCCTTGGTTCATCATGGAAGGTTAAAAAGGGCTTGGTTTTAATTGGCAAAGTTCAAAAAATGGCATAGAGCATTGAACCATTGAACCATTAAACCTTTTTGGGTTCAAGCGGTAGGTTTGAAGGCTCAGTTTAATGAATGAGTGGCATGCAATGTTGAACCATTGAACCATTGAAGTATTGAACCATTTTTGGTTCAATCAGCTAGTTCAATGGCTTGGTTCAAGGGAGCATCCTAAAACCAAAAGATGATTGCCCTTACAGAGGGTAGTTTTAGGTTCAAAAGCCCTTGCAGAGGGTATGGAGCACTTCAAAGGTAGCTGAAGGATTTTAGGAAATGTGCAAAAGGTCTTAAGGCTTTGAATTCTTTCAAGTCCAAAGGAATTTAGAGGAAGCCACCAACACGAAGAAAGGACCGAAGGAAGTCAAAGTAGCCAATTCTCACAGACTTTTTGTCTGCAGGAAAAAGCCCATAGAAAAAGCCCATAGAAAAGGCCAAAGAGACAAAAGGCCGTTGAAGTGCAGGTGCCCTTGCGGGGGGCTCTTAGCTACCCAAATGAAGGGCATCTCTCTACAGATGAATGAACACTTCCCCTTCAAGAGGGTCTAAAACAAAGGATGAGTCAAAGAAAAAGGCCCAAAGGAATTTACCAAGGATGATGACATCCCAAAAGCTATCAACTTTAAAAATATATATTAGCCATTATTTTTCAAATGACAATAGGTGCACAGATGTAAAATTTAAGATAGTGAAATAGCCATTTGCTTTTAAATTGCCTAAGCACCAACCAAAAAAGAGCCCATGGAATGTAGTGACCCACTAGAAGATAGCCTCAAGGGCTGAAGGAGCCAGAAGAAGACAAAGAGCCCATAGAACAAAGAGAGAAAAGTGCCAAGTGTAGGAATAGGTAGATAGTCCAAGTGGCGAAGGGAGGTGGTGATTCAAGAAGTTAGTCTAACAAGTGATATAGTGTCTACAAATTGATCATTAGGAGGTGCAAATGGATAATGGTGTGACCCAATTTTATTCATTTTGCATTAATGAGTAGACAAGCCACATGATTGCCTTAAAGGAGTTGTCTTGCAAGCAGATAAATGGCATGGCTCATAATTTCTCATTGATGTTTAAGCAGCTTGTTCTTCGCAATGATCAAAGTACACATGGGTCATTTTGTAAAAAGGGTGGGAAAAGGCCTCTTTTCCTTGCTCTATATATTTTATAATTGTCATTTGGAAAAGCATATTTGACATTTGCTAAGGTGAAGCCCTAGAAAAATTTCACTTGAAATCAATAAATGCATTTTTACCTCTATTCTGGCTAGATATCTCTGTGTGTGTCTGAGTGTTAGTTCTATGTTTAGTCATTGCTTCTTAATGCTTCCACAAGTTTAACACCAATAGACCTAGTGTCTATAAGGTGCCATTCCTGTAGGTGACAAGAAGAGCTATACCTAGAAGCACAGAGATAGAAAGAATCTACTATACAGTGTGTCCCTTCCACAACACCTATGGCGAGTCTCTATTTTCTATGTGTTCCATTATAGCCTCCTTGTTAAGCCTCTTGTAGCCTAGTCCTTCTGCTAGTTTGAAGTGTACGTATGTGTTTGTCTAGCTTTAAGTGTGAGTGTAAGTGGGTTGAATCATTTGGTGCATCACCTCTTTTAGAATAGTTTTGTTTTCATGTAATCCTTCTCACTTTTCACCCCCCATTATATATCTATATACCTATATTAGCACTTACTAGAACAACTCACATGCATCAAAGGGAGCTATCCCTTACCTATTGACTCTCACCTCCAGCTTCGCTAGTCCCACAGGTGAGAGGGGAGTTTCCATTTTGACGTGTGGAAGGCAGGAGCTCGGCCTCCTGCCTTGGGTGTAATCCACTATGTCAACAATTTTTTTCATGCCTAATGGGACTCACTTTTTTACACTCAGTAAGTTTTAGGATTGATGTTGGTCTTGTTATAGCAAATCAATAGTTTTTGGCAATTAGCAACTCGCCATACACGCTCTTCTATGGAAGGGAAGCTAGGCTCCCCATTTCACTTGAGTTGCCAGCCTTGGACCTCACTCACTAGCTATAATTTGAAGAAGGAAATAGCATGGAGGTTAGGCTATGCAAGATGATGGAACTCTAAGAGACAAGGGACCAGGCTATGGCTTCTATGACTAGACACCAATAGCAAGTGAAAAGATACTTCGACAAGAAATCTTCATCAAAAGGTTTTTATGAAGGAGACATTGTCTTGAAATGGGATGAAGACTGAGCTAAGCCTAGAAAGCATGCAAAGTTTGATGCCCTATGGAGTGGCCCATACATAATCACTCAGTGCAAGTAGCATAATGCATTCCAACTCTCTAGGTTGGATGGTGAAGAACTATATATCCTAGATAATGGGATACATTTTAAGCATTACCACTGAGCCCCTTCTCCATCATGTATATATTTCCCTTGCTTTTATCATATTTTTTTGAAGTGATTTCTACATGTGTTAGTAGTTTCCTTAGCCTTGTGTGTGTTTTCATTTCCTTTTGAGGTAAATCTTTGTGATTGGTTCTAGAATTTATCAGAGCTATTGTTGATCTTTAAGTTATAATCTAACCTCATGCCCAATGGATTTTGAGGCAACTGGCTTCTAAGCATAGCAGACATGCTTCCCTTGGGAGTCACCAATTTGTTGACCATTTTTTGGTCTAATAGGCCAAAAATCAGTCCCCTTCTTCCTCTATTGTTTTAGGCCAATTCATTTTTGATTTTGCACAAGTCTAAGAATTTTCTACAGACTCTATAGCTCTATTTCTATAGACTCTACAGGGCTTGATTTTTTATGGACTCTACAGGTCTATTTCTACAAACTCTGTAGGTCTATTTCTATGGACTGTATAGGGCTTGATTTTTTTTGGACTTTGGAGGTCTATTTCTATGGACTCTACAGGGTTTGGGTTTCTGTGGACTCAACAGTGAGATTTTCTACAAACTCTGTAGGTGTAATCTTTTAGTAGATGAAGAACAAGTTTAGAAAGTGCAAGACTTTACAAAGCTTCTTCGGACTCTTGTCTAAATAAATTCATAAGGAAAGAGAGCTAAAATGGTTCAAAGACACTTTTAATTAAGGTTGGAAGAGTGGTTCAATGGCGTAATCTTTCCAAGAGTTAACACCTTTGAACCATTGAACCATTGAACCATTAAACTAGTTCAACACCTTAGTTCATCGCTTTGGTTCATCACTTCGATTCATCACTTTAGTTTATCTCTTCAGTTCAATGCCTTGGTTAAATCATTGAGTTCATCACTCAAGTTCAACTCAAAGTTCAATGATTTGGTTCAATGGTAGAGTTCAACGCTTTGGTTCAAAGCTCAAATTCATCAGCCTTGGTTCATCACTTGGTTCAACACCTTGGTTCATCATGGAAGGTTTAAAGGGTCTTGGTTTTAATTGGCAAAGTTTAACAAATGGTGTAAAGCATTAAACCATTGAACCATTAAACCTTTTTGGGTTCAAGCATTTGGTTCAAGTGGCAAGTTCAAAGGTTCAGTTCAATGAATGAGTGGAGCATAGTGTTGAACCATTAAACAATTGAACCGTTAAACCATTTTTGGTTCAATCAATCAGTTCAACATCTTTGTTTAAGGGAGTGTCCTAAAACCAAAAGATGAGTGCCCTTGTAGAGGGTAGTTCTAGGTTCAAAATCCCTTATAGAGGATAGGGAGTACTTCGAAGGCAGTTAAAGGATTTCAAGAAATGTGTGGGAGGTCTTAAGGCTTTGAATTCTTTCAAACTTTTTGTCTGAAGGAATTCCTTCAAAAAAAAAGTCTAAAGGAATTTGGAGGAAGGCCGCCAGCATGAAGAAAGGACCCGAGGAAGTCAAAGCAGCCAATTCTCATAGACTTTTTGTCTACAAGAAAAATCCCATAGAAAAGGCCCATAAAAAAGGCCGAAGAGACAAAAGGTTATTGAAGGGTAGGTGCCCTTGCAAGGGGCTCTTAGCTAGCCAAATGAAGGGCATCTCTCCAGATCCAAAAAAACACTTCCCCTTTGAGAGGGTCTGAAAGAAAGGATGAGTCAAAGGAAAAGGCTTGAAGGAATTTGCCAAGGACAATGATGTCCTGAAAGCCATCAACTTTAAGAAGATAGATTAGCCATTATTTTTCAAATGATGATGGGTGCACAGACATAAAATTTAAGACAGTGAAATAGCCATTTGCTTTTAAATTGCCTAAGCACCAACCAAAAAAGAGCCCAAGGAACATAGTGACCCGCCAGAAGATAGCCCTGAGGACTGAAGGATCCAAAAGAAGACAAAGAGCCTAAAGAACAAAGAGAGAAAAGTTCCAAGTGTAGGAATAGGTAGATAGTCCAAGTGGTGAAGGGAGGTGTTGATTCAAGAAGTTACTCTAGTAGATGATACAATGTCTGTGAATTGATCATTAAGAGGCACAAATGGCTAATGGTGTGATCTATTTTTCTTCATTTTGCATTAATGAGCAAACAAGGTGCGTAATCTCCTTGAAGGAGCAGTCTTGCAAGCAGACAAATGGCACAACTCATAATTTATCATTGATGTTTAAACAACTTGCTCTTCCCAATGATTGAAGCACACATGGGTCATTTTGTAAAAAGGGTGCCAAAAGGCCTCTTTTTCTTGCTCTATATATTGTAGACTTGTCATTTGGAAAAGCATCTTTGACATTTGCTAAGGCGAAGACCTAGCAAATTTTCACTTGAAATCAATAAACACATTTTTACCTTTATTTTGGTTAGATATCTTTGTGTGTGTCTGAGTGTTAGTTCTATGTTTAGTCATTAATTTTTAACACTTCCACAGGTTTAACACCAACACACCTAGTGTCTATAAGGTGCCATTCCTATATGTGACAAGAAGAGATGCACCTAAAAGTGAAAAGATAGAAAGAATCTACTATATAGTGTGTCCCTTCCCCAGCACCTATGGTGAGTCTCTATTTTCTATGTGTTCCATTAAAGCCTCTTTGTTAAGCTTCCTACAACTTGGTCCTTCTACTAGTTTGAAGTGTATGTATGTTTTTGTCTAGATTCAAGTGTGAGTGTGAGTAGGTCAAATCATTTGGTGCATCACCTCTTCTAGAATAGTTTTGTTTTCCTATAATCCTTCTCCTTTTTCATCCCCCATTATATATTTATATACCTATATTAACACTTATTGGAATAACTTAGATGCATCAAAGGGAGCTAGCCCTTACCTAGAGACTCTCCCCTCCAGCTTTTCTAGTCCCACAGGTGAGGGGAGTTTCCATTTTGACATGTGGAAGGTAGGATCTTGGCCTCTTACCTCGGGTACAATCCACTACGTCAACACATAGTATGTGGAAATAATGGCATGTTACACTCAATTCTTTTGGATGAACCAAACATTAAAAGGCATCAAGGTAGAGTAAAAATCACCTATCTCTATTCTTTATGATAATTAAAATTATATTAACATATCAAATAATGTAGTGATGCATTATAAAACCGAACACATATCAATCAAGTATCACTTCTTAAGAGAAAAGGTTGCAGATCAAGAGATCATAATGGAGTATGTGCCAACTCAAGATTAAAATCTAGAAATATTCACCAAACCTCTTCCCAAGGAATAATTTGAGTATCTAAGATAGAAGTTGGGGGTGGTTTCTCCTACATCACATCACTAGATCCTAGTGATAAGGCATGAGTCTAGGGGGAGTCTCATAGAAGATTTGTTAATCCTTTGAAGAAGAGAGAAAAGGAAACTTAGGTATGCATACTTTTGTAAATTTATAATGAGTTGATGGTTGAATATTATTAGAGAAACTCCTTTATCTAATAAAGGGGGAGAAAAATTCCAGAAAATAGTGAGAAAGAGTCCCTTTTCCATTGATTTCAAAGGGGGAGAATAAGTATAAATGTTCTCTATAAAAGTTTGGAGAAAAAGTGCAAATGCTAAATAAGATCAAAGCACATGTCCAAGTTATGTTTAAATAAATGTGACATTGCTTAAGGAGAAACAAGTTTGGTATTAATAGTTTTAGTTCATACTCATCAAAATCCAATATAAGCAATGCTAGAGAAGGAGCATAATATTAGAAGATCAAAGAATTTAATTTCCCTTCAATGACAAAGGGGGAGATTGTTAGCAATATGATTATCATTGATGTCAAAAGGGAAATTATTGGCATTATGGATGTCATTGATGTTTAGGGTTGAGTATAGTGATTTGAGGATATATAAGGAATCCTATTAGATGTTAAGGATGGTTGGAGTGCTTGTGTGCATGAGTGGAATTCATCTGGTTCTTTATATTGACCATCTAGACATTTTAGGTATATAGAGGAAAATTTGAATAGGTAGTTTGCTAATGTCACCATTATCACGTGTGGACAAGTTTGGGGAAGTTGATCATATGGTTATGATCACATTAATCCCTAGTTATTATGTGTTATATTTTAAGCCATGTAATTAAGTTCACTTGAATATATGGAGATGCAAAGTTGGCTACTCAAACCGAATTCACTAAGTTTCTATACTTAGCCAAATTTGCAAAAGGGTTCAAGTAGAGCCATGTAAACATGTTGATGAGGTCAAGATTTACACACATTGATGTGTTAAGACAAAATTATCATATGGGTTTGTTAAATATTTTGCCTAGTTTCTATGCACTAAATGTTAGGTCACATGATGTAGCATGACAAAAGATATGCATGAGCAAAGTTGGGCTACTAGTCATTTTGATAGATTACAAGAAAAAGTTGATTAGTAATTTTTATGATGTCATATCTTTCATGAATGAAGGTTTATGGAGAATATGAATATATGGATGGAATCCCCTATGTGAGAGTATATTATTTAATAAATTTTAGGTCATGCAATGAAACACATCAAAAGTTATGCACTAACAAAGTTGGCCTTCCAGGTAGTTATAAGAATAGTTAGCTCTATGGAAAAATAATCTAAGTGAGCAGATTAATGGAATTATATTTTTCATGAAAAAATAATTCGAGATTAAATGAGCATATGGATTTGTTCATTATCATGCCTAGTTTATATGGTTCAAATTTTAGAATAGGTAGATAAGCAAAGTATAAGATATAAAGATGCAAAGGTAGCCTTTTAGGCATATTAAGATGGTCCCCATACCTAGTAAAATATACACAAGGTAAATTTTGAGCTTATTATAATATCTAATATTGAAGGATTAATCATACATTGAAGATCCAACAATATACAATGAATTCAATATGTAAAAGGTACTTATGAGTGAACATGGTAGTGATAAGTGTCACAATCATGGAGCTTAAATAGTAAATCTATGGTACAGTTCAATGTCAAATAGTCAATAATCAATGCACGGATGCCAAGTGTATCAATAGTGGGAACTAACATCAATGTGAAGAAGGCACATGATAATTCAAAGTGTCACATTCATGAGATCTCATTAGAGATAAAGTTTGAGTTTATCAAAATATCAAACAGTGAGTGGTTAATCATGCAATAAAAATCCAATGAAGTGAGTGGAATCAATGGGATAAATTGCTTAATGTTTATTGATATAGGTGAGTTAAAGACCAAGATAGTTTGATAAGATCAATAGAGTGTATTCATTCCAAAGACTAAGGATGCAATGAGATGAGGACAAGTGGTTGATGTTTAATCATAGATAGAGATAAAGTTTGTGTAACTATGAAGATCTAACAACACATGGGAGCTCAGATCAAAAATATCAATGGATGCATTTTAAATTTGAAAAGTTAAAGTCTAGAAGAATACAAAGATTGAATAGTGTGTGTAAACCTATTAGATATTGATCTAATAAACATGTTTTAAATTTGATCAAATTGAATGTCGATCATCAGATCTTGGCACAAAGCTTAAGATTAATGGTCATTATTTAAATATGTGTTCATCCTAATGGTCAAACATTAGAACATGTAATAACATGTAGTTAAGATGGAAATCATAATATAGACAATAAATTTGATTATGATGCTCAATCAAAATCATGTAATATGTCATGTGCATCAAAACCAGAGCATAGTATATGCTAAAGATAGTAATGAGACCAAGAATCATGGTGGTGATGCATGATTTCAAGACTTTGGAAACTTGCAGTTAAAGACAAGAACTAAAGTTTAATAAAACTGAGCATGATGTGTTCGCAAACTAGTGTGAACATAGATGAGATATTAACCCTATATCAATTGCTTATATATGTCATCTAGGATACATGAAGATGCTACTGGTGTTAATAAATTTATCAAATATAAAAATATAGATACATAAAGATAGAGTGGAAAAGAAGAGAGTGGAAGAGAAGAGAGATGAAGTGTAGAGCATGAGTAGTTACAAACTAGACCTATAATAGAAAATAGAGAATTGGATTCATTTATGAATAGACATTGTAATCTAGAGTTGTACCTCCATAGTAGAATTTCATAGGTAGGTACCATCAAATAAGCTAAGTTGGTGATCAATTAGGGAGTGGGTGTTTCCTTAGAGTAGGTGCTCTTATATTAGGGGATTGGTGCCTCCTTAGGGTTGGTGCCCTTAAACATTATAACTAGTGAGGTTTTTTATTATGAGGTTGGATGAGAATGGTAGATTCTAATAGCTATTCTCATGGTGGTTTTTCCTATATTGGTTTTTCCATGTTATATATAGTGTTGTGTCTATTTGTGTGTTTTTGATCTCTGCATATAGTTTTAATCTACATTAAAAGGTTTTGAAAAGGATTAAGTTAATCAATATATTGATTCACCACCCCCGCTCTTAGTATATAGTTATGTTCTAACAACCAAATGTTTTAACCTTTTGGGACTTAATTAATGTAAATATTATGTTTGTTAAAGAGCTAAGTAGACTAGATCAAGGAAATAATATTCAATAAATATAGCCATTGATTTTTTATAGAATTGAATATCTTTGAATTTTCTAAAAATAGTAATAAATAATGCAAGTAATGACTTAGAAAAAACCTTATATAGATGATCTGTGTGCTAGAAATTTTGGTGGAAGCTAGTTAAAGTGTCATAAAAAAGATCTTATATCAAAAACCCTTCTTGACAATAGCACCATAACTAGACATTATTGAAATTATTAATAATGTGGTGGTAGTGTCCTTTTGCTTTAATATCTGAATGATTTATGGGTTTTGTATATCAAGTCATGTTCCATCTCTAGTTTAAATTTTAGGTCTTTGTGATCAATACTTTTTCATGTAGCTATGTTTTCCTATAAAATCCCTATTTTCATGCTTGTAAGGGTTTCAATGAACACCATGAGAAAATGGGCTAGTGGGTTTAATGTGTTGAACATGTGATCCACACCCCTATGTGGGCATGCTTCCTACATACCAATACTCTAAGGAGGGATGAAGCCCATTATAGTTCTCCTACCTAAGTGTTTGATGGAAGTACAAGTGAATGCTAGAATGATTGAGAGTGAATGAATGAGAATATGCCTTGGAGGCCACTTAACATCTAAATACATGTGCTATGACTGGATTATTGAATAAATGTGTTGAGTCAATATAATATTTTAATAATTAAAAGATTTATCTCAACATGAATTTGTACTTTTATGCTCTTCTTTATGATAATGTCTTCCTAGGGTGTAAGAGTGTGAGAGTAGTGTTTATATAGTGATATCATAAAAATGACTTGGAAGGGTGAATTAAGAATAGGTCTAGGCTAACCCTAATCCTCTTAGGGATATGTAAATTACCTTTTAGGGTATAGGGTTATAAATCTCTAATGAATTTCACCATTATGGGTCTCATGTGGTTTTCTATAGGCTTGTGTGTTATTTTTAAGTTCCATGTGACTAAATTTTGATCAAAAGGGCCCCTAAGATGTGTCAAGTGATATAATAAGGGTAAAGTGACCTTAATTAGACATCTAAGGCATGAATGATCTTTTTAAGGTGATTACAAAGGTTTATAAAAAGGATTTTTAACCCACTATTTTACCCTTTAACAATATGGATCCTACTGAATAGATCAACAAATCTTATTTCAATCATGGTAGAATGATTATCTCACCCTTATAATTCCATAGGAGATCTTGATCTAACATAAATAGACCTAAGCCTATAATTGATTTTACTAACCCCCACTCTTAGTTTACCTTCACTTTTATGGATGTGGCCTATGATTGGTTCCTCAATTTCCCTAAAGACTCTATCACAAGGTGAGAATAATTTAGAAACACCTTCTTGGATTAGTCTAGGCAAGTCATTGATCCCAATGTCCTTTACCAATAGTTCACCTATATTAAGAGGGAACTAAATGAGTCCATCAAAAATTTCAATGCCATGTTCTAAAAGATGTATATCTAGGTCATCATTCTTTATCGAACTTATGCTCACCTAATGATTGAAATGTATAAGAACTCCTTCGACCCCTATATGATCATGTTATTGAGATATGATCCCTTGATAGTAGATCTACCCTTTGTTTATGTTAAATCTATTAAGGTGGATAGATATATTAATTGCCAAGGCCAAATTTTAGCACCTATTTTATAGGCACTACTAATATTTCTTGCCTTAAACCTCATTCCTAGCATGAACTAGAATGTCCTAATGATCTAGCTCATATTGGTAACAAATTAGCTTCCACTAAGGCATGTCATGCTCAACTAACACTTGGTTTTCCTTACCCATTAAATAATAGATTAATGTCACTATCACAATCAAACATTGTTTCCCATTATGAATAATTTCCAAATCATACCCAAGGAGTTTACTAAGGCTGAGTTGGATTCCATCTAACATATAGTGCAAAGGTTAAGGAATGATTTCTTAGCTCTCTAAAAAAAGGGGAAATGTTAGTGGTGAAAGATCATGTTGATGTGGTTTTTATGCACAGCACAATCAATGAGGTATCCTCTAAAATTTTAGGATATCAATGGAGGTAAACTCCACTCCAAGGCATGAGTTGTAGGTATTTAGTTTGAAAAAACTATTAATGAAATAGCTGGTAGGGCATGTAGGTTGTTGACAAGGTTTTTGGATGGAGGTGTGATTCCTAAATGGTAGTTAATTCTTACGTGAGTTGGATGGTGCTACGCACCCTCACCTATCACATGTATGAGGATAGTATTAGCTAACTTGTGGCTTACCTATCCTTATTTGATGTTATATTACATTTATCTATTCTTTATTTTGATTAGTAGGTCTACCTATGGAGTAACCATGGCCTAGATAGACTATATATAGGAGATAGTGGGTAATCATTTATCATCATATTGTGAATTCTACTCTTATTGAAGCTTGTGGAGGTTGCCCCCTCAAAGTGGCTTATCTATTATCATATATTTAGATATATTTCAATAATATATGTATATAATTCTTCTATTATAGTTAATTATTGAAGTAATTTCATTACAAGTGGTATCAAAGCTGTGATTTGGGCAATTTTGTGGGCGAAACACTAAATTTTTAAATTTTTTGATATATAAAAATGGTTGTAAATTTCTCTGAAATTTTTTTAATAGAGGTGATAAATAGTAAAATTAAGCTTCCATTAAAATTTCAAATCATTTAGATCCGTTTTATAGAAGTTATCACTATTTTATGATTTTTCATAAAATTGCTCTATAGTGCATAATTCAAAGAATTTTTTTGAGTTATTTAAATTTTTGGAAATATTAGAAAAATTTGGATATGGTTTGTTATTTATATATTTTTATTTTAGGCTGACATAATTCCAAAATCACTTGGTCAAAGTTTGGTCAAAAGTGCCAATAAGGGTCGACATCATAAAACCCTTTTATGGTAGGTCCACAAACTCAGGGCTGAGGAAAGGACGCTAAAACTCCAGGTAAAAATCCTAACAAGGATGAGATGGAGTCAGAAGGGGGATGTACTAGACCCTTTTTACCATGTTTTTTTTACATAGATCACAAAGTGAGCTAGCTTGACTATAGTGTGCAAGGCATTCAGAGTGAGGTGCAAGACATAAAATCTAATATGCAATCCATACAAGATAGTTTGGGAGATATCATGATGGATTTGAACATTAATTAGTCAAATCATCAAGCTAACTCTATTTCACAAACCCACTAGGGTGGTTCCCCTAACCAGTCTACTTCAAATCTAACTCCATGGCCATAGAGGAATATATTACCAAAGGTGGATATGCACAAATTTGATGTAAAAGATCCACTCAATTAGATCAACCAAATGGAGAGTTTTTTTGACCTACATCAAATTCCAGGTGGATATAAGGTTACCATGGCATCCTTGTATCTTGAACCTGATCAGTTCATTTGGTATCAATGGTTGTGTGCTCAAAAGAAAAAGATGACTCTTAATGTCAATTGGTCAGTTTTTATAGAGCAGCTATAATTACACTATGGAAATAGTGTGACAGAGAATTACTTCAACCAACTAGCAAAATTGTGACAAACTAACTTTGTCAAGGATTATATTCATCATTTTTATAACTTATCCTTACGTGTGGAGACAATTTTTGAAGCAAACTTGAATGACCTATTTTTGGGTGGACTCAAGGACCACATTCAATGTGAGGTATGCATGTTTAATCCACTTAATATTTATAATTCTATTATCATGGCACATAAAGCTAAGGAAAAATTCATAGCCAACAAGAAGCAACCATTCACTCACTTCAAATATCACAACATATTGTCACCAACATTTCCTCCACCTACTAGATTGACCCCTCAGCAAATTGAAGAGAAGCGTGCAAAAGGATTATGTTTCGGTTGTGACATCAAGTGGAGTAAAGGACATAGATGTGCTGAGAAGAAGTTATTCTACATTGAAGGACCAAACAAAGATGAAGAAGTAGATGATGCCTCTAATGATGATGAGGAAGATATAAAGGAGGTACCTAAATATTCCCAACCTACAATCTCTTGTCATGCACTTACAGGTATTAGCACTCCAAAAACTCTTAAGGTGGTGGGTTTCCTCAAGAAATAGAAGGTGACAATGTTGATTGACTCAGGGAGCACACATAACTTTATAAACCACAATTTGGCCACTCGATTGAACTATTTCATCTACCCAACACCAAAATTTTAGGTCATGATTGCAGATGGTGGCACAATTAATTGTTTAGGCAAATGCCATAATATTAAGCTTACTATGGGTGGGTACAACCTCAAATCTCCTATGTTTTATATTCCCATGGGTAACACAGACATTGTTTTGGGAGTCCAATGGCTCATAACCTTAGGTACCATTGAGATGAACTTCCAAGAACTATTCATGCACTTTCATTTTGAATGTAAGAAAATTGAACTACGTGGATTACATGCAATATCTCCATAATTGATTAGTTCACATCAAATGACCAAGATGCTAAAAAATGGGGTAAAGGGAATTATTGCATGATTATGCTCCATAGAAGTTCAACCCACATAGGTATCTACACATCCTAATCTACAGATAATTCTTGAGGACCAATCATCTATTTTTGGGGCCACACCAAAAGGACTACCACCAAAAAGAGAACATGATCATGCCATTCAACTAATTCCAAGTAGTCAACCACCAAATATTAGACCATATAGATATCCATATGCACAAAAGAGTGAAATTGAAAAGATGGTCCATGAGATGCTAGAGGTAGGGATCATCAAGCATAGCCAAAGTGCATATTCATCACTAGTGGTCATGGTGTAGAAGAAGGATGACACATGGAGGATGTGCCCAGATTATAGGGAACTCAACAAGTACACCATCAAAGATGAGATTCCTATTCCAGTAATTAATGATTTACTTGATGAGTTGCATGGTGCTAATTATTTCACAAAATTGGATCTTCACTAGGGGTACCATCAAATTAGAATCAAGGATGAAGATGTTCATAAAACTAATTTTAGAACACATGAGGGCCATTATGAGTTTTTGGTAATGCCCTTTGCTCTTACAAATGCACCATCTACTTTTTAGAGCTTGATGAACACTATTTTTAGGCCTTTTTTAAGGAAGTTTGTGCTAGTTTTCTTTGATGACATATTGATTTATAGTCAGGCATGGGAAGCACATCTATAACATGTGAAACAGGTGTTGATAGTTTTAGAGAAGCACCAACTTTATGCAAAGCCATCTAAATGTGCTTTTGGAGCATATGAGGTAGAGTACCTTGGTCACCTTGTTTCCCATGAAGGTGTCAAAGTTGATCCCCAGAAGATCAAAGCAATAATGGAATGGCCCATGCCAAAAAATCTCAAAAACCTTCGAGGGTTCCTTGGACTAATAGGTTACTATAGAAGATTTATGAAAGGTTATGGTAGCATAGTAACTCCACTTACTACATTGTTAAATAATGATTCTTTCCATTGGAATGATGATGCCACCAAAGTATTTTAGAAACTAAAAGTAACTATGTACACCACTCCAATTTTGGCTACTCTAGACTTCTCACAAACATTCACTATTGAATGTGATGCTTCTAGGTCTAGATTGGGGGCAGTTCTAATGCAGGGAAGAAGACCCATTGCATTTGAAAGTCATCAATTCAAAGGTAAGAATCTACAAAAAATAATCTATGAGAAAGAAATGATGGCTATTCTTCATGCAGTTAAACAATGGATGCCTTATCTGATGGGTAGACACTTTAAGGTGAAAATGGATCATGATAGTCTCAAATACTTTTTGGAGTAAAGATTATCATCTGAGGAACAAAAAAAATGGGTAACCAAAATGTTGGGCTATGATTTTGAAATAATCTACAAGAAGGGTAAAGATAATGTAGTAACAGATGCACTATCTAGATGGGATGCATCCACAAAAGTATTACTTTGTGAAATGTCCATGTGGCAAGTAGATTGGGTGCATGAAGCTAGGTTATAATGGGAGTAAGACAAGGATACCTAAGTTCTAATTTAGAATCTCCAACAAGGTAATTTATCCTCTAAAAATTTTGAAAGGAAAGGTAATGTCCTATGGTATAAGGGTAGGTTATACTTGTGCAAAAATTTAGAGCTCAAGCATAAGATTCTTGTCAAGTTGCATGCATCTCCAATTGGGGGACACTCAGGGTTCTTGAAAACTTATCATAGAATTAAGAAAAAATTATTTTGGGAAGGACTTAAAGGAGATGTACAAAAGTTTATGGAAGAATGCTTGATATGCCAATAGAATAAAGGTGAAACAGTTAAGACCCCAAGTCTGTTACAATCATTAGCAATTCCTAGTCAAAGGTGGGAGGAGGTTTCCATGGATTTCATCATTGGGTTTCCTTGTTTTAAAGGAAAGAATGTTATTTTGGTCATTGTGGATATGCTTACAAAATATGCCCATTTTTGTGCTCTCTCACACCCATTTTCAGCAAGTACAATAGCGGCTATTTTTATGGAAGCAGTTCTTAAATTACAAGGAACCCCAAAAATAATTATAAGTGATCATGATCCTATTTTCACTAGTAATTTCTGAACTAAACTATTTTCTTGTTTGGGTACTCAGCTAGCTCATAGCTCATCTTACCACCACCAATCTGATGGACAAACTAAAGTGGTTAACAAATGTTTAGAGGGGTATCTCTGTTGTTTTGTATCAGATAAACAAGAACATTGGGTTAAATGGATACCACTTGTAGAATGGTGGTATAACACATCTTTCCATACCTCTTCTAAAATGTCTCCATTTCTAGCACTATATGGTTACCATCCACCTTCCATCACTTCTTCATTAAAGGTGCACACCAAGGTTCGAGATGTGGAAGAATACATTCAACATCAACAAGAGGTTTTGGCTAGTTTGAGAGAGAATTTAGCCTTGGCACAAAATAGGATGAAGCAACAAGCTGATCAACACCATAGTGAGCAAAATTTTGAGGTGGGTGACTAGGTATTTGTTCATTTGTAGCCTTACAAGTAGATGTCCTCGAAGCAATAGAAAAAGGACAACAAACTTGCTCCTAAGTATTATGGCCCTTATCAGGTTCTACAAAAAATTAGAAGTGTGGCCTAAAAGCATGAGTTACCTCATTCATCTCACATACACCCAATAATTCATGTTTCCTATTTGAAGAAGGTCATTAGATAGAAAGTTTCTACATAGACAGAGCTCCTAGAACTAGATGAAGAAGGATGAGTCATTTTAGAACCATAAAAGATCATCCAAAGATGTACTAAGAGGTTGAGAACCAGAGAGATTACTGAATATTTGATTAAATGGAAAAACCAGAGCAATGAAAATGCAACTTGGGAAGGTGAAGATTGTTTACAACAACATCCAGAGTTGTTCAACATTGAGGACAATGTTGGTTTGAAGGGGAAGGGCATGTTACGCCCCTAACCTATCACATGTATGAGGATAGTATTAGCCAACTTGTGGCTTACTTATCCTTCTTTGATGTTATATTACATTTATTTATGCTTTCTTTTGATTAGTAGGTCAGCTTATGGAGTAACCATGGCCTAGATAGACTATATATAGGAGGTAGTGGGTAATCATTTATCATCATATTGTGAATTCTACTTTTATTGAAGCTTGTGGAAGTTGTCCCCTCGAAGTGGATTATCTATTATCATATATTTAGATATATTTCAATCATATTTGGATATAATTCTACTATTATACTTAATTATTGAAGTAATTTCATTACAGATGGGTGGATGGTTTCTAATCTAAAGTGGTTAGATCTAAAAAAACTCAAAAAAGGAGGGAAGGTTAAGGAAAAAAAGATGGCTCTATGGTTTTTAGGAGTCACCTCTCTGGCTAGTTTCTAGATAGACAAGTGCTTTCAAAACCTATGCCTATTGCAAGTAGCTATTACACACATAGCCAAACATAGTGTAGAAGTCTAAGGGGATACTAATATAGGAAACTCATAAGCCTCAGTCAAATTTTACCCATTTTAGTGTAGTTATTGCACACCCTTAATTAGGAGATTATGGTTCGGGTTAATGAGGTATTTGAGGTAGCTTTTTCACACACAAAAAAATCTATATCAAAATAAATCACTCATAAACATTCAAAATTATGAATCAATAAACTTAATTAATAAAAATTAACATAATTTACTAATCCTTCAATAGATTTTGCACATCTAAGACTAGAATATAAATCAAGAGAATAAAGAATTCATCATAGTTTTTTCACACCAAGAATAATTAAATCATACAACCAAAAAGATAAGCTTAATTACACATAAATTAGAGAGATAATACACAAGACATTTGTTGATAATCAAAATCTCTTTTGCTTCTGTATATTGAAATTTTTCCACACTCCAATTAGTGGATTACAATTGTTCAATAGGATTGGGGGTTATCGCATCCTCCAAGCTTAGTAAAGTCATTACATGTGATAGTCATAATTTGAGTTTTACCTATGGTTGAAACTATATAAGAGTCTTCTTACAGTGATTAGTTTAAGTTAGCCTTTATAAAAACTATGCAACATGTGCATGTGCAAAAATGAAAATGACGTTTTTTATAATTATAGATCAAACTACATGAAGACTAGATATATGCAAGACAATACCTTATCTTATAGGTTGTGAGAACAACCTATTATACATTTTAAGTTAGCCACTTTTCAATGGAATTTAAACATGTATGAAGGATAAATATCCCTTTACCAACACCTCAAAACTAATGACACTATTTAATTGTGACTAGTCTAATCATAACTATGCATTACTTGTTTTCCCTACCTTTACAGAATAGAAAATTCCTTTGAAAGGATTTACAGGGTCTTTATCTTAAAATAATATGTTGTGTCAACTTAATCTTTGAGATGCTTCAGTAACTACAGTCTTCTCTTGTTCTACTACCATATCTTCTTTTTTATATTTGCTAACTAGATTAAGTCTAAGAATCATGTGTTCTTGTCTATTTTGTAATCCAACATGTCGTATCTATGTTGAGCTATCCATTTAATTAAAATATGAATATAGTTTCCTTTAGATGCATGTCCCTACTTTGTGATTTCTTGAAACAAGATCAAATTAAATTACTACCTTTGAGCTCATGAAAACATGCCATGTGGTAGCTTCCTATTGGTTTTGGGACCTTTGAAAAGTCTGATTGATCTCACACCATTAGATATATTTGTAGAATCAATGTGTTTCATTTATATTTGTATTATTTGAATATAAATAGCTATCTTAAAATTGATGTATACCCACCCATCATTTGACATCTTCACAAACATATTTAACATTCACATGACCATCAATCTTTGAACCCCAATGGATAATTTCCTATATTTATTTTTATGTCTACATGCCCATCATTTGACATTTACATGCCTATCATTTGACATACACATGAACATATTTGATGTCTACGTGAGTATCAATCTTTGAACCCAAAGGGATAATTAATGAGATTTATTTTGATGTTCACATGTTCATCCCATTTTGTAAGTTAATATTTGAAGTCTTAGATCTTGAGATATAAATCTCATCAAGACACATATTTTGTAGAGTAAGATCTTGGGATTGAGAAAATTTATTTCATGTGATCCTTTAACCCCATAAGGATTTTTTAGCATACTTATAAAATGCACAAGTAAGCTGACCCATACATTTCCACATGATGTCCTAGTGATCATTTGTCTCTTCATAGCTTGTGTAAGTCATAATTTGATCCTTCAAATATCTGGAACTCTACTCATATATTAAATCTAAGAAAAATCTTGGTATGTGGGATAAAATTGGTAATTTTGATCTCACATAGTAGATCTAAGTGATTGAATTTTGACTTCACATAAGCTTGAGACTTTTCATTTACTCAGGACTCCCTACAAACACAAACATAAAATGACTTAGCATTAATAAACTTAGACTAAGGTCTTTTGAAAAAATAACTTAAAAAATAAATCTAACCTAAGGTTTTATTCATGTTAATAAACATGGAAAAAAAAACCTTAAGATAAAGTCCTCATCTAATTTTTAAAATAAAATAAAATTCTCATGTTCTACCCCTTGGAATCTCTATGGGGGATTCTATTTGTTGACTTATTGACCTTGGGGAAGGGCCTGAAAACCATTGGATGTACCATCTGATCTCCTAAGATGTTGCCAATTAACACTCTCTAGTTTTTCCATAAGGTCTTGGTTTATGAAATATTATATACACCATTAGATCTTAGGCTACCCCACAAGATGGTCACACTTGTCACTCTCATGGGGATTTTGAAAGGCCTTTGTTTCTAATGTTGATCTCACACTGTTAGATTTATGGTATGAAAGCTAACATGCACAATAGATATAGGTTCTTGAAGTTTGAATATTGCTTTACCCATGAGATCAACACTTATTGTATTCAGATTTGTCCATTTTCACAGGCACAAAATTAAATTTGTAAGTGTTATGGAGACTCTAAAAGTCTTAGCATAAAGAATTTAGACTAAGGTTTTTTTTCATGTTAAAAGTCATGATTAAAATTTAATATAAATTTTTCAACTAAGTCTAAAATATAATAAAATATTCCTCTTTTTGAGTATTTGTGAACCTCATGATATAAAGGGTCTAGCATAAAGATATTAGACTAATGATATAGTATAATAAAGTGTTCCCTAGTAATTTTGACCCTGCCTAAAATTTTGAATCTATTTCAAAAGGACTTTAGGCTAAATAAATTAGGCTAAAGTTTTTAACATGATTTTAAAAAATATATTCAATTTAATAAATAAGAGATGAGTGTTAATTAAAATCAAAGATTCAATTTATCACTATGGTGTAAAACCCTGGTAAGTGTTCACACTAATGAGACCCCATTAAACCTGCATCATGGAAACATAAAAATCAAACATTAACAACCTTAGATGAAGTCCAATGAGGATTATGTGTTAAAAAACCCATGTAAACTATATCAGTAGAAGATATTCAATACTAATTATTGATTAATTTTAATGCCCAATTTATAACACAAATTTTCAAAATTTTGAACAAGGGTCCTCATTTTCAGAAATGGGATGCATTGGGTACAACAAATGGTGACTCACAGGGTAAATACTCTTGATTATTTAAAGATCCCAAAACTTCAGTTAGAAATCCATAAATCCATTAAGAATCATGTCAAAAAAGAGTACTTAAATCATAATTATGAAAGAGACTCCTAAGCTGATTCATAAACATACTTGCCTTCCAATTTTTGGATCTATGTGTGTCAAACATGTGATTCATTTCACCCCTACTATGATGCATTTTTACAAAGGTTTGATGAAGCTATAAGTCTCATTTGATTATCTATTAAATCTCATTGAAATAAGGGAAGCTTAGGCATTACTCTACTGCCATCCAGGAGTCCATATCCCTAACAAAGAAACTTTAGGCTCCTTTTCTTCTCTTTCCATTATTTTGTTTTAACTAGGATGTATGGTACATTTACCTTATTTCATCATGTGAGCCATTTTATTTTCTTTAGATAGTCATTTTATATTTTGAACCCATTGGTTATTTTATTTTATTTTTTATTTTTTTCTTAAATGAGAAGAGAAGAGTTAGAACCCCAATGAGTTGATATAATTATAAAACAAATCATTACTAGAATGTCCCTGCCAGCCACACCTATACCTATAATTGTCATTTCCAATATGTATTTAATGTGATATGTGCATTTGATCCAATAAAACAATAAAAATTTATAAATTTGTATGAATTATTCTAAGAGCAAGTTCCACATACCTAGTGAAATTATTAAATTATGAAAATATTAGAATGGTTCATGAGTACATACCTCTATCCTAAAGACTAAAAAAAACATAGAAATATGCCCAATCTATAAACTAGTCCCAAATTGCCTAATTTTAATTTTCAATTTTCTAAAAGTCTATTTAAGCATAAGATCAATTAGTTTGGAGTTTCAACTTAGTTACGGTTAGAGCAAACATAGTTTAGATTGATAGAGAAAGCTTTAAAAACAATTAATCTAGAAAGTGGGAAATCTAATATAAGAAAGCAAGAAACTAATCTAAGAAAGTAAAAAATTAAACTAAGGAAGAAGGAAGATAAACTAATAAATAAATAAATAAATCTAATCTAATCCTACAGCTACACTTTTCTATCCCTCATCAATTAGTAATGTTTATAGATGGCACAGCCTTGAAGTAGTGCTTTAGGAACTATTTGTTGACTGGATATGTAAGATCATTGCCTTATAGTTCCTTCAGATGAAATGAATTATTGACCATGATCTTGGAAATTTGGTATGGTCTAATCTATAATGGGAAAAATTATCATGTTGTCCTTTCTTTTCATGGGATTTATCCCAAATTAGCACTAGATCTAAAATCCTGAATTTTTTGATCTTCACTCTCTTATCAAACCACATCTTAACTACACCATAGTATTTGTTGAATGTTTATAAGGCCTTAGTCCTTGAATATTCCATTTATATGATGTCCAACAATATTAACTCTATTTCATCACATGGCTCCATATAATCCTACATGAATTGATAACTGGGTAACTTCAACATAATTGGGAATACAAGCCTATGTCCATACACTAATAGATAGGGTGAAACTTCAAGGGATTTTTTGTATCTTGTTATATCTACCCAAAGATAATACTTCAACAAGTTATGGTAGTCCCTAAGATTATCCCCTACTGATTTATTAATTACATCTATCAAATTTTTGTTCATTGATTAAGCCAATCCATTTCCTTAAGGGTAATAGTTAGAAGTTGACATGATAATAATTTGGTTGTCATGTGCCCACTCAATAAATTTTGTTGATATAAAAATATAGTCCATTGTCTCAAACCAAATAAATAGGCATGCTAAATATAGTTTTTATGTGTTCCTCAAAGAAGTGGATAACATCTTGTGCTCTACAATTCTTTATGGTTGGATTTAGTCCATCTAATACAATAGTCAATAGCAGTAAGCATGAATTTATGGCCTATTAAGGAATTTGGGTTGATCATTCCAATGAAGTATAAACCCCATTGGGCAAATAGCCTTCCTTAAATAATTGGATATAAATGAATTATTGCATGTACTTCCCTTTTTGATAAAGATTGATATTTCTGGCATGTCCTCACATGAGTGTAAGCATATTCAAAAATTATTGGTCAATAGTAGCCCATTCTTAAGATCTTATATGCCATGGTATTCCCAAAAGGATTACCACTACCTATTACTTGATTCAAGTTTTCTAAAATTTATTTAGCTTCCACTATAGATACACACCTAAGATAAATGCCTTCATAGTTTTTTCTATAGAGGACTCCCTTATTGATCATGTAATGAGAATATTTGAGCCTTAAAGCTTTTCTTCATTCTCTATTAAGTTTTAGGTAACAAGTACTTGTAAACAAATACTATATGATATTGGTATACCATTCCCCTTTGCACACTTGAGCCTCACATATCTCTTTAATAATGATGTGTGGATCAGGTTCAGTTATGAGTTAAACGATGCCTTGAACTCAAACAATTTTTATAGGCTTAATTTCTATACCAAATTATTATAGCTTTTCCATCCACTTACCCTAGTGTTCTCTTACTTCATTCTTTTTTAGGGTGAGCTTGACCATGGGATTAGGCACAATGGTAATGACTTTATTCCTCAAAATGTAATGTCAAAATTTCTTCACTACTTTGACAAGGGAGAAAATATATTTGTCAATCATAGAGTATCTGATATTTGCATCTTTAAGATTTGTGCTCATGAACACAATTGGATGCTTAGTTTCATCTTTATTCTATGTTATGACACCAATAATTATATGTTCTAAAGTGAATGAATATGGGTAGAAAACTTTCATGAAATCTAGACTAATTAATACTAGAGACTTTGATATTGCATCTTTAATGTCTTGGAAGGACTCTCAAGTTTCATCTATACACTCTATTTTGGCATCCTATTTGAGCATGGTGTTCAAAGGTATAACAATTTCTATAAATCCTAAGATGAAGTTCCTTATGAATTTAATATTTCCAAAGAATGATTTGATCTCTTTCTTGTTATTTAGTGGTGTAATCCTTGAAATTCCTTAAATTATATCTAGATTAATGGTGATCCCATCCTTGGTGATGATGTGTCCCAATATATTTCCTTCAATGACTCCAAATATGCTCTTTTTTGGGTTTAATGAAACACCACACCTTATGCATCTCTCAAATATGGATTAGAGGTGATCTATAGGATCATCCCTATTTTTTGAGAACACCATAAGATCATCCACGTAAATGATTACACATTTTCCTGTCAGTCCTTTGAATGCATGATCCATAGCATGTTAAAAGGTTTCTCCTACATTTATTAGGCCAAATGGAAACCTTTTATACTCATAAGTTCCCAATTTGATGGTAAATGTTGTATTCATTCTACATTCAAATATCACTAGTGCCTAATTATAGCCTAAAAATCCATTTATTAATGCCTAAAACTCTCACTTTAGGTTTAACATCCTCCTATGGGAAGCTTTATAGGTGTGGAACCAAATTACGGTCTATAAAGCAATGACTAAGATTTTAGAATTTGGCTCTTCATTCAAAGTTAGGGTTGAAAAGGGGAGAGAGAAATAAAAATAAAATTGAAAATGAAACTAAGGTGATTCACCAAGATATGTGAAGCACTTAGACTATAATTGCATAATGTATATCAAACCATTAAACACTATAGACCATAAAGGAGCACAAATCATGAATTAAGATCTATAATGAAAGCAAAGATTGATACTATAGAAGCAAAAGAAAAGAGATAAAATATTTTGATAGTTGCCCACTCAAATTGACATAGAATACCATTTATTCTTCATTTTTATATGGAGAAACAAAAGTAGAAGGCCTCGAAGGCACATACAAAACATCTAGTCACACTTGTAAGGGGTACTTATTAAGGTCAAAGAATGAGAAAGTGATAACTTCTATTAATTATATTATATTAAAATTGGTGGTATACAAAATCAGCTAATACAAGAAAAATGATAAACATCCCCTTTCCAAAGGAAAGAGCCTAAAATATATAGGTGAAATGACCTCTCATAAGAATGACACCTAGAAATATTGACACTAGCACCCATGATGATGCCACTGTAATCAGATGAGGAACATGGGTTCATAAGTGTAGTTAGCCTTTAGATCTTGGATATTATGTGGACACTCTATCTTTTTAAGGACATGATGTTTATGAGGGGTGTAATGATGTCATGTGTATATCTTTAGAGTTGTTTTTACTATGTCATTGATGATGGGGATCCACTTTCCTTGGATAATAACATAACTCCTTTATCTGATAGGAAAAGCTTTGCCTTTGAAGATCATAGTGGTGCCATGTGGAAAGGGTTGTCTCTTTATTGCTACAACTAACTGGTGGGTCCCCTTTAATCTTCTTTGGGTAATATCACTTTTCTAAATTTTGATAGACTAAAACTACTTTTGGATAAGCATTGGCATGACATGTGTTGAGTTGGTGCTTCTTTTGAGGAAATGGGCACTCTTTTGGAAAGATTAAGCATGGGGGTGCCATGTGTAAATTAGGTGTTCCTCCTATGGGAAGCCAAGAATAATTTTGTAAAATTGAGTGTGAGTGCACAATATGTAGGAACTAAGCTCACCATGTAAACAACTTGATTATCCCCATTTATTTACTGACTAGCTAATAGAGCTATTTAGAGGTCTAACCTAAAAAATAAATGGCTTTAAAGAGCATGGGGATACTACATGTAAATTCTATGCTCCACCAGAGTGAAATGAGAGCTTCTTCAAGATGGATGAATGCTAGGCTACCATATGAAAGAAGTGGATGGAGGCTGATACTTAGGAATTTTTTTGAAAAGGGAACTTGAGAAAGGAAGAGGCTAAAAGGAGAACTACTAGAAGGTGTTAAAGAACTACTAGTTGTGTTGAGTGAATTTGAAGCCTAAGATAAACTACTCTAAGATAACAAAATGTTAATTTCAATCCATAGTTCTTGGTGACTTATAGGGGTGTCCACCTATAAATGAGAGAACTAAAAACTCTAGTATATAGACTAGTCAAAGTAAAATATAAAAATAAGAGGAAGGCTTGAAAACCTATAATTTTTGAATAACCACCTGTAAATGCACCCACTCTTCCTCCTTGGGTTGGGTATTATTCTTAATGATCTCAAAGGCTCTATCTAGATCAATAATATCCTTGAAGTATATGCTTCCCAAAACCTTAAAAACTAACAACATTTGTAATTTAAGATAGATAATTAGATGTAATATCTTCTCCACTTTAGAGGCACTAGGTGACTGATCAAGATCTATAAAAATGGTTTGGTTATTCTACTTTTATTCCAGTGATGCTTTGATTTGGTCCCTAGGGAAGACATTATTATGTACCAAGAAAGGGGAGGGAATTCCTAGTTGGACTAGATGTTTAATATTCCCCCACCTATCTTAGACCACCTACTCTAAGGCATTTAGTAATGTCTTACACTTTTTGGTTTCCTTAGTGTAACCTAGAAACTTGTTGACCTTCATCATTGCTTGCCTATGGTTGGTCACCCCTACTCCTTATAGTGTCTCATCTAAATTAATATAGAGATTTTGGATGAGGATTAATGAATCTAAGACCTTGGGTGCCGTAAAGGCAATGGCCTATTCAATAGTTGTGCTTACATATGATCTCAAATTTTACAAGTCCATGATGAATGTGAGGGCTATCTTTAGGTTTGTGACTATATTGTTGATCCTCTCCTAGTAAAATTTGTATATCTTTTGGACCATAGGGAGGATTTATATATCTTATGAATGGGTGGTATGGTCATTCTTAATTTTATAAATTTCTTAGTCTTTGATCAAGGATTCCAGCTATGCTTGTTGCTACAATTATTAAAATGCTTGATTAGAATCTAAGAGCTTTTGGTAGGTCTATACCAATTTAATCTCTCTTTCCTATAGCTTGGTCTTAGGGGCCACTCGTATATTTTCTTCTACTTGGAATATATAGCTATAAATGTGTCTCTAAAGGTTGTACCTTTATTTATTGAGCTCTATGTCTTTGGCCTTAGCCTTAGCAGTGAGGTGGTCGATCATAGCCTTCACCTTGGTAAGTTCTAGCTTGGTATTTTCTAGCTGTCAAGTCATCTTAATATAGTTTATGGCAGTATACTTATACATTTCTTCAATCAAATTAACCCTATAATTGGGTCTAGCCTAGCTAAGGTTTATGTTGATAGAGTGTATGGCATAATCCCCTAGTTTCATTTTTTCATGGGGCTTGACTAATCTAGGGTTTAGGTGAGCAATCATGTTAGTTTGCTATGTAGGGTCATAAAATGACCATATATGAGTTTCTAAAAGATCCCTAGCCTAATTTCCCCTTTTCTTTTCTATTTTCTCCTATTGTCCCTCCTTGTTGAGTTCATTTATTTATGGTACTACTTTGGTGCTTGAATTTTCTCCCCTACAAAGTGGATTCCCTATGGCATTGTGAATGGAATGGTCACTTGATTTTGTGAAGAAGTAGGCCTTGTCTCTATAGAGGTGAGTGAATAGAGGGCAAGGGTAGAAGGAGATAAAGGTGGGAGTTCATGGGAAAGGTTGAATGGTGATTTCACCATGATGGAAGATGAGATAGATAATTAAGGTGGAAGGGTTAGGAAAATAATGAAGGAAGATATCGAGATCATAGAAGAAAATGGTGAGAATTCAGAGGTGGGATGAATGGATGAAGAGGAGAGTAAGGATAAATAATTAATTCATTAGGACATAGAGATTACCACAACCTAAGGTGAGAGTTGGATGAAGACATGGAGGTAATGAGGGAGGCAAAGGTGAAAATAAGGGGATCTATAAAGTGAATATTTTTCTACATAGGTTCTAGTGGAGGGATAGATTTGGGTGCCTTGGGCCACTTATAATGGATTAAAATAGTCATGAGGTTATTTTAGGGGTCTTATTATTGATTTGTGGTTGTGGGATATAGATACAAGGGAGGTGACCAAGTTGAAGGCTTACAAATCTCCAAGACCTCAACTTCCTTCTATTATGGTGGAATCCACACTCCTTACCTAGGGGTATCTCTTTATTTTTCTTCTTCTTTTTGCTCTTCTCCTCCTATTGTTATCTTAGGGGAGGATTATACTTATAATAATCCCTCCTTTAGATGATTCTCATCTTAAATATTTTCACAGGTCTCATCTGTGTCTTCATCATCATAATTGGAGTACGATTTAGCAATATCTACCTATATTTCATAAAGCTAGATATTTTTTCTTCACTCCAATCCAACTAGGTGAGATGATTCTTCATCCCCTTTGACAATTTTTTAGATGGGTCATATGCCTGGACTACATTGTATAAGGACTCCCATGGTTTGAGTGCATATAATGAGATTTTAGATAGATCCACATAATTTTTGAGGATGTCTTTTGTAGGTGACCTCCTCTATTATAGATATGACCAAGTCTGATGTTTGGGAGTGCTAGTTATCTTCAAAGATTCTATGAATTAATTTAGATCATAGTTCCATATATTATCTATTAAATCAAGGCCAAAATCTACTAACTTGGCTATGATTAGGCATCCCTGCTACCTCTTTACCATTATGATGTCATCTTTTGTGAAAGGGACATCATATAGAGCCTTCTTCTTCTTCCCTACTTTGTAAATGGATTCCACTACATCAAGTTGGTGAGCCAATTCTAGGTATACAGTCCTCTTTATTAACATATGTAGGATCTAAAAGGGTTATCCCTTAAAATTTTCACTCAGATGAATATAAAATGTGTTCTTTAGATCTAATCAATTGGGACCCTAATCCTAATGAACCTTGAACACTACTTTTTCATCATTATGAATCTAAGGGCTTCTATGTTAAGGTCAATGAGAACTAGATCCTTAAAGAGCTTTGATAACTTATAGTAATCCCTAGTAATACATAGGATATGGGTCCATATAATGATTGAGGTCACTATGTTGGGGAAAAGGTCTATGTCATAGGAGTTGAGATTGAGGTACAAAGAGAAGAATTGGGAATGTGTGTACATAATGAGATACATGAGGAAGGATGAGTATCAAAAGGTATCAAAAGTTGGAAAATTATCCAACTTATTCTTCATGGAAGTGTTGATGGACTCTTAAAAATCCATCTTATACACCTCCCCTTTTTACATTGTGATCAAGAGGAAGAGTGCCCCCAATTGAAAGTTATTGATGTTATCAGCGGAGTCCAACCCTAAATGAAGGTAAACATGGATAAAGTATCTTTGAAGTAATATAAGGGGAATATCTCCAAAGGGATGGGTAGAAGAGGTGTCTCCATGATGTCACTCTTGAGGATAAAGCCAAGGAAGTGCACCTTATCTTGGACTTGAGAGTCCCAAACACTTTGAAGGATATATATACTATATATATCAACCTTGGGGTTACTTCAGATTCAAAGCATCTCCCTAATGCTATCTTCACTAATTTTTACCCTCATATGGGTATTACCAATAATTGTTCTAGTTTTGGCATCATACCTTTCCTCATATAGGGAAATGATCTCTAGACACAAATGAGCATAAGGCACCATGTAATATGACAATGTGCAATCCCACATCTTGCATCTGAAAGAATCATACTCATCCTTGTATACCCTTTTAATCATTTGAGCATGGGTGCCTTCTCTCAAACTTTTTGCATTCTTGTCCATCTTGGGATCAAAGATATCATCCATAAAATTAGTGATCAATGCTTGGTCTCTTTAGTCCCCTTTGGCCACCTTTTTGACATTAGGTGATTTTTCCTTTTGTTGAGTAGGAGCAAAAGCATAGGATTTACTCATAACATATTTAGGAGGAAGGTTTCTATAGCTACTCAAGCCATAGGTTCTCTATCTTATGGGATGCTTCTCTCCTTGAGAATATGTGGAAGGATCCATCTTGATAATTTTACTCCAAAACCACTTTTTATCTTATGGGATGATTCTAAATTAATGATTCTATAATAACCTCTTCTTTCAACTCTATGCTTTGATCTCTTTGCTCTTTTCAATTACTTAATGATCTTGAGGATATCAATGCATCAAGTGTTTATCTTAGATGTGGTAAGTTTATATATACACTGATGCTACTGGGTGAGATCACTATGGAAAATTTGAAAATGGGCACCCCATAAATGATAAGGGTAACACATATGCCCAAAAATCCATTCATAAGATATTTATAGTGATTTTTATGAGGAGTCACACAAAATGGAGCATCTGACATTAATGGCAGGTAAGGTAGGTATATAACCATCTTTTAAATAATATTTTTTGAAGATTTGAGGGGACTAGAGTGAGGACACATGGTGGCTAGATAAGCCACGTGTGTCAATAGAACTTATTTAAAGGAAGAAGCAACATAAAGGAAAACAAATCTAAGGGAAACAACAAAAAAGGAAAGGAAACACACAAATAGAAAGGGAAACTAGATAATTATGTATAAGGTAGAGGTAAGCTAGTTAGTTAAAATTTTTCAAATCAATCCTATCAACCAAGATCTCCAATGCATTTCCCTCTTCATCTTCTAACTCAAAATAATTCCCCTACATGTTGGTGATGATGAGAAATGGTCTTCTCTAAAGATAATCAAACTTTGTGTGTTGGCCCAGCTTTGTATCCTTCTGATCATATTTGAGAACTAAATCTTTGAGTTTTAATCCTAGGTTTGATGACTTCTTGTCAAACCACCACTTGACCACTTGTTACCAGGTGATTTTTTCATTGCTTGCCTACTCCCTCACTTCTTAGAGGCTAAGTATCTCTACGATCTTAACCTCCATTGCTTCATTTTTGTAATCTCAATAGTTTTCAAAAGCTACAATGCAGGTATTTTTGATGACATCTATATTATTACCTCTTTCATATATATAAATTCATATGGGAAAGTTTTTAGGATCTATTTAGGAGTGATGTGGTCTACCCATAGGGTCATTCTCACATGCATGTGCCACTCTTTCTACCATTTAGAGCCCATCCTTTTGATCAATCTTATCATATTCTTATTTGTTGACTCCACCAACCTATTCCCTTATGAGTAGTAATTAGATGAAGCTTTTAATAAGATACAATTTTAGAGCATGAACTAAGAAAGATTAAACTTAAGGAAGGTTTTTTCATTGTCAAAAATGATTGTCTTAAGCAAGATGAAATTAGCCATGAGCTCTTCTAAGAAGCCCAGGATCACATTCTTAGTCACCTCTTTCAATGGGACTACTTCTCTCCACCATGCGAAATATTTAATGGCTATAAATATCTAATTATGACCAATGTTGGAGATGGGATTGATCATCCCGAAAAGTCTAAGTCCCACTATGCAAAGGGTTCATTAATAATGATTGGGTTCAATGACATGGCTGAATTCTTCCTTTCCCCATAAAGAATTGACATTTTTACTAATTTATAGTAGTTTATGAACATGGTTGACTAGTAATACCCCATGCACATGATCTTTGTCATGGTTGTTTTTGATGAGAAGTGCTCACCAATGGGAGTGAAGTGCATGTCTTGGAGGATCTTCTCAACCTAGTATCTTTCAACACATCAAACTAAGTCTCTGTCAAAGTTCCTTTTTAATAAGACTCCTTGGAATAGTGTGTAAATAGACTCTTAGAGTCTATAGAAATGCATTTAATGTGTGGGAAGGATTTCTAGATACTGACTAGTTTGCATGAAGTAGATACAATCGATCATCCAAGATCTATTGGTCTTAAATTAGTTGAGCATGATTTCTTTCAGTGTGTTTTATTCTTCTAATGGGACATCTATGCATTGGGATAGGTACTTATAAATTCCTCTTCCTCTAATCACCTTTATAGGCTTGACCTTTACGTCATAATCTAGGATCTTAGTGATATAGTTAGCTCATTTTTCCATGATATCTCCTTCCATGATGTATTCATAGATGCTAAAGTGTGCCATGTACACCATAATCTTTCTACCCATCATAAGGTGCCTATATATTTTGAGGCCTTTGACTATGGAAAAATCATATCTCTCTATGAAATTATATTTGACTTCATACCCACATAATGTTCTTGAGTAAAATATGGTCGAGTGCTCATTTCTTCCTTCCTCTTCCTTTTGAGTAAACACATCTATTAGGCTACTTTCACTCCCATAGATGTACATAATGTACTCTTTAGATAAGTTAAGGTTAACTAGTATAGGTGTGGTAGATATCACATCCTTGATTTCATCAAATGTTGATCTTCCTTTAAGTGTCCACTTGAAGGCCTAGTCTTTCTTCAGCATCAGGGTGATTGGTCTTACCAATCCTTTCAAGTTAGATATAAACCTATTGATGAAATGAATCTTTGTAAGGAAAGATATCACTCCCTTATTTTTTATCGATAAGGTCTAGTATTTAATGGCCTTTATTCTCTCTATAATAATGGCAATACCTTCTTTGCATACCATATACCCAAACATCTTGCCTTGTATAACTTCGAAGACACATTTTTTGGGGTTGAGAGACACCTCAAATTCCTAACACTTTTGGAAAACTTTATCCAAATGGTCGAATTAGTCCTCCTTTTTAGAAAACATGGTGAGGTCATCTAGGTAGATGAGGATGATCTTATTGATGATCCCTTTGAAAGGTACATCCATTTCCTATTAGAATGTCACCCCAACATTATAAAGGTTAAAAGGCATCTTAAAATATGTGAACATTCCCAACTTTATGGTGAAGCTGGTCTTGTGTTGGTCATGTTTGTTCACCCACACCTAATTATACCTAAAAAATCCATCTAGTAGAGAAAACATCTCTACACCCAGTATTATTTGGAGGATGTGTTTCATAGAGGGAAGGGGGTAGTGGTCATTCAATCATGCCTTATTTAAGTCCCAAAAATCCATGAATATTAGACACCCAAGTAGAATTTTTAATTGGGTATATAATCTTAGATTCAATGAGTTTCCTAAACTCTTGAGCCATCAAGGATTCAATATTTTAGTTTATTAGTCTTTTCTTTAATCAAACTAGTTTGGATCCTTCTACCAAGTCAATAGTGTATTGAATGACCTTATGGTCATATCCCTTGAAGTCATCATAAATCCATTTGATGACTCACTTATATTTATCATAGAAAGAAACCAACTACTCTTTATCTTTTTGGGGAACTTCTTTCCAGCCTTCAACTTCCTTCCACCTTTGACATTGAGCTCTAAGTAATCACCCTTATTTGTGACAAACTTTCACTTATTATTTCTTGTATCATTAGAGTAAAAAATATTCTCTAGGGTAATGAGACCCTTGGGAAAATTGTTGGTCATTAATTGCATGATTTGGTCCCTGTAAACCTCTTCAATTTTTGGTTTTAGTTGCTATATAAATTCACATGATTAATAGAGAAACATGGCAATTTGAGCATCATTTTCAAACACTTACAAGTTTTGGTCATTGTTTAGGATAGTGGGCCTAAGGATTACCCATATTACTTGCTAATTGGTAAACAAGTCTATCAATAGGTCAAATTATGAACCAATCATTGACATTCTATCAGTCTCCCTATTCACATCCTTTGGAATGATCTAAATGTTAAAGGCTTCAATAAGATCTCGTAAATGATGGTGGTAGAATCTTGTGCACACATTATTTATGGCTAATACCCCCTTACCTACCTTAATACTAATTTATAATCACTAAATACCTTTAGCTATTTGATGCCCATCTATTCAGCAAGACTGAGGCCATGGATTAACACCTCATATTCAGCCTCTTTATTTGTATATAAAAATTGAAATTAGAAGGCTCGAAGGGTCTCTTATTTGGAAGTATATGTTAGTCAAATGTTAGTTATAGGGCCAATCTTTCATTTTGCATCATCAAAATGCAATGTCCAAAATACAAACTCATCTTCAAACCCTTCTCTTTGATCTCCTTTCTTCTTTACAACCTCAAAAATGTCTTAGTGTTCATTATATATCACATAGGTTCCAAGTCTAGTGGTGTCAAATTTTATGAGTGGGTAATTCTCAATGAATTAATTCACAAGGGCTTCTTCCTCTATAATTATGGTATTCATAACCTTTTCTCCTTTAAGGATCTCTACATAGTGCATCTATGTTCTTGAGAAGGAGGTGTGCATTGCTTTGAAGTTCATCATAACTTCATCCACTATGTGTTCTAGGTGATGTGGTTCAAATAATACTTTAAAATTTGAACCATGTTAGGTCCTTATTATTGATGGGACTATTCTAATGATAAATAGCCACCTATCTTGGTGATAAAGTCTCTTGACAAACATAGCCTAAAGATAGGTGAGATGTCCATCACTATAATGTCTTATGATATAGTAATTCTAAGACAAGAATAAAACATGAGGGGAAGAGCCTTGATGATCCCTAAGGTTTAAACCTTATTCCCATCCAATTGTTTCACTCCTTTATTCAATAGCTCATACTTCAATTAAAGTGCGTCTACTTTTTTTTAGGCATGACCATCAAGCTCACACCTAAATCAAGCATGGAGTTGTGCAATAATTTATTCCCCATAATCACCATCAAATAAAATGGCATAGGTTTTGATTTTCTTACCCACTCTTTGGTATTGATGAATGTAGAGAACATTTAGGGTTATGTGCTCATGTTATCTTCCTTCCCTTTTTTCCTTATGGGTTTTGTAGTCAGCTTTCTTTGCATGGGATTTTCTTACTTCTCCAAGGCTTCTTTCAGTAGAGGCTTCTTCTTAGGAATTGATACAACATCCTAAAGGGAGATGTTAGTTAGAATCCTCTTCAACTATTCTACCAAATTATATGACCCTTGAGGTGAGACCTTAGGATCATTTTATTTATTTTTCACTACCTCACTCCACTTTGGGTGCAATAGAGGTAAGGGATGAGGTGTTGAGCCTTTTTAAAATGTCACTTTAGGCCTTGTAATGGCATTGGGGATTTTAGTTAATCTTTTATTTAAGTGAGTGTAGTAGTCTAATTGAACCTATAGAGATCTATGCATGGGAACTTCACTCATGTAGACTGCATATTCATCTTCAACCTAGGAGAATAGTGCATGTTTTGGGGTTATTTCTTCTTCTTGTTTTAGGGGCATCCCATACATTTATGACATTAAGACTATGCTCTCAATCCCAAGAGATTAGTATGTGTAGGATGAATTAGGGGTATTCCCTTATCATCACCATTTAAAAATATTTGGGTTTATGTTACCCCTTAGATAGTTTTGGGGTCCATGAGCATCATTACAAGGAGAACACCATGAATTAGAATTGTCCTCTAAGTTATTTTGGTAAGAAAATATGTCTCTATTTACATTAGGAACTATCATATGCAAGAGGTTGAGTACCACAACTATTTGGTTTATGGGTCACATATGGGGGTTTGGTACTTCATTATTTAGAGTTTGATGGTTTGGCCATTGTCTCTCTTGGTACTAGTTTTGATGGTTTGTCCATTGTCTCTCTTAGTACTATTTTTGTTTGTATGGTGCTCTCCTTTCTTAGTAGTTATTGAACGGGGGATTATGAGGCACATCCTATTACCTTTTGAGATTAATTATCTCATTAGAGATGTTTTGTAATATACTCTTTATATCATTCATCTCTGTAGATAGGGAGGATTGAGTGGATGTGATTGCCTGAGTGGGTAGACACACATACATAGAAGTTAGGGTTCCTAAGGTACTCATGGATTATTATTATGGAGGCATTGATATCTTTGGGAACATCAACATTAGTAGATATGGAGGTAACTTTCCCACATCTATCAAATTATTCTTGACCCTTATTGTTAGATCATAAGAATATGATAGTTTTAAGCCCCCAAATGATTGAATCATAACCATAATGTATAAATTAAAAGATTTGAGGTATAAAATAATATCCATGCCTATAGGTGGTTGATCTACTATTGGGATCCTTTTCTAGGTGTTTTTAAACTAGGTGTTGAAATTGATAATGGCTTCTTGAGGGCCTCTCTTGATGGTTATTAATTATTGTAGGAGGGATGAATCATCTAATTTTTCATTGAAATACTAAAATAATTTGTTTCCCAAGTCATCCCAGGTGCCGATGGATTTAGCTAGAAAATATTGCTACCAATCAAGATCTCATTCTTTAAAAGATGTTACTAGTAGCCTTATATGTTTTACATATTAACATAGTGCACAATGTACATGTTTGTGACATCTTGGAGATGTTATACCATCTTAAAATTCTTTCTTGAGAGCTTCGGAAGTTCCTTCAAGTCATTCTTATGGATGGGGTCCCATGTAGCTAGGGGTGTCAATGGGATAAATGAGCTACCACTATCCTATGATATGTAGTTCTTTAGTGGGTCTTGAATAGTCATTTGTTAATACTGAGTAGTACTAGACCCTATAGTACTTTGGTGAGTTGGAGCTCCTAGAGGTAGTGTTAGTAGGCTCAAATTCCTTGTTATTTGTGACCTTATTATAGGCGTTTGGATCATAAACTTGGGTTTCTAGTCAATAAAACTAGTAGATCTGGTCCCACTAGGCATGTTAGAAAAGAAAAATTATTGATGCCTAAAACTCTCTCTTTAGGTTTAATAGCCTTCTATGGGAAGATTTACATGTGTGGGAAAAAATTTCAATCTATAAATCAACATCTAGGATTTTAGAATGTGTCTCTTCATTCAAATTTAAGAGTGAAAAAGGGAGAGAGAAATGCAAATAAAATTGAAAATGAAACTAACAAGTGGATGCACTAAGAGATTTAAATTACTTAGAATATAATTTAATAATATATATCAAACCCTTAAACACTATAGACCATAAAGGAACATAAAACATAAATTAAGATCTACAATGAATGTAAATATTGATACTATAGAAGAAAAAAAAAGAGATAATAGATAGTGATAGTTCTTTAATCAAATTGATATGGAATACCACATCCTCTTCATTATTAGATAGAGAAACAAATGTAGAAGGCCTTGAGGGCACATACAAATTATCCAGTCACACTTGTGAGAGGCACCTATTAAGGTCAAAAAATGAGAAAATACTAATTTCTATTACTTCTATTATAATACAAATAATGATATACAAAAGTAGATAATACAAGAAAAATGATAACCATCCCCCTTACAAAATGAAAGATCCTATAATGTATATGCAAAATGGCCTCTCATGAGAATGACACATAAAAATCTTGCCACTCATGCCCATGATGATGCCACTACAAATAGATGAGGAACTCGGGCTCATGAGTTTAATTAGCCTCTATATATGACCACTCTATTTTTTTAAGGCCATGATGTTCAATAAGGGTGTATTAATTCCATGTGTATATCTCTATATCTATTTTTACTATACCATATTGGATGGGGATCCACTTTCATTGGCCAATTCCATAGCTCCTTTATCTGATAGGAGAACCTTTGCCTTTAAAGATCATAATGGTGCCACATATAAAAGTTTATCTCTTTCTTATTACAACCAACTGGTGGGTCCCCATTAATCTTCTCTAGAAAAAAGCACTAACCCAAATTCTAATAGACTAGAACTACTCTTAGATAAGTTCAAGGATGACACATGTTGATCTGGTGCTTCTCTTGAGGAAATGGGAACTTCTTTAGAAATTTTGAGTAAGGGGTGTCATGTTTAAAGAATGTGCTCCTCATAGGGGAAGCTAGGGATTTATTTTTAAAATTAAGCATGAGGGCACCATGTGTAGGAACTACATTCACCATGTAAATGGCTTGATGGGCCCCATTTATTTACCAACTAGACAATAGTGCTACATAGAAGTCTAACCCAAAAAGGAAATGATTTGAATATCATGGGACTAACATGTGTCAAAATGGCACTCCACTAGACTAAAATGAGATCCTCTTAAATATAGATGAGTTTTAGGTTTTCACATGGAAGAAACAGATAGATGTCGATAGTTAGGTGAAACTTTGAAAAGGGGGCCTAAGAAAGGAAGAAGCTAAAATGAGGGATACTAAAATATGCCAAGGAACTACTATCTATGCCATGTAAGTCTAATTCCAAATATGAACTACTCCAAGATTAAAAAAATGTGGATTTTGATCCATAATATCTACTACACATGGGTATGAAATGATGGATTCATAACCTATGTCCTTTATCCACCTACATAAGAGGATTAGATATGTCATTAGCACAATCCATGTTATTCACATATTGTTATCCACAAAACAAGGATGCACAATGATGGAGTTAGGGATAAATTGAGTTCATGAGATACCCACACATGGGGATTGGGAAAGGCATCATCCTAGTCTAGGTTATTCACTATTTTATCACCATATACATGCACACACCAGATGTCACTAGATTTTTAAATTAGTTCACATACCCAATCAAGTTTATCCATTCCTTTACTCTCTCTTAGATTTCTTTACTTAGTTTTGTCTTTAATTTTGATATTTCTTATGTAGGGTCTAATTCATACATGTTTCATTTTTAGCATGCATAATAGAGAAAAATTCACAAACTTAGACCCACCTTCACTAACTTTACCTCTTAGGTAAGTCTAGGAACATCTCTCTTTATTTTATCCTATTCATTTCACTTTGATACATTTATAAAATAAATGGGGTGAAATGTAATCATATAAAATGTCATTTAATGTAATGAGTCTCACCTGAGACCACCTTATCCTTAGCTTAACTCTAGACCTATATTAAGGCTTCTTTTGATCCTTTTATAGATTATATGTGCATTTGTTATAGGATCCTATATACCAAAAGCTACATTAATCCATATCCTATGCATTATATATCCTTTCTCACATGTACCATCCAACTAGACAATAATGTAGCCCCTTTAGTATATATCGCAATGCACTATTGGAAGAGGGGTTAATGTTATTTATCCTTAGCTTGTTTCACCCCAATGAATATATTTACACTCCTAAAAACATCGTAGGGTTGGAATATAATGATTTCATGTCTCAACTAGCATTAAAGTACTATATAAAGACCAATCTCATTCATTTATCCCTTAGATGGAAATTCTCATGAAAAATCCTAGAAATGGTTGTGAAAATTAAGGCCATTAATCCCTATTTATGCCTATTTAGACATACATCCATTTACAACAACCCAAGTCTTGTTTTTACTCAAATCTATAGTTCTAAGTCACACTCAAAACATTCAAATTGGCATTCATAATCAAGCATACTATCATCACTCTAATTTACACTAAAATTTATATAGGGAAAATTACATCATGTTTGATCCCCTTTCGAGGTATCGGTATGTGGATGATGGTCAACACATGGGATGTTGAGGTTATATTCATACTACCTACTAATGTCACTCTCCTTACACTTGTGTTCATAAAAACCCTAGTAAGCATTGAGGAATAGGATTCTATAGTGAAATTAGTCAAAATGAGGAAAAAATTGAAAATATGTCTTGGTTATGTAGGCATAGGATTCCTAGATCATATTGAAGGTCTACCCCAAATTTCATTACTTTATCTGCACAAGGTCAATAGTGTAACTATTTTCACATTTTAGGACATAAAAAGAGTAAATACTATATTTGTTAAATATCTAAGTAGAATAAATTAGGGAAATAATATGTAATAAATACATCCATTGATTTTTTATATAATTGATTGGCTTTTTACTTTTCTAAAAATAGTAATAACTAGTGCAAATAAAGACTTAGCTAGGAAACACTTGATACAAATGATCTAAATGCTAGAAACTAAGATGAAAGCTAGTATAAATGTCATAAATTAGATCCTTATGTCAAAACACATCTTTTATAGTAGTGACATTATCGGTAAAAATATTGTAGTGTCTTGATATTGGTAGTAGTGTCCTCTATGTTGGATTATCCTAAGCTTCTAGGTGCACCTATATCTAATACCTTGGGTGTATTATTTTGTGTATGAGATTTGAAACATTTTATTATGACTATAATGATTGATTAAGTATGTAAACCCTAATATTCTATACAATTAGTGCATGAGATAAAAAGCGTCTTCATTAGTAGGGTAGGTTGGACATTCTCAACACCCCACTACGAAGAGAGTTGCCTACATACCAATAATTTAAGGAGGGATCAAGCTTGATGTAGTTTTCCCCACCTAAGTATTGGTGAAAATCCAAGTGATGCTAGTATGATAGTGGCCTTGAGTTCCTTAAATATTCTTGAGACTAGAAATTTGGAAAATCTAAGCTTAGGATTGTTTTATATGGTAGTATGTATAAGTACAATAGAATAGAGATTAATAACCTTAATTAAGCTCAATTTGTTTTATGTTTGAATTTAAATTTTTCATATTGTTTACATCTAGTGGATAGAGAGATAAAATACATGTATAAATATTATTATATTGCTTATGCAAATGATAAATGATGCCTAATCTGACCTTAAGAGGCTTTAATTTTAAAAAGATATCCATTTGGGAAAAAATAGGGTAAAGTAAATTAGAATAAGTTTGGGGACACTAGAAATAGTGTCCTTAATATGGAACTAGTGTCCATATGGTATAACACTAGGCATAAGGGGCCATGATCAATAAATAAGGGTCTGGGACTAGGTTGTATAAGTGTGACAATATGCTCTAGGATAAGTCTATGGCTAAGCTAGGGATACGAAGTCCCAAGTAGTACTCTTAGAAATCAAATGCCAATTTTGGGTGATTACATTTTTCCCCCTTTATTATATAAATGTATCAAAGTGAAATGACTTAAATAAAGGAAAAAAAAGCATACCTAGACTTACCTAGGAGATGAATCCCATGAAGCTAAATCTAAGTATGTGAAACTAGGTCTGAGTATGTAAATAATATTCTAATGTGTATCCTATAAATTAAACATGAATAAATCAATCCTTAAGAGATATCAAAATCAAAATACTAAATTGAGTAAAACTAAATAAATAGATGGGAAAGAGGAAAGAAATGAATACACCTCACAGGGCATTCAAACCAATACATGAACTTGGTGATAACCTATGTGTGTGCATGTATATAGTGATCAATTAGTGAATAACTTAGATTAAGCTGATAGCTTACTAAATCCTCAATATGTGGGTGGCTTAAGAAATTAGTCTAGTTTTGACTCCATTATTTCCCACCCCTTCTTGGTGGATCATAACCTATGAATATCTCGGATTCAACTAATAGTATGTCCAACCTATTGACCAAATTTGACCCCGAGTCAGATTGGTCACCCCTTATAAATTCAAACTTTTATGTGGTCCTATCATGGTCATTTCATACTATATATGGTCCTTAGAATCTTCATTTAACCTTGTTATCATGGTTTAAGGTTAGTTTGAAGAAGTTAAGATAAAATCATATTGTGGTCATACAGTAGTTTATGAATGTCATGAGGATATTTAAGTTGTGTCATAGGTTATTATGAGTCTATTAATGTCATTTTATGTCTTAAACATCTTATCACAATGTTTCATGAAGTTTTAAAATCTGTAAAGTTCACTTGTAGTCTTAGGGTGTTAAAAAGGCATATACATGTGATTTTTGGCAAACGTTGATATATGGAAAAGTTACAAAAGATCCAAATCCATACCATAAAAATTATAAGTATCTTTGAGAAGTTAACTATTACACCTATTATAAAGTTAAATCAAAGTCATTTTATTGGATTTAATTGCCATTTTGAAGAGTTGGAGGAAGTTATATGGACTTGTTGAATTCATGTGCAAGTGAAAATACTGTATATGTGTCCTTTAATCTCCTAAAGGTCATAAAAAATATTGGAAATAAGTTTAAGGTCCAAAATTTTCAAAAAAAACACTTATCTCTACCATCATCCCATTTATAAGCTAATGAAGGCCAATTTTAATCAGATGGTATAGGACATATAATTAGAGATTAGGGCTGATATTTTGGAAATTTTTTAGGACCCATATGGGATTACAATTTATGTCATTGGTTTTTGGATTGGTTTTCTTATCTTTATGAATAGTTTCTAAGAACCCAAACTACTTTTTAAGAGCTTAAAACCTTGCAAGTTGAGTTTCGTGAAACTCCAAAACAAAGTGTGAATTAATGTATGCTTTAAATCAGTTAGAGTTAGTTATAATATGTTTTTAGATACCTCAAACTAATTCATTATTCATGGTGGCATGTGTGGATGACCTTTTGGCATGGAAAGTGGTTATTGGATTATCTACAAATGACTATCATTTATCTATGTTTTTGATTTTTCTAGGTGGTCAAATTCATTTGAATGGTTCTTCATGGTCTCATACCATCCTTATCAATCCATTAATATCCTTTAATCATCCAAACATTTTGTACAAGTCTCAATAAAGTCATATCTTCATTCATTTTTTATGGACTGTATTTTCTATCGATATGCATAACATGGTGATTTGATTGTTTGAATATGCATCTCCAAGAGTTTGAGAATTATGTTTATTTGATATATCATGATGATCCAATTGAATATAATTAACTATTAATCATATAATTCATGTTACGCTCTTTAAAGCCTTTAAGTATAAGGTTGCATTCTTCACCTTGTATAGGTCTGTAGATAAACGGACATCCATGATTACAATAATCAATGAATGTTATCTAAGCATAAACCATGGTGATATGTCAATATGAGTGGGTCAGTGGATCAATGGATATCTTCCAAAGGACCTAAAGTCAAAATTTGATAGTTAAACTCATATGCCTAATAGATTGTCACCTACATGACTATGATTACAAGCTAAAGTAGAAAGTAAATAGGTTTTTATTTCTTTGAAGATGCTATCTAAATTTATAATCAAGTGATAAGCACCTCATATTAATATTTGGACATTTTAAGGTGTCATGACTTATTTTAAGAAGACCAATTCCAAATCACATGCTCAATCTTCCTAACAGTCACCTATAGGCATGTGAAAATTTGTCTTGATAGAGGTGTCGATGATATTTGGATTTGAAGTTAAATAAACTAAAAATGGATCATAACATTAAAAACATCATAATATATCCATTGAGAGAATTATAGAATGGTTTGGAAAGACTAAAACACAATCAAATCCAAACATACATAGTCACATTCCTTTATTAACTCCTAAATTTAGTATTGGAAATATGCTTCAAATATTTAGGTTGGTGAGATTTAAAGATACAAGGAATTGATAATGTCTTGAGATACCAATCACCACATGAATGATTCACTGGGATATTCATAGTATTTCTTTGAATACCTAAAAGGCCTATACATAGTCAACTCCTCCAACTGTACACCTACATATAATTAGGAATTGGCCTTGATAGTCATGTTGATGAGGTAAGGAGGTATTTAGGGATTTTAGAAAGGTTTAGGGGTATAATAAATATAATAAATAATCCATTTCAAAAGGTTTGAATATTTTAAAGAAGGCCAAGATGCCTAATACATAGTCAAACCTAATAGGTCAAACTATGTGTAGACTGTGTGGTTGTGAATCAAGATGGGAACTCAAAGTTATAAAATAATTTAAGGTGAATGAGACCTAAGAAAAGAGTAGAATAAAATAAACCTAAATATGGGAGTAAATAATAATACTAAATAAAGGATCACACAATCACGTTGCATATACATAGTCATATCCAAGGTCTATGAAATGAACTAATGAATATCCTTAAACTTGGTAAAAGAGTATTAAATGGGTGATTTATAAATCAAGGAGATTAGAATATTTAAATAATTTATATTATAATCTAATATGATAATAGAGGAAAAGGAAAAAATAGGATACACACAGTCCAAACACATAGTTAGGGTAAGAACAAGTCTGCCTACCTAGGCTAGAGGAGTTTTTCTTGACTAAGATTTAAAAAGTAAGAAATGAGGAAAGGATGAAAGATTTAAATATGTTTCAATGAGTTAATGAAAATTATATAAAAACCCTCAAACATAATTTAAAATATTATATATCTATGCATGTTCAGTCCTTGCACCTATAATTTTACCTATTCATGGAAAATGTGTATTTTTTTGAAAATCCTTGAGGTCTATCAGAGGTCTGAGAGAAAATAAGGTAAGTGAATATGATGTATATATGGTTCCATAAACACTCAAACACAATCAATAGATAATGAAAATAGAGTCATTAGGGTATGTTAGGTAGCCTAGCATAAGAACCCTAGGCCTAGAATAATGACATGTTGTAGAGAATTTGAGGAAGAATGTGATAAGATATACATTGAAAGAGGTTAGGGGAGATGTCATAGACCTTGTAAAGGTCTTTGGATCTCAAAAATACTCAATATAATCACCTAAAAACCTCAATTTGTTCTTAGACCTCTTAGAATGCCTAGTGCCAGCTTGAGAGGCTAATTTCCTCTACTTGGTACAGATCAAAGAAAATGCATTGGAACTTGGGCTCCTAGGGAAAGTTGGATTCCCTAATGCACTTCAATTTTGTGGAATTTTTTAGATGATTCATTTGTCCATATTTATGAATCATCTTTAAGAACCCATTTTCATGCCTTTAGATAGATCAAACAAACTTCCAAATCACACATAACTTGTTTAAGAATCCCCTAATCATCATCCCATTCCATTATTTGGTATATTATTGTATGGAAATGTATAGATTAGGCATAAAACCCCTATTTTTTCTACTTTTTAGGTTTTTACATTGAATCAAAACTTCAAATTTAGCATGGAAGAGGGGGAGGATGTTGTATAAGTGAATCACATACTTATTTGGGTTTTGGCATGTGTGGGGATCATGTAGAATCATTTTCAATCTCTTGGTAGGAAGTCCTAATTAAGTCATAGTTAAGAGAGATAACATGGACAAAGGACATCTCCACCCACTTTCAAAGCATGAAAATTTAGCATGGAGCTATAAACCCATAGAGGGTACTAGAGAAGAAAGTTTTAAAACTTGAAAGAAGGGTGATTTTAATAGAACCTAGATTTGGTTTACACTCTATGATCTAGATAATTGTATATACTCCTCTTTGGATTGGGAGGAATGACCTACATATAAGAAAACACTAAAGAAATGATCAATTAGTTAGATATTAGGGTGGACTACCTAACATGCTATATCTATAACATAAGATACTAAAATCAAATACAAGAAGTGCTTAAAATAAATGAATTTGACTAATTATAGAAATAAATAATTGAATATTAATGCTAAATAGATTGGGTATGGTTTAAAAAATAGAGTGATGTTCTGTGATTAGATAAAAAGTCAAACAGTGGGATTTCACTAGGGTTTGATAGGTAGAAACAAATTTATATTGAAAATGTCACATAATGAAAATTATTGATTGTGAAAACCATCAATGGCTAGGTGAACCATCATTAGTTTTTTAATTATCAGTGGTTATGGATAGACCATTGATAGTCAAGGTGACTATTGGTGGCTACTATGGGTTTTGGTCTAGTTCAAGAAGTTGGTTGATGAGGATATAGAATGGATTTTGGAAGGTCAGATGGAAGATAAAATAGATAAACTAATTACTAAATATGATAAAATATAGATACCTATATTGTTGGCCTAAGGAATGTGGAGATAGTTGGTTGAAGAACTTGTTAGTGGAGTCTAGAACAATCCTGATAGAGTAATGGTGTCTTGACTATGATTGATGAGTTACAACACTTTAGATTTTTTACTTGGTTACTAAGAGAATACCTAGAAAAGAATTTTTGATAGAAGAAGCAATAATAATTATTTATTATCTATGATTATTGATTGCTCTGATTCTAGATGATGATCCCTTTTCACCTCCTCATCCTCTCTTTTTATAGAAGGAAAGGAGAGGTGAAACAATAAGTTTAACAAGGTGTCAAGGGGTCATCTAATTTTAGCTTTAGCATGAATTGATTCCCACATAAATCAAATAATCTAAATATTAGAAAAATAAGCTATAGTTATCTACAGTTAACCCTTAAGGTGGTTAAAAGGATGACCATTGGTGGTTAGGCCTAACTATTAGTAGTTAGGGGTCGAGCATCGATAGTCAGTAGGTTAAAGGGTAGAATGGTCAAAATTAGTTAATTTGACTTAGGTTTGTAGTTGAAAGGCTATGGGATAGTCCCTAGGGGTCTTAAGGTTATTTCGACATCTAGTGTGGTTTCCTAGTGTTTACATCTTGCCCCTTTTTGTTATGCAATTTATATTAGTAAGTTGTAAAATAAAAATGGATTGTGAGTTGAAGGTTAGGTTTCCATCAACATGAAATGAGGTGTTCCCCTTCAAACTAGGATTTGATGAGGTGAAACAGATTTGGGTGTGGATTTGATGAGTGGGTAAGTTGGTGAAAAAGTTAATGATAGGTTGGGAACTAAAATGTAAACATGCACAGAAAGTGAAACTAAGTGTGATAGCCAAGATCACACATTGACTAGGTTACCATGGTTGGTAATAATAAAGTCATCATTAGAAGGACAAGTGATAAGTGGACCACATGACCACATGTAGGCATGGAAATTAGGTTACACTTGTAAACATAAGTCTCCTAGGCAAGGTCAATGTTGTCATATGTATCTAAGATAGGAAGTGCTCTCAAAAAGACATAATTGGTTGGTTGTGTGTAAAAGGTAGCATAAGTTTAAATTTGTTTAAGATGTTAATTTAGTTGGTGTAGTGAAAAGGGATAAAGGAAGGTCACCACAAAACATGCAAAAGTTGGGCCAAAATGACCATGATGAGGTTACGTAGTTGGTGGTCAAGGTGACAGAGAAGGTAATCTATATTAGTAAGTAGTTGGATTGGGTTTGTGCTAAAAATTTGTTGAAAAGTTATGGGTGGGAGGGAAAATCCCTAAACTAGTCAACCACTGATGCTCAAGGTCAACTGTCAGTGGTCACCCTAACCATCAGTAATCATACATTAACCTTAAAAGGGTGAAGACAAAAGGGACACCATGGTTTTTATTCTCGCATTATGAAATTTTACCCTCATAATTACACTCTTTGTCATTTTGATCAAAAAAGTGGTGATGGTTTGCTAGTGATTGATTGAGTGTGTTAGATTTAATGGATTGATTTGATGTTGATTGAGTGATTGAAGATGTAGAGTGGATAAGGGATAACATGATGTTAGATAGTGGTTCCCAGAGTACCTCCATGGAAATGGTCAATAAATGAGGTAGGGTTTATTCTTAAATTTGGTATTTTGGATTCAATTTTATAAATGAATGTTTATTGAATTCATTTATTATTTATTTAGTTATGGCTATTTGAGATAGGGTTTGATGTTGTGTTTGGAGTGTTTGACATGAAATTATGGGTAGGTAGAATTTTGTGTTGTGGGTAATGGTAAAATAAGAGCAAGAGTAGGTATATGTAGAAAATTTGAATTGGTTATGGTGTTTGGTGGGTAGTTTTAGGGGGTAGGGTTTGGTTTGATGATTGGCGATCACTACATAGTGACCATTGATGATCATTACTGGCTATCATTGGTCATTATTGATCATCAATAGTTGATAGGCAAATGTCAATAGGTCAATTTGTGGTAACCATTGGTAGTTTGTCCCTAGCCATCAATGGTAAATGATAGGAAGATTCAACCATTGACAATTAATGAAAGGTGGATGTGTTTAAAGTTAATTGTTGATAGGAAATATTTAATGGGTAATAGTTGAGGTGAAGGGCTAAGGTCAAGGGGTTAAGTGGTTAGGTGAAGCTTTATATATAGATCAATGAGGTTAAATGATGGGGAAAAGTAATGTTATGAGGGTTTAATGATGTTTTTTGTTAGGTGTGATTAAGTGAGGAATAGGTGAATTAGGTCAATAGGTATAAGGTATATTAGGCTTAAATGTGAAGGGTATAATTTTGAAGATAAGCCATAGGTTTAGGTCATATTAGACAAATTTTATGAGTTGGATAGATTAGAATAGGAGGTAGGTGTAAGTGGTAGAATTTTTAGGAAAAATATGTTAGTGAACTAAGGTTTTTACTATCAAACCTTGTAGGATTAGGAGAGGATATAGATGAGAGATTGGGTACCCTAGATATTGGATGAGATTCAGTGAGGGATGATCGATGCCAATTGGGAGAATATAGAGGATGTGGGTCTTCGTGTTATGAGTTATTACCCAAATTTACTTTAGGATGTGGTAATGTTAGTGGCACTCATCAATATATGGGATCTTAACACTAACACCTTAATGATTTTGATAGGCAAGTTGATGATTTTACCTAAAGATATCTATCAGATCATGCAACCACCCATACAAGGTGAGCTGATATAACACATTGAGAGTGAGGAGAAAAATGGGTAGACGGAGATCATGTATGAATATGACCATGAGTATGCAAGGTGGAACTTAGGGGGTTTCCACTACACATTGATGTACCATAGAGATAGGGATACAAGGTGGCTATTCACTATGATGATGATAGAAGTCACCTATTATGCTTTACTAGATTTGAGTAGTGGGAGGTTTTTATATTTATTATTGGTAGTACTAGTTGAGATGTTTTTAGGTCACATAGATTTTTCATGGGATCTTATGCTAGTAGTTCAAATTTATCAAGAGCTTTAGGGATTCTATGCTCATAGGAGATATGGGATCAATGTTGGCTTTATTCTTCATTACTAATATTATGAGCTTATTTGGGTGTTATGGCCTATGGGGCTATATGGCATGGGTTATCTTAAATGGATTTTAGGGTTGCATACATCAAGTGGAGAGGTGATTATGCCCTCATAGGAATATGAGGAGGGTCACATGACCTATACTAGTATAGATACTGATTGGATACCTTGTTCATGGGAGATGTGATTTGGAGACTGTATGTCAGGTTTCTAGGATGGTAACATTATGTAAGACATACTCTATCTCTTCAGAGTTAAATATGGATCTATATAAGGTGAGATCAATAAATAGATCTCATTCTATTTGATAGGGTATAAAGGTTGTTCGGCCTTGTTCAAGATATCCCTAGGGTATTCTAGAGGTATAGGAGGGATGATGAATAGTTTCCACTACCTATTCCATAGCTAGAGCATGAATTCATTGATCATGAAGAGTTGCCTACAAGGATAGATATGGATGATGTAGGTTTTATATATGTCTATCTTACATGGTACGAGGAACACTATGTTATAACTAACTTTAGAGGTGATGATGGTGGTTGGTAGGACATGGATGTTAAACTAGATAGGGGTGGTCAATAGTTGGGAGTTGGTGGTATAGATATAAAGGTAATGATTTCTAAAGGGACTAGGCACAAGTGACTCTAGAAATAGCTCAGGGATTTTTAATAGCAACATAGGCGTCCTTGGCAATAACATAGGGTTAGGTGGCCACTCTTACGAGAGAGAGAGAGAGAGAGAGAGAGAGAGAGAGAGAGAGAGAGAGAGAGAGAGAGAGAGAGAGAGAGAGAGAGAGAGAGAGCTAGGGCTCAGCTAGCCATGGTGATACAAGATATATATTCTCTTTGGTAGGTAGGTAGGAGGAGTACTAGTAGCTATGGAACCATCAAGGATTAGCTCAATACAAAGATATGTAGAAATAGTGGAGGATATATGGTATTATAAGGCCTTGGTCTTTAGTTATTATCCAGATGAGCCTTGATGTGGTGAATATAGGGCTAGGATTATAGGAGGTGTTAGTACGGTAATACTAGGTCAGTGGGTTGCAATTATAGGTGGATCTATAGGTATAGGAGGGCAAGATTTAGTAGGTAATAGTGCCCCAATATTGTATATATGTTATGAGACATTGTAATTTTGATGTTCCATATGATTTTGTTACCAGCTTATGAACTAATGTGGTGAGATGTATACATATTTTGAGAGATACGCACCTATTTGTATATGCAATCATCATGTTGATTATGAGCTCATGATATATAAATATTATCATTTTATATGGTTTATGGTTCATTTTTATGATGTTCATGTTTCTTATTTATTATTTTATAAGATGGTCAATGTGGACGCATATAGCTAGGCATATGATGATATGGATCTTTAATTCATGTGCATGATGATGTTGATATTTGATGGATATTATTTATGATATGATGATATTGATGCATTGTGAGACATGGCTCTAATTTTTTATGATCATTTTTATGTTTATGGTTTATGGATCATAGTTATATGGATGTGATAAATTATAGGATGATGATGATGATGTTTATTATTAGATGCTATGACAATAGTGATGATTATGTTCATGCTGAAATTTAATGAGTATATGCTTCCTCATCTAGGATTTAGACATGTGATGGATATGTGTGAGTGACTCATTTATTTTTTATGTATGATTAAAATATGGTAGATATTATATATGGTTTATTTGATGTGAGTTATCACTTGATGTTTCTTGTATGAGATGTTTAATTCATTAAAATTTTCTTATGGTTAAAAAATTTAAATGAATAAGGTAAAAACACATGTTTAAATGCATTTATGTTGATGAAGATGTTATAATATTAAAAACACATAGATTATGTTGGATAATGAAACTAAATGTGAGAAAAGAAAGAAAATACAACCAAAATAAAAACATCTTAATGAATTTATCAAACAGTATGATAGAATAAGAAGAAGGCATGATGATTCTTCTTTAGTAAGGGATAAACAAACCACAGTTGGATCATCTTAGGGAATATAAAACCTTTGACAACTTCACATTATCATTTTTTATTTGGTTTAAAAGGTGTCTTGATCACATAATGTCAATTAATCTCAAAATCCCTTACTTATAATGTTTAAAGGGGAGATGGACGAAGATGGAACCTTATTTTGAGATTAGCATGCCTCTTCTAGAGATTACCAAAGAGTCAATATAAAAAAGTCCATGTCATTTAAGGTGTAGCCTAATTGATGAAGGAAGTAATAGAGATAGGTGATGGAAACTTTCTTAGAGATGTTTATGGAAAAGTGATCTGAAAAAGTCTGAGCTAGTTGGAAAAAAGAAAAGAGGGAGTACTTTGTAATAGCACTATACCAATCTAGTGTTGGACCTAATAGAGACATGGGAAAGGTATAGAGAAGGAGATTATAATCATAGGAAATGATATAACACAAATGCCTAAATGCTCTTAGATGTTGTTGAGGGTATTCTTACTATGAAACTATTAAAATTTTGGAAGTTCCCATTGAGGAGGATAAGGTCAAATAGGGATAGATGAATGAATTGGATAATTGCATATTTGGTCATAAGATAAGAGGTTATGGGAACCAAAGATAGATGACTCCAAAGTAGTCATTTTATCTATTAAAATTTTGACAAGGTCCATTTGTGGTTGTGTACCCTTGTAGTTATAGGGTAGATTATGTTAGGTTTGGGTAGGTGCAACATATGGATAGCTAGTGGGGGGTTGAGAAGCTACCACATATTTGTATGTGGACATGGGTGGTTAAAATTATGCCACATATGAGTACATGGAGATAGGTGGTTGGGTAGAAGGTAGAGTTACATACCTTTGTGGGTTAGGGATGTAGCTTAGGTTTTTTGTAATGGGCAACTATTGAGATAGTAGTGTAGGTTGGGTAAGATGTATGGTTGGGTTAATAGATAGAGGGTAGGTGGTAAATTTGGTACTAATGGGTGTAAGGGTAAAAGGTATGGGAACCATAAAACTCTAGAATGGGGTGGAGTTAGGTGGGTTAGAAGTAAGGGGAATGGTGGTGACAATACTAGAGGGCACTCTTATGGTAAGGGAAGTACTGGTGCCCAGATGTTGGGTTTCTATTATACTAAAAGGTTATTAGTTGGAGAAGAAGGTGCTTTATTGAGTGCGTTGGTTTTGGATGGTGTTATCAATGGGTTTATTGGTAGAGGAAGATACCTAGGTGACTAAATGTTGGGTGGAGATGGTGGAGATAAAAGTATCACACATAAGGTGGGATGGCATGCCATAGGGTGGTTCAATAGGTAGAACTAAAATAAGGGTATGGTGAGATATGGTGTTAAGGTAATGTTGGAGGGATATGGGGTTGTTATCTAGAAAAGTGGTGAAATATGCATCACCTTGAGCAACCATCCAAGGGATGATAATAATTTCATAAGGATGGGGATAATTCTCTACATCTAAGATGTACTCCATGGATGAGGGAGAAGAGGAAGATGAATGATTAGGAGGTGGATCCTGATTTGCTTGGTTTCTTAGCTGTTTCTTAGTTAAAACCATGTAAATAAGGGAAAGAGGAAGTTACAAGAAATCTCACAAATAAAATAAAGAGAAGACAAGAAAAATTCAAGGAAAGAAAACACAAACCAAAACACCTAAGGATCTTTTTAGTCTCTCTTGTAGCTTATGCTATAAGCTTTTAAGAATTATGTGACTAAACTTGGCTTATAGATCAGGTACTACAAAAGAAGTCTATGGCTGGTTTTAGGTTGTGTTTAAGCTCTCAAAGAGATCTATATTAGAAATCAATATGTGGCTTGATATTGGGGCCTACCCCCTCACTTCATGCACCATAGTGATAAGGGTGTCAAGTGATTAGCTAAGATATATTGATTATCAGAGATTACACTTAGCTAGAGAACTAATCTATTTCTCCCTTGGTGGTGAAATACATGTACAATATCTAGGAAAGGTGACTGCTAGGTGATGGAAACCCATTCATGCCTTATGTTAATATTATTATGCTTGATAAAGTGTAAGTGGTTTGGTCTTGTATGTGTGATAAGAATGATGATATGATTAATTAAGCTATGTTAGCTAAAATAAATAAGTAAACAATGGATGTAATCAATTTTAAGCCCAAAATGAAATTTTGATTTCATTATATGAGAAAAAATACAAGAAAAAGAAACACCTAAATGCAACTATGAACCCAATAAAATATTTAAGGGTCCCACTGGGTATGCCAAAATGTTTCAGGTAAATTTTTATTTATTTAGTTAAGAATAAAGTTATAAAACTTAAAACAAGGGTGAGGTCAGTAGAACCTGAATTTGGTTTGCACTCTATGATCCAATCAATTGTAGATACTCCTCTTTGTCTTGGGAGGGATGAACTATAGATAAGAAAACACTAAAGAAAGGGTTGATTAGTTAGATAGTGGGGTGGATTACCTAGAAATCTAGATTTAAGAAGCACAAACTTCCTTGGAGGCTATCAATCCACACTTTTACACAATCAAGTTCTAAAAATGAAAGATAAATTGATTACATAAATAACACAAGATAATGAAATCAAATACAAAAAGTAATTGAAATAAATGAGTTTGAATAATTTTGGTAATAAAAAACTGAATATTAATGCCAAATAGACTAGGTATGGTTCAGAAAATAGAGTGATGTTTTATTCTTAGACAAAAAATCAAAAAGTGAGATTTGGTTGGGGTTTGAAAGGTAAAAATAGCTTGATATTGAAAATGTCACATAGTGACCATTGATAGTTGGGTGAAACATTGATGGTTTCATAACCATGAGTACTTATGGATAGACTATTGGTGGTTAGGGTGATTATTAGTGGTTACTATGGGTTTTGGTCTAGTTCAAGAAGTTAGTTGATGAGGTTGTAGAATATATTCTAGAAGGTGGAATGAAAGATAAAATATAGAACTGAATTATTGAATTTGATAAAAGATAGATACCTAGATTATTGTCCTAAGGAATGTGGAGATAGTTTGCTAAATAACTTGTTGTTGGAGTCTATATAAATCTTGAAAAAGTAATGATGTATTGATTGTGAATAATGAATTATAACACTTTAGATATATAACCTAGTTTTTAGGAAAATACCTATAAAAGAAGTTCTGATACAAGAAGCTCTAATAATTATTAATTCTCTATGATGATTGATTTCTATAATTCTAGATCTATATCCCTTTCCACCTCCTCCTCTCTTTTTATATAAGGAAAGGAGAGGTGAAACAATAAGTTCAATAAATTTTTAAGGAGTCATCTAATTTTAACTTTAGCAAGAATTTATTTACACATAGTTGAGATAAGCTAAATATAAAAAATCAATTTATAGTTAGCTAGAGTTAACCCTTAAGGTGGTAAAAAGGATGACCATGGTGTATAGGCCTAACATTTTATGGTTATGGGTTGGCCATTGATGGTTGATATATTAAATGGTAAAATGATCAAAGTCAGTCAATTTGACTTAGGTTTGTAGTTGAAAGGTTATGGGATAGTCCCTAGTGGGTCCCAAGGTTAGTTCAACATCTATAATCATTATGTGTGGTTTCTTAGTGTCTACAATGACCTCATATTCTTAACATCCTTTATACTTTTATCTACAAAATGAGGTTTGTACCATTTTAGGGCTACAAATAATGAGGTCTATTTGATGCTTTTGGTAGAAAATAACTCATTAGATCTAGTTTAAGGAATTAAAATGGATTTTTGCAACTAAAATATGGTATGAATAGGCTATCCATTAATTTTTTATGATCTAAAGAATAAGAAACCAAGTTTTGACACTTGTGTGTAAAATAGGCCGAAGGAGATGAAGAGTTGTCTAGACACCTTGCAAGAGAAAGAGGTGATGTGCCAATGAAAACCTATTGGGATCAGTTAAGAGTGTTGAGAGTATTGAAAATAATTATAATAAACTAATTTTACCATCAATAAGGCCACTTGTCTTTCAACATGTCAAGAAGAAGAGAAGTTTCAAGAAGTCAGTCAAGGTGTCAAATAAGCATTTGAACTCCCATGCCACTTGGAGAGTCAAAGCATCTAAAGAAGATATACACATGTCATCCTAGACCTATTAAGGAATTTAGATAACTTCTCTTCTTATTGTAACTCACATGACAATTGTCTACCTTCTCTCTCCTATGTCCTTATCTCTCACACTTGTGTTATATATTGAGCCACTTGTGGCTAAGTTTATATCCTTATCCTGATAATGGAAAAACCTTAGTCATTTTTATCCTTTGAACAATAAATAATGATCTATTTTACCTTATCCATGATTTATTCTAATGAGTTTTCTAACTATTTGATCTTGTTAATTGATAGATTCTCTTCCTTAACATGTTGTCCTTGTTTGTATTCATATTCATCTTTGAAAGTTTGTTGTAAGTCTCTTAAAGTTTTATAATGAAATTTTTAATGATTTGTATCTCTACTAGTGTCGTGTCATAACCTTTTATTTAGTCCTCCTAGCTTAAGTTTGCTCCATAAAACTCTATGAAAAATACTAATGTAATAGGTATGTTTGGATTAGTGTATGTATATATTAGGATTTTTTTTAAAGTGTATTTTCAATTGGTACATTACCTCATTATGATAGATTTTATTTATTTTTTCTCTCTCCCTTTTCATCAAAATTAGCTAGTAGTTTAGGTGATGAGATTCAATAGACAAACCAAGGGAGCTGACCCTTCAATGTAAAGGTTTACCTATACTATAGGCAATCCATAGGCCTAAAAGTAATCTTATATTCCAATCAATTTGTAGAAGGCATGAACTACCTCTCCAAGGGTGAAAATTTGAGTGACAATTGTTCTGGCATGACTGGTAGGACTAAGGTCTAGAAGAGTGGAATAATATTGGTGTGTTATTCCTATCAGCCTCTAGAGACATTCATCAAACACCAATGGTGAGTCCAAATACAATGAGCTAGTTTTATCATCCCAAGTACTTATTGTGAAATAATTTTCTAATATCTTGTATTCTTATTTGACTAATGAAGTTGGCATGGCTAGATATGATGAAATATCATACTATGCACCTCCATATCAGCCTTATCATGACATTAATTATGTGTCTTAACAACCTTATCAAGATTGTTATTAGCCCTATGAGTAATGTCAGTCATATGGTCATCCAACTTCCCCTTAATATGACCATGATGTTCTTAAACAACCCTTTGAGAATTATATGAGGAAGCATATCAAAAAGGGTACCAAGAAGTGTCTCCCTATTAGCCTCAATATGATCCATATCAACCTCAACATGATTCCTATCAGCCTTGTCATAAGGAATCAAATGATACCATTGATTTGGGAAGAAAAATATTTGGAAGAAAGGTTTAAGTCCTTATAATATCAAATTATGAAATTAAATTAATAACTTGGAGATCACCAAACCCCCTATTATCCCCCTTTTCCTACTAATTCAATTCCACCTCAAGCTAAATCCTTGTTGGAACTCATTCTAAATGTGATAAACTCAAAAAAATTAATGAGAAAATGGGATAAGGAAGGCAGTGTGATCCTTATTCATCTCATATACAAGTTGTGAAATTTGGTTCAATTCTCTATGAATAAGTGGAGGTTAGTTGAAGAAGAATCCAACTATATCATCAATGATGATTTGCATGAAATGAAATGTTATACCCAATGGTGGGTAGATAGATTAGAGAGGTGGTAAATTCAAGAAGTTGAACATCAACTTGTAGCTATTAAAGATCCTCAAGAAGGCTATGAGAAAAGTGAAACTCTTGTTGAATAAGGTGTCTCTCCCATTCCCCAATCTGACTTGTCATCTCCCTATGAGTTCATTAAAGAAACCTTAATTCCTAATCCCATCTAAAATCCATCCATCACACCTCATACTCTATCTCTAGACCATGAAATTGTTCACCACCCTCCCACCCACATCCCTTCTTGAAGGAGAACCCATCCTATGTGAGATAAGTGAAGAAGATCAACCCAAAGTTGTAGTTGATCAATAAGATGACTCAAGTGGCTATGATGAGGATTTTATTATAGGAACTCCCCTTGGTTAATAAAATCATAAATACAAATTTTTGAGTGAAGAAAGAGATGATCAATATAATTTTATTTATTCATAAAGAGTTTTATCAAGATATGGAAGAAAAGTGCTTGATGGAAACATCTCATCAACTAAGTTGGAAGAGTTTTATGAGCATGACCAAAGGATTGAATCTAAAAAATAATAGAGGTTAAAGATATTATTGACTCCATGAATCAAGATGACATGTGGCATAAGTTCAATGATATTTTTGAATAATTTTAAGGCCTTAAAAATCCTATACAACCTACTGGTAAAATTGAAGACACTCTTGAAGATGCTTTGCCTCTTGAGGGTGTGTTTCGAAAGGAAGGTATTATGCCATCCAAGATAGTTGAATTTTCATCTAACCTTGAATTTTAAGACTCTTAAAGTAACCAAGTTGAGTTTGATGAAGTACAATATGACCAAGAAGATAAAGTCTAAGAATTTTTGGTTCTTGAAGAGAAAGAAAACAAGGATTATTTACACCAACATATTGAGCTCCTTTAAGATCTTGAAATACCTTACAAGGTTTAAGGTCATGTGCATAATGAGATTGAATAATATGTCTTCATGGATGGCAATGATGAAGATTGGTTTGAGTATGTAAAGGTCCTTAAAGATATTAATGAGCTTGAAGTAGTTGATGGGAAGTTTAGTTTCATTCAAGATGCCATGGAATTAAAAGAATCATGCTTCAATTAAGTATCATTAGAAAATTTGTGTAGCTAAGGAACCTCATGAGAAGATTTTTGAGTCACGAGAGGAATTCAACTTCATAGCTGATATATTTTTAGTTGTCATAATTTCTTTAGAATTCATGCCAAGAATATTTATAAACATGAAGGAGTTGAAGATACCAAGAATAAGGTTCAAAATGAAATTTTATTCATATTCTCCTTCATCTCATGGAGACAAAGATTATACAAACTTCCCCTTTGGCCCAAGAGGAATATATTGCGTTCAATTTAGTTTGTATATAGTCTAGTTTTATTAAGTTATTTTTGTGTTCGCTAAGTGTTTGATAACACATGGTATGCCTTGATTTGTTTATGTGTCTTGTTGTCTTTATTTTTGTGTCTTATGAAGGTAATAATATTGTTGAGTCATGTTTAAAGTCTGACCAAATCTGAAATAAAGTATTAGAGAATCCATTTCCTAGTTGACATGTAAGGTTATTGGTCTTATTATCATTATAGGCATGATAATCTTGTGAAACATAAATAATTTTGAACAAATTTGTGCCCAATTCAAATTGGTCACCCCTGTTTAAATTAAAACTTTCATGTGGTCTTGTCATGGTTATATCATACTCTATATGGTCCCTAGAGTCTTCATTTAACATTATTAGCATGGTTTATGGTTACTTTGGAGAAGTTAAGGTAAAATCATGTTCTAGTCATATAGTGATTTAGGCATGAATGAGTAAATAAGTCATGGTAAAGTTGTGTTATAGGTTATTAGGGGTATATTAATGTCATTTTATGTATTTAACATCTTATCACAATGTTTCATGAAGTTTTGGAATCCTTAAAGTTCACTTGTAGTCTTGGAGGTGTTAAAAATACATATAAATGTGATTTTAAACCAAATTTTATATATTTCAAAGTCCCAAGAGATAAAAATACATAACATACACATTATAAGGAGCTTTGAGAAGTTACTTAACTACTACACCTATCATCAAGTAAGATCAAAGTTAGATTATTGGAGTTCAATGCCATATTGAAGAGTTGGAGGAAGTTGTACAGACTTGTTAAAGTAATGTGCAAGTGAAAACATTTAATATGTGTTTTTCATCTCATAAAGGTCATAAAATTTTTTTGAAGTAATTTTCATGTCCAAAAGTTTTAGAAAACCACTTACCTCTCCCATCATCTTATTTATAAACTAGTGAAGTCCAATTTCAATTAGATGGTATAAGCCATACAGGTCTAGTTAGGGGATGATATTTTTATAAAAAACAATTTGGAACACTATGGTACTCCAATTTATTTGATTTTTCATTATATATGTGCTCTTATATTTATGAAAATTTTCTAATATCCCAAACTTCTTTTTGAGAGCTTAAAACCTCACATGTTGAGTTTGGTGTAAATCCAAAACAAAGTATGAATTCATGGATGATTTAAATAAGTTCAAGTGAGATATAATAGGTATTTATATATCTCACACACATTAATTATTAATGGTGGCACATGTGGATGACTTTTTGGCATGGAAAGTGGTTCTTGTGCATTGTCTATAAATGACTATCTTTTTTCTATGTTTTTGAGTTTTTCAAGTGGCCAAATTAATTTTAATTATTATTAATGGTATAATACCATCCTTATCAATCAATTCATATCATATAATCATTCAAAAATTCCATATAGGTCTTAATAAAATCATATCCTCATTCATATTTTGTGGACTATGTTTTTTGTGGGTCTGCATAACATGGTGATTTGATTGTTTGAATATGCATCTCCATGAGTTTAATATTTGAATTTATTTGATATATAATATTTATTAAATTTATTAAAATGACATTTAAGTCATAACATTCATGTTTCACTCTTAAAATCCTATAGTATAAGGTTACATTCTTCACCTTCTACAAGTTTGTAGGTCTACAAATAAAAGGAAATCCATGATTACAATGATCAATGAATATTATCTAATAATAAACCATGGTGATAGTTCTATATGATTGGGTTAGTGGACCAATGGAGATATTCAAAATCACCTGAAATCAAAATTTGATAACTGGACTCACATGCCTAGTAGACTACCACCTATAGGACTATGACTATGGAATTAAAAAGTACAGAGGTTGTGATTTGTTTGAAGATGTTATTTGAAATTGGAATCAAGTGATTAGTAAGGGTTGGAAAATACAAGGTGTCATGACCTATTTTAAGAAGGCCAACTCTAAATCACATGTTTAGCCTTCCTAAAATTCACCTACAGGCATGTGCAAATTTACCTTTATATATTTGGAGCTTAAGTTAAGACATTAAAAAGGGCTCATAACATAATATTTTGATTAATAAAATTGGAGAATGGTTTGTAAATACTAAAACACAATCAAATCTAAACATACATAGTCACATTCCTTTATTTACACCTACATTTGATATTGGAAATGTGATTCTAATAGTTAGGTTGGATAGGTTTGAAGCTTTAGGGAATTGATAAGGTCTTGATATACCAACCACCACATGACTGATTCATTAGGATATTTAGAGGATTTCTTTCAAGACCTAAAAGGCCTATACACAGTCAAATCCTCCAAATGTGTACATATAACTAGTTGGGAATTGGCCTTGATAATCATGTTGATAAGGTAAAGAGGTATTAATGGATTTTAGAATGGTATAAGGGTATCATCAATATCATTATAATCCATTTAAAAAGGTTTGATAATTATAAATAAGGCTAAGAAGCCTAATACACAGTCAAACCTAATAGGTTAGACTGTGTGGTTGAGAGTCAAGAAAGGAATTCAAAGTTCTCAAATCCTTTGAGGTCAAGGAGACCTAATTATAGAGTATAAGAAAAGATACATAAATAAGGGGAAAAAATAAGAAGACTAAATAACGGATCACATATTTATGTTGCATATACATAGTCATCTCTAAGGTCTATGAAAGAAACTAATGACTATCCTTAAACCTGAGAATAGTGGTTTATATGGGTGATTTGGAAATTAAGGAGATTATAAATATTAAATTCACTAAGGTTATAATCCAAGAGGGGTATAGAGGAATAGACCAAAATAGGGGTTACAAATTCTAAATAACTAATTAGGGTAAGAACAAGTCTACCTTCCTAAGCTAGAGGATTTTTACCTAACTAAGTTTTCATAAGTCTAAGAGGAGAGAATGAAATAGATAAAGATGTATCATTGAGAAAATAAACATTCTATCAAAACCCTTAGGCATAATAAAAAATATTGGATATTACTACATGTTTAGTCCTTACACTTACAGTTCTATCTACTCATGGAAAATGGGTGTTTGTTTTAAAATCCTTAAGATATGATTATATAGTTACATCGACCCTTAGACATAGTAAATAGAGAATGAGAACATGATCATTAGGGTATGGTAGGTACCCTAACATAAGAACCCTAGGCCTAAAACAATGACATGTTGTAGATAACTTGAAGAATAAGGTTATAAGAAGACATTAAAATAGATTTTGGGAGATGTCATAGACTTTATAAATGTTGTTGGATCTCAAAAAAAACTCAATATAATAACCTACAAACCTCATTTTTTCTCAGACCTCTTAGAACACCTAGTGTTGCTTGAGAGGCTATTTTACTTTGCTTGGTAAAAACTAGAGAAGATGCATGGGACCTTTGGCTTATAGGTAGATTTAGATAACCTAATGCACTTCCATTTTGTGTAATTTTTTGGAGGGTTCATGTGTCCATCTTTATGAATCATCCTTAAGAACCCAAGTCACTTTCAGGCTCCCTAGGAGAGCCATAAGGACCTAATGAGAGAGAAATCCACTTTCATACCTCCATATGGATCATAAAATTTTCAAAACCACTCATAACATGTTTAAGACTCCCCTAATCATCATCTTGTGCCATTGGTTGGTATAGTACTATACGTAACTATACAAATTAGGTCTAAAACATTAATTTTTGCTATTTTTTAGGTCTATAGAGTGAATCAAAACTTCAAATTTATCATGGAAGAGGGGGAGGATTATTTTTAAGTGAATCACAGTTTTTTTGGCTTTTCAAATGTTTGGATCCTATATAATTATTTTTCACTCTCTTGGTAGGGAGGCCTAATTGAGGCCTAGTTAGGAGAGAGAAGGTGCAAAAAATTGACATCTCCACCCAATCTTAGAGCACAAAATTGAGCTTGAAACTACAAATCCATATTAGGTACAATAATATGCCCTAATATTCTTAACATCCTCTATAATTTTCTCTACATAAGGAGGTTTGCATCATTTTAGGGATACAATGAATGAGGCCTATTTGAGGCTCTTAGTAGAGAACGACTTATTAGGGATAGTTTGAGGCATCAAAATGGATTATTTTAGGTCCAAAATTGTATTAATAGGATATTTATGAAGTTTTGATGAGATAAATGAGAAGAAACCAAGTTTTGACACTTGTGTGCAAAATAGGCCTAAGGATATGAAGAGTCCTCTAGACACATTACAAGAGATAGAGGTGATGTGTTATGGAGAACCTATTGGGGTCAATTAATATGTGTTAATAGTAGAGGAAATAGTCATAAATAAATTATTTTACCATCAATAAGGCAACTTATCCTTCAACATGTCAAGAATAGGAGAAGTTTCAAGAAGCTATTCAAGGTGTCAACCAAGTATTTCACCTCCTATGCCACTTAGAGATTCAACACATATGAATAAGAGATAAAAATTTCATCCTATACCTATTTAAGTAGTTACATAACTCTTCTTCTTGTTATAACTAACATGACACTTGTTTGCCTCCTATCTCCTACATCCTTCTCTTCTCTCACACTTATGATATATATTAGCCACTTGTGGATAACTTTATATCCTCCACCTGAGTATGGAAAAATCATAGTAATTTTTATATTTTGATAAATAATTAATGATCTAATTTACCTTATCCATGATTTATTTTAATGTTTTTATAAATTAGCTAATATTGCTAAGTGATAGATTATTGTCCTTATCATGTTGTCCTTATTTGCATTCATATTTAGCTTTAAATTCTATTAAAGGTCTCTTAAATGTTCTAATTAAGTGTTTCATGATTTTTAGTGAGTTTTGTCTCAACTAGTGTAATGTCATGACCTTGTTTTTAGTCCTCCTATCTTATTTTTGAATCACAAACCTCCATGAGAAATACTAATGCAATAGGAAGATTTGGATTAGTGTATGTATAGGTTAGGATTTTGTTTGAACTATAATTGTAATTGGTTGTAAGTGGTTAGGTTATAATTGGTGTATCACCTCTTTAGGATAGGTTTGTTTTATGTTTTCTCTTTCCCTTTTCATTTAAATGAGCTAGTAGTTTAGGTGATGAGCTTCAATAGACAAACCAAGTGAGCTATCACTTCAATCTAGAAGTTTACCTCTTCTATATATAACCCATAGGCCTAGAGGTAATCTCATGTTCCAATATATTTGGATAAGTTTTGAACTACCTCTCCAAGGGTGCAAAATTGAGTGACAGCATAACCCTCTCATGTGGGTGGTTCAAGAACTCAAGTAGTCTATGACTCCATTATTGGCCACCCATTTGTAGTAGATGCATCTAAAATTAAACTATGTGAAGTACTATAAATGTCTAACTATGTATATATAACTATGTATGTTAGATCTATAGCTATTGGAGTACATTAGGTAGATTTGGGCCACTCAAGAAGCCAACCACTATAGATGGAATAAGACATGAAACTAGTTTAAAACATATAATATGATGTTAGGTATATATAGTTAGATAATGACATGGAATTTGTCATTCTATATAATCAACTAGTGTATAATTAAGCATAAAAAATTAATGTGCTATGTATATGCCCCAAAATTTGATATCTGAGTATATGGATTCTAGATTGAGTTATAATAAATAATATTTGGGTATCTAAAATGAATATGGGAATGTTCATGTTGTACATGATGCTCCTAATCTGAGTATATTGATATGAATCTAAGTTGAACTAGTATGACTATGAGTGAAACTAAGTATAACTAATAAACTTATAACTAAATCTTTATAAACCTCTACTATACCTATTGTAATATTTTAGCCAATCTAGGTCATTCTAAAACTAAGGCTACTTGATAGTAGTGCCATATCTTGGATAGTATCACCATGTGGTGTTGTAATACCCATTTTGGTGATAGTGTCCTTCTGGTCTAAATTTTGCACAACTATACTAATTTTGGGGTCTTTGTTTTCCTACCACATTTACTTGTGTTTGATTTTTTATAAATGATCTTGTGTGTTTAAAAATTTACTATGAGTGCAATATAGGAGCCTAATATTTATGACAAAACCCTATGAATGTCCCCTCTTTTGAGGGGAGTTGTTGAGCCTATGAAATAACCATCCTCAAAATAAAAATCTCTGTAAAATGTGTGTTAGTTGGAGAATATATGATAATTACAGGATAATCTGATATAATGTGCATACATAACATCATAATGTAATATAATCTTAGCATAAGTATGTAACATAAAATGTGTGCCATGTATAGCATTCCAAAAAGGTGTCAAGATATATGTAATCAATGTATATAATAATAAATCTAAGACTAGGTAGCTACCTAGGGGGATGGTGCATGATGTTCATCATGGCACCCATGTAAGAAGGGTAGATACATGAGGTCCCTCCTAGCATCAAAAACTAGTGTGTTTAATAAGTAGAAATAAGTTTCATGGCCATGCTGCATCTAATAAATCATACATACAAAACACATGAGGTACATAATTTAGGACAAGGTGCCACAATATAAGGGACATGGGCACATGTCACTAAATTTGAGAAAAAAAGACACACAAGGATAAACTAGGTAAGTTAGAAATGAAAGTATAAAAGAAGAAAAGAAATATAATCAAGTATAAACTAGGTAATTTATAAATTAAAGTATGCATGAATGTGCAATAAAAAATATGTGTAAGAGTTAAGATGTACATATGTTGAGTCTAAAGTAGTAATAGCTGGTAAAAAAAACTAAGTAATAATAGTATGATCAATATCAAGATATAACAATGCTAAATTTGGGATGTAGATTAAATAAGGATAGAATTTGGTGATCTAAATTGTGTATAAGATTCCCCAAGTGGTTTAATGTGTAAAGTGAAGAACCATAAATTGATGTATATGCCCCTAGTGGGTAGATAATAGCAATTCTAGATTAGTGTAGTGGAATTGAATCTTGTAGCAATCTGCAAGAACTCAACAAGAACAAGTGAAGAATGTAGTATGATAAAACCAACTATAATAAGATAACTAGAAATTTTAGTGTCTATAAAATATAAGAAATGTAAACATAACAATGCATACAGTTTATAATTTTTTTGTTTTTTGATTAATTATTTGAATGTTTCTATATTTTTGACATGTTATACTATTTTTATATTTTCTAAAAATAAGCTATGTATAATTAATATGAAAATTAACTATGTACAATGATCAAGAGATAAGTAAATTATGTCTAAGTAAATGCTATAAATAAATGAGATAGAATACAAGAAAAGTGAAATGTCTCTATAGACCCAAGAGTGCATCGATGGAATGTGTATAATAAAATGATGGATCTAGTGGGAGATTGTCTAATTCTAGATATTGGATCTATCTAAACTCAAATATTTCATCATCATCATGACATCATACCATTATGTATGTATCAATGGATCCTTATCCTTGACATTAGTCTAGAGTCTATGCATCTAAATAGCATGCTACTCAACTATAAAATATTATTTTCACATGATCTCAAGGTAAAATACATTTGACCATGAAGTATCCTTATGAAACTTGTGCTTCTTATCTATGTCGTCATGTAAAATGTGAACCATGTTCCCCTCATAAGTGAATGTCAAAAATTTGTTTGGTTGATCAATTTTGGAATCTATCACCTATAACCATGTACTACCAAGTGTAACCTATAGATAAGTACCCCTAATCATAATAAATAATAATGTATTAACCACCTTGGGGCCACATGTATCTATTAGTGTGATATGTCTAATGGAATCCTAAAAATATATATCATGTTGTAGCTTATTTTTTTGATAGCCTATGTGGTGTAAAATTGTCAAAGTTTAAGTATTTGGATTAGAATATTCATATATAACCACATGGGGAGTGTATCTATATATAATGATAATATGGATAGTTAATAGATCATTTTATGAGTATTTATGTTAGTGATTACTCTATCATGGTGTTCATATCTTTGAAGGTTCTCATACTTATGGAAGTGATCTTACCTATGGATGTGGAGGATGTATGATATGAATAATGGCCTAAGCCTTAAATTTATTCAATTTATGTTTTAATGATTAACATGTATTGGTATCATGTCTTATTAGTCTATTAAAATGGCAAAAGGGTTGACCATTCTGTGGTGATAATTTATTAGCTAATATATGCCAAATTATGGGTTATACAATCATACATATATCAATTAGTATTTATAAGATATGGCGTGATATATCTTCTGAAATATATTCCTAAATTTATATAACTAACTCTATATCCATATATGTAACCATATGCATTGAATGAGTGGAAGAATATACTATTGATTGTAACTGAGTATGAGAGCCTGTAACTATATGATTCTAAACAAGTGGTGCTACAAGTATAGGAAGATGTATAATTCCCTTATAATCATATATATACTATAATGGTACCATTGATGTGAAAATTTATACACATAAATATTCATTAATACCATTAGGTGTTGGATCATCCTCTATGGTGGCCTAAAAATATGTATCAAAGTTATGAATGTATACTTCTTCTAAAATAACAAGTACTGGTAATTGTATATACATAATATTTTTAAATTTGATAAAATATTGATGATTTACATCTTGTAATAGACTATTGTGACTCAATATCTCTGAGTGCATGCATTAAAGGGTGTACTGGGAAAGGGGTGGGTATACCTTTGGTGCTTCACAAGATTGTTATCCCTTATTGCTACATTATTTCCAATCCATTCATCTCCTAAAACCTTTCCCTAAGCTATTTATCCTCCCTTTCACATTCCTATTTCTATATATCTTCTCCTTTCTTGGCACCCTTTTGACCTACTCAACAAACTAGGTCAACCTTATCAGCCTAGTGTAGTTTAGGGTCACTTTAACTCTTTAGGTTTGTTAGCTTTTTGGCCAACCTAGTATAGACTTAGGCATTAGCCCAAAAATCTGATAGGTTGACCAAGTCAACCTATCATAGCCAAAACTTCTATATTATTTAAGGGTTAGTTCCACCTATAAATACAAGGTCATTTCGATCATTATTAAGAGATTCAAATAAAGAGTTATTATTCACTCGCACTTCTTCACAATCTATTCTTCCACCATTTTACTTGAGGAGTCTTAGCTTAGGTTTTTTATTTTGGATAATATAGTCTTGTGGATAGGTCTTAGATTCTTTGACTTTATAAAGTGATCCATATGAACCATAAAAACCTCTTATAAATCCCCATTGGCCAAGGGATAGATTGAATCATGACGAGTTCAAATTCATGTAAGCATATTCTAACTTTGTTCTCCTCTCTTTTAGTATATAGAATTAGCATAAGTGTTGGCTTGAATGATATTACTCTTCATATTCTATGTATTAGGGTGTTACTCATACTTAATTTATTTGGCATTCCCTATACATATTTGATTTTCTTTGCATCTAACCCTTCATATTGGCCACAATCTTTGGTGCGCACTAGATTAGTTTACTTTTCTTGTTATTAGAATAGTTTACTCTTTTTGTTTTATTGACATAAGTGAAATATGAAATCATAGAAATATTTTAAGGTTATTTGATTGTGTTAGACTATATGCTTTGGAAACCTTCCTAGCATGATATATTGTGAGTTACAAGTGATAAAATTGATCCCCTAATTGGGTTTAACATATCCCCATATTGGTCATGTTCCCACTTAAAAAGTGTATACCCAATCAGATGTGTAGGTGTGCTCTATCTTATCCAATGCATATAGTACATCATGTAATTTTGATTGCATATAGTAACTGTGCTAAGAGAATCTCATCTTCTATCTTGGGTGGGGATATTTGTAATATAGAAGGATATTCCTCTATTATCAATGGAGGTAACTGTGTTATAGAAATATTTGAAGGAGGTGTAAGATTAATATTTCTAGACTCCCCAACCTCATATGTATGCATCTAGTCAATTAGAATATTTTAAGGTGAGGATTATATGAGAACATTTGGTTTCCATCTAAAGATGTACTCAAGGTAGTAGGCTCGGTGAGCTTTCAACATTTGAATCATTGATTATCTTCTAGACAAGTGTATAAGTATCTATCATATAAACACTTGATGCATTTTTACAAATTAGAGGGTACAACCTCATTAATATGTATCTAATGTCTCTTGAGTAATAAGTTAAGGTGAAAATTATTAGGCTTCACTTGAAAGTGTGTAGGTAAGGTTTTTGGCCCTACCATAATGTCCAATGTAACAGAACTCAATGTCTATCTGGGAATGCCATCAAACCCTCTAATATTATTATGTATTTTAAATGGATTCTATATCAACCCCCATGTTATATATAATTTTTAGGTTACATATGTTAAGTATTGAACCATTGTTAATTAGAACTCATTTAATAGTGATCATATTGATTTTTGCTTGAATACAAAGTGATAAATTATGAGCATTACTGACTGTGAAGGAAATTCCTCATAGGAAAAAAGATATCATGTCCTCAACTTCCTTGATAGTGTTCATGATAGATGAAAAGTAAGATATCTCTATGTCATGAGGAAAAGACATATTATTGAGTGTTTGAAAAAGAATATCGTTGAAAATAATTGCATTACGAAGTAGTTCCAATATGGATATCTTAGTCTATGTATTTCTCAACTGATCCATAGTATCAAATTCTCTTTTTTGATCTTTGTGTCCCATTTTAGTGTGTTAGGGATGAGGAGGAATGGTGGGATTCTACTACTCTTTTATAAGCTGAGGAGTCACCCTAGTTCACCTAGTAACAACTCAAACTCTAAGATCTACTATTTTATATGAGAAAGTAGTAGAGGTGGGATGGAAGCAAAGATAATCAACTAGCCTAACTGGAGGCAGAACAAAATGAGTACACTAATCCCTTTTTCATCTAGTAGTAACTAAAGGTAACTCAAAGTGATCCATGTAGAAATAATCCTCATAAAAATGGGACTCACATGAGGGAGGACCAATTTGTAAAATAAGCTTATCTCTAACATGATCCATGATAGGAGGGACATATAAGTGCACTTTTCTACTAATGGATTATAATAAACATGTTAATCAAAGCACAATTATTTGTACCATGAAGTATAAAATTGCATCTATCATGATAATAATGATGATAGGTTATAAATAAAAAATTAAATAGATGATGGAAATGTAAACCCTAGGGTTATCTAAGGTTAGGTTTGTATGCAATGTTCTAAGATTCATATAAGGTCTAATGATGACTACCTTAGGTGTGGCAAAGTGATAAGTTATAATCATAACATGATCCAAGAGCATGCTCCTAAGTGGTTCCTTACAAACTAGAGGTATCAACTCCATCTCTCTCCTATGATAAAGAGGAAAAGTGCAAGAATCAATAACTATAAATTAAAGAGAATAAGGAGATGCAAAAAAAGACTCAAGTAAAGAAGAGTGGTAATGAACAATCTTTGCATCATAGGATTGGACAAGGCCACCTAAAAGAGGATCATCTAAATAATATCCATCATCATAACTTGGAGTATGAAAATTGATGACATAGGTCAGGATGACCTTGTCATCAGAGTAATCTTAGAGAATAGAATGCTTAGTCTTGGTTAAGACTATAGGAAGAAGCTTGTTATAACAAGGATGAAAGGAAGTAGAAATCTACAAGATGATATGAAGCAATAGATCAAATGTTTCGATCTTTAAGTTAATCTCATTGGGCTCATCATCATCAAAGTCTAAAAGATTGGGAGGAGTGTTACCAATGAGCTCAGGATGCCCATTCTAACCTCTGGTTAGGTTGATAGGAAAGTTGAGATGCTAGGACTCAAGAATGGAACACTACGCAAAGGCTCAAGAGTAAGAGTCTTGAAGACACAATGATCTTTGAATTGTTCAAATTTCCAAGGGTTAGTGTTTCCTTAAATCTTGAAAATGGCTCCATTGTGAGGAAATTTTATGCATTGTCAAGCAAAAGATGTGATAACTCACATACAATTAGTTTAAGACCTACTAAACAAGATGTTATATGAAAAGGGAAAGTTGAAGATCATCACCTTCACATGAATAGTGATATGTGGGATGATAATAGGATGCCACACATACCCTAAGAGAGGAATTTACCTTCTATCATATCCTTGGCATGTGTTGCATGTAGACTTGAGATTACATTTGGAATACCCAAGAGTCTTAATGAAGTAAAGGGAAGAAACATAGGTGCCAAAACACTCATCGATAAATTCTCACTTAAATTGGATATCACCTATTTGGATGCTAATAAATAATGGAAGATCATCTGTACAAAGTAGAATCTCATCCAAAATCATAGATGTAATAGGAAATCATAAAGAAAGAGAAGTGTCTATAGTTTCATCAATGTTAATAAACATATCTTCACATTGCTACAAGATACTATCCTCAAATATACATAAAGTATCCTCCCATCTTACTAGAGGAGGGCGAGGGATATTCATCTTGAATAAGAGTTGCATGAGCCAATTTATATGATGTGGAGATGTCCTCATGAGTTCAAGAAATTTTATTTAGGATGGAAGATTAGTAAGTTCTGCAATGGGATCCCACTCATCATAACCCATAAATATATTGTTAGATATAGGTATGTAATGATTATGGTCATCTTTGGAAGGTGGATCTAAAGAGCATTGAAACTTATGTTGATAAGAATGAGAATGTTGAGAAGAAGGTTGTAAATCATTTAGTGAAGAATAAGTAGTTGGTTTAGATTGATCTTGAAATTTAGAATAAGTGTTAGTATAAATTGGATTGTCATTAGTATTGTAATATGATTGGAGAAAAGTAGAATAAGTATGAGATGTGTAATCCAAGGGGGAATCATAAATTAGATCATTAAAATAAATAATATATTCTTGCCCCAACTCATTTAAATGAGATGGAGAAGAATATTGGATAACAAGATATGTCTTATGAGAAGGAGTGTAGATAGGTTATGAATCAATTAAAGCCACCACTCTTTGTATATTAATCATGCTAACCACATGCTCTTTATAATTTCACTCAACAATGCTTTTGATGTTATTGGTGGAAGAAGTGGGCTTATCTTAACTTTCTTAAATTAGTTGATGATTGGGCAAGGGGTCTTTACAGATAGCTTAATGAGTGTTTACAATATTTAAGGCTTGAGTTTTATCATGTGACTTATAATATTTGAAACCAACCACATATGCCTTTTGACACCTATGAATAATATAATCATGATCAAAATTTGGGCCAAGAAGAAAGTCCATAGCTAAATTGTGGAGTTGTCTACAAGTCTTATGAGAGTGACCCCAGATAGCATGAAACCAACAAAACTTATTAATAGCATACCAGGATTTCATAGGTCGAGTAGGGTTAAGCTCTTGAGGGAGAGACCTAAGTAGATGTTCAAGAAATTTGGTTGAGGATAAATGCCTTTAGACATTAATGTTATTTGTTAAGAAATGAGGATTAGTCAATTGTTGAGGAGTTAGTTCCAAAGAAGGGGTAGGAATGACAACTTGAACATTGTGAATGGTGTCATATGAATAGATAACACCATCATTGGTAATATTTTAGTTTTTATTCTTTTCTAATTGATAAGGGACCATGGAAGGTTTGGGTGACTTGAATTGATGCATGAGGAAATATTGCCTTTTGGCTTAATCGATAGCTTCCTCCAAGATACATGGAGAAAGGGGACGAACTCAATATTATAATTTAGGAAATAAAACATTTATAAAGAGATGAAAGAGATTGTCATCTACCATGTTATATTCACATTTATTTGATAAAGTATTCCATTGCTTGACAAAGGTTTGAGCAGTTTCATTTTCATTTTATTTATAATTGATGAAATGGGACAAAGTGTTATCTAGAAGATTACTAGTTTGAAATTCTTAAACTAAAGCATTTACTAAGTATTCAAAACTAGTGATAGAGTGTGTTCTAATTTGATTATGCCAATCCAAGCCATCATCCATGATGGTTTTGGCTAAGTGTTTGGTAGCAGAAAAGGTATTTAACTTGACCCAATCCTTGTAAATATTTACAAATGTCTTGAGATGAAGGGTAGGATCAGTTGATCCATTGCAAGAAATTATAGGTGCTATACCTCCAATGTCAATGTTATAAATTTAGGTGGTAAGAGGTTCATTTTGTAAATTCTTGATGACTGTGTTGATTAATAAAGGTTGAGGAATGAGATAACCTTGAGATTGTTAAAGAGGAGGAGGAATAACACTTTGGTTATTTGTACCCCAAGCCCTTGGTTGAATATTGGATTGAAGATTAAGAAGGTGGTTTTGCATTTGATTGGTATTATGAACTTGAAATGTGTTCATTTGATTAAGAGTTTGCAACAATAGTTGATGATTTCGATTGGTGTTGTTAGAATAAGTAGTGTTGGTGTTTGTGTTGGTATTATTGGCTTGGGTACCACTATTAGTGTTGATATGAGCTTGAGAAGAGCTATGAGAATTTGAGGCACTAATGGAAAAAAATTCTTTTGAAGAAAAATATGGACTAGTAAATGGTTGTGAAGAAGAATCACTAGAATCATGAGTGCCTTGGGTAGTAAATGATGAACTAGTGGAAGGATTAAGGATAGTGGATCATATTAGAGGTCCAATAGATGTAAAACCTACTATGTTAGTTGAAATACTAGGTATAGAGGTTGAATAAGTTAAATTGGTACCCCCAAATCTAGTTAAGAAAGTGGGAGTAGGAGAATGAGGTTTTTCAACTTGATGGATAATCATGAGGTTATAGATGGTGGAAGGATCCTTCCCTTTATGTAGAGGGAATTCTATGATAAAGAAAATAATTTCAAGAGTATACTCTTACTCAAGATTATCCTCTAAGAGAAGAGGAGGGTTTTACTATAAAGAGGTATGAGGAGGGGTCACATAGTCCATCATGCAGGTTATCATATGAACATTACTAGCATTTATAAAAATAGCTCTACTTTGTCTATGGGAGATACTATTAAGATTAGTTAATTCCATCATGTCTATTGATATAAATTTAGTTTTATCATCAAATTAGAAGTCCATGATGAAAGGAAAAAAATCAAGATGAGAAAACAAAGAATCATAAAGTGATTGACAATAGTACTAGGTCGACCTAGTGCAAAATAGGGACTATAAAATTGTAAAAGGTCTACATTAATGACTTGGTTCAATGAAAAATGACTAGATAAAAAGGGTAAAGGTTTTTTATATAGTATTAGGTTGACAAGGGAAACCTAACACAATGTATAGGGCTAAAAAAGATACTAGGTTGACACAGTCAACCTAAAACAATAAACAAGGAAGAAAAGAAAGCTGATAATAATCTATGAATTAAAACAAGATAATTTCAAGTAATGTAAGAAATTAGTAAGTACTAAAAAGTAAAAAAAAATTAAATTAAATTGATTCTATCCAATCTAATTGATGTACATAAATAAAAATCTTTCACTAACACTGGATAATGCAAGCTTTTGCACACACAATTGATCAAAGAGAAATCAAACAACTTGAAAGTAAAGCTAAATACTTGGTCAATCTAGAATGTTGATTAGATTAAATGATTTTAAATGTAAAAGGAGATTGGATATAAGTAAAATACTCAATAATAAATTAAGGATATTTTTATGTAAGTTTAGGATGAAAGTAATTATAGTGGCAATGATACAGACTTCGTATTGGGGCCTACTCACTCACTTCACACACCACAACAATAAGGGTAATGGGTACTTAACCAAAATATACCATTAACCATGTTATGATCCTAATGGGAAGATTTAACTAACACCTCAAGGTTTTGGTGTAGTGGTTCGTTACATATGGTATCAAATCCTCCACCCAGGTTCAAGCCATAGAGCCGGTGGCTACACTAGCATGGTAGTGTTCATCTGGGGATCGTACACGCAGGGAATCTTGGTGGTATAGGTGAAAATCCAACCTAGAGTCTAGGCTTTACAAGTGTGGTGGGATGTTATGATCCTAATGGGTGTATTTCACTAACGCCTCAAGGTTTTGGTGTAGCGATTCATTACAAACCATGTTTTATATTTTAATAGAGCATAAAGTTGGCTTCCCCCTTGGTGATGAAATCCAAGCAGGTTGGTCTGGGTAGTTAAATATTTAAATGCTTTTTGATGTTTATGTTGTTTGGCTATGTGTGTAAAATAATATAAATAGTGAAACTAAGTGATTAATTGAAAATCCCCTAATTAGACTATGTAAACTATTCTAAGCATGCAAACAACTAAAAAATAAATATGTGATTACCATATATGGTTTATTCCAACTTTTAAACAAGGTATAGTTAAGAAATAATATGGAGAATAATACAAAATAAGGTTGATAGGGTTGAATTTTTACTATTTTTTTTTGAAAGTGAACTAGGTTAATCAGGTTGACCTAGCTATTTCAAAAAACACAAAACACAGAACTAGGTCTACAAGGTCGACCTAGTTTACTATGCAGGAGCAGTTTTAAAGATTGTAAACTATGAAAGGAAAGTAAAAAAATAGAAATATATATAGGAATAAAAATTGACCTAAATATTCTAGAGATGAAAATGAAAATATTTTTCATCAATAACCTTGATAAAAACTATCAAAAACCTATAAACTGGGTCAAGCTAGTTGATCAAGCAATATAGGAACTTGTTGAAAAAGTGTTGAAAATGCCCTAGGTCAACCTTGTTGACCTAGTAGGCTCAACAAGAATTATAAAAAGTGGAAAAAACTTACACCAAGTTAATTTTGTCAATCCAACTATCTAAATAGAATTATATAAGTTCTAAAACCCATACTATATCAAGCTAGTCGAGCCAGTTGCCTATTTCTACAAACTTGCATAGAGAGATAAATAACAAGGTCAATAGGTTCAATCCATCACTTTAAAGATATGATAAAAATAATTATTAATATAAATGAAATAAGAGAAATAAATCTTATTAGGGTTTGATTCATGTCAGGTTCACTAGAATGTATGCAAACAAAAATGTATCATGTTCATAAATCAATCCTAGATCAGATGGGATAGAGAACACCTACACTTCCAAATAGGGGGCATACAATTATTAAGTGGGAGTATGAAAAATGTGAAGATATGATAGACCTAATTATTTGATCACTTATCACAACACACCATGTGAGATAGGGTTCCAAAGCATATAGTCTAACATAATTTCATAACATCCCTAAAAGAGTCCTATGATTTAATATTTCACTAATCTAATAACAAAAAGGGTAAATCTAATATAGTGCATGCCAAAGCTTATGTCACAAAGTGGGGGTTATAAAAAAACAAATAAATAACTAAACTAAATAGGTAAACTAAATAGGTAAAAAATACATATAGTCATGTCAATGTATATAGAATCCTAATACATGGAAGAGAAGAATACATATACTCTATTTATCTACTCTTACAAACGAGGAATAAATTTAGGAATACTTGTCTTTGAAGATGAACTTGTTGAGCTTCAATCTCCCCCTTGTCCAAGGTGCTTCATAAGAGACTATCATGGTATGTAAGTATAACTAAGATAAATCAACTCTAGGATACACAACCTATCCAAGAATCTAAAAGACTTATTTATAAGATGAGATTGGAGACCCAAAGAAAGAATTGAACTCTAAATCTTTATTATCCAAGTAGAATTGTCAATAGGAAAATGTTCATTTGCACTTATTCATTTAATTATTCACTCTTATTAAATGGTAATGAATGACCTTGTATATATTTTAGTATATTACCCTAGAAAAATTCAATTACATCAGATGTGTTAGGTTGACCCAATCAACCTAGCAAATTTTTGGGGCTAACTCTATAGGTCTATGTTAGGTTGGCAATGAGGCCAACAAACCAAAAGAGTGAAAAATTTCCTAACTATATTTGGTCAACTTGGTTGACCTAGCATAATCGATAGGTCAAAAGGGTGAAAAATTAATAAATGAAGGATAAAACATGGCAAGTGATAGGAATAGGTAGGAATAATAAGAATAATCTTGGGTTTAATGGTTTCAAGAGGATAGAGTGTGGATGGAAAGTGGCAAAAGGAACAACAATATTATGAAAAACTGATGACCTTTTCACCCCTTTCTTGGTCCATCCCTTATGGCATGTTCTTAGAGAGATTGAGACTTTATAGGTTCTTATAAGATAAAAAGTGTCATTAGTCAATAAAAGTTTAAAAATATTATGTGTATACATATGCCCCAGTCGAAGCTCATCACTTGTCAGGTAATTGGAACATGGGATGGTGCTTTGAAATAAAACATGATTACACATAATTTTGATGCTATGTATGGTGCAATAAGTAGAAATTAAGTTAAATGAAAGAACTATATTGAGGAACACATACCTTTAACTTACTTTAGTGTTGTAGATAAAGAAGTAGACTACAAAAAATGAAGGTGTCCAATGTATAGTAGACTAGATGAACCTATAGAAGGTGTCTAAGAGGTATATTTAATATGTGTAGGATCCCCCTTAGTGCTGACCTATTAGTCATGTTCTTGAGATACTAAGAATTATTGATTAACACCTTTAGAAGGGAGGTGGATGGGGATGTGATAGAGGTGGGTGTCACATTAGAGTATATCCGTGCCATCCTTTAGTTACCCATAATAGGAGCACCAATGACCACAAGGATACCTAATAGGTTAGAGGAGAGGAGAGCCTTAGCCATGTGGGCTATATGCTTAGAGATGATATTTAGAGGATGGAGAGTCATCATGGATGACATGTATATATCACAAATTCTAGACCTCTAAAAGGTAATGATAGGCCCTATCACATAATAGGTGCTTTGTCACAAGTTAGATGGAAAGTTACCACTATTCATGGTAGCTTTAAGCAATATGATGCTAAAGGAGTGAGTATTATATGATCTAGGTTCTCCATCTAGGTCTAGATTGTACATGATCTATTTAAGATGTTAGTTAGAGGGTAAACAACTATGAGACTAATCATACTATTGACAACATGGATATATGAGATATTTCTCATGTATCAACTAGTTTCATTACCCCATGTAGTCAAAGATGTGTTACCTCAAGTGCAGAGATGGAGGGAGGACTAGATAGCATGAGTCATACCCCAAATGCTAGAACTTTAGTCAGTGAGATGTGTAGACATGATGTGGTATCTATATGGCCACTTAATAGCTACATGGGTGAGTTAGCACATAGTTTCACTAGCACTAGATAGGAGAGAGGTGATTAGTCACTATACATGGTGGAGAGAGCCACATCTGGTAGCATGGGTTCCAAGGTAGATGGTCTTACTTCATTTGGTAACACCAATATTGATGCCTAAATAGTGGGCTTATCATGTGAGGGAGCCATGAGGGAAGATATGTTTTAGACCACTAATAATGAGGTTGACATTGAGGCCATATCAACAGAAACCATGGACTGCTTGAGCATGATGAGTGGCAAAGGAGGTAGAGGAGGTAGAGATACCATATGTACCACTACTGACCCCATATAAATATGATAAGTAGCCATGAAGGACATGGTGGTGATGGAGATAAGAGAGAGTAGAGAATATAGACATCCCAAATGATCCCATAGATGAACTAGTGAAGATGATAGAGAGACCACTCAAATAGAGGCTAAGATAGACATGAGCCATTACAGTCAAGTTTTAGCTGAGGATGTGAACTATCAAGGAGATACTAGGAGACCACATAGATAGGGATAATATGGTTGAATTGTTTCTTAAGTTTATGTTTGGTAGTAGATAGATATAGATAGATATTATGAGATATGATAGTCATCTAATATCCATATGGTCTGATTTTATAGGCATACTTAAGATGAGGAGGAGAAATGGGGGTCCCTACTGAGGGGATCACTCCATGACATCTTAGATAAAATAATATAGCCATATAACCCCATAACACTAAAGGATAGGAGTGTATAATCTTCACTAGCTTAGGTGAGTTGGTTTAGATTAGCTAGCGAGGCATATATAAGTGTAGAGAGAGAGGGTGAAACCACTAGTAGAGATGGGTGTAGGTGAGAGGTAGGCATGGTAGGCCTTGGTAGATGAGATATTTTTTCATGTGAAGATAGTGACACTGATGATGCATGTATATAAAGTGATGCAAAATCAGCTGACACAGGCACATATAGTGACCCAAGCTGAGTTGGTGTAGGCACAGGTGTAAATAGCATGCCTACAAGGATAGCTATGGTGATTGAGATCTTAGACTACCTTGCTAAAATGTACCATTCATAGGAGTTAGATCAAGACCTTAATAGATAGTATGGCTAGTCCACAAGATAGATAGGGTGGAGCTCAACCCTAGTGTTGGGGATTTGTATATGGTTATATTGTATCAAAATCATTATATATACATATATGGTGTATCATTTTCATTGTTGGTTATGTATGTTATCTTTATTATGGTTTTGTTTATTTATTATGGTTAAGATTATGGATGCTTTGGATATTTTTATTTTTACCACATGTATTTAGCTTTATTGTATATGTTATAGGAAATATATGAGGTGAGGTTTCTTTTCTAACATTTAAGAAGTACACATGCATGGTTAAAAATAAATAGGCAAAAAGGACTTGGAAACATATAATCGATCAAAACTGTACTACACACTAGTTCAAGTTAGGAAATGTGTAATAACAAAAAATGACTAAGTATAAAAAATCCAAGCAAATGGCAAACAATATGGTAAAAGGGGATTTATTTTTAAACCAAAAAATATTTTTACACCAAATTGAAATAAGTAAAATTTTACTAAATATCACATTGGGAAGTATGACAAACAATGTAATAAAATGGAAAGTATGTAAAAGGTCACAAATGGTAATAAAAACAAATAAAAATTAAGTCAATAAATTATACTCTTTCATGATAGGAAGTACGAAAGAAAAATAAAATTTTCAAAAATTTGGTCTTAAATTTATCATACTAATTCAATCTGGGAAGTATGAGAAATTCAAGAAATGGTTGTAATCTTACATGCACTTGGAAATTAAAATGATAAAAAGTGAGAAAAAAATGAAATAAGCATAAAACATACTAAATATCAAGATGGGAAGTATGTCAATGACATGTAACCTCATAATAAATCAAATCTTATCTCATATTTGAAAAATGTAATTTTGTATGGTGACTTGTTTATTGGAAAATTTTGTGAGGAGGGTTGGGTCCTATCCACGGTCTTACACTACAACTCTCCAAATAAAAACCCAATGGGTACCAGATCAAGATTGGTAAGTAGAAGGACAAGGTGTGGTAAATCAAGGATGTGGGTAATAAGATGGAAAAGATGTCAATTTGTGAGGGATATCAGGTCCTATCCACAGTTTAACAAAGTAACTCACAAATGAAATCCCATGGGGAGTGATTTATGAGTAAAAAAATATTTTCCAAGAGGAAATATGAAAGAAAAGGAATGAAAAAGGGAGTATAAGAAAAAATACTTAGGCATCCTATGAGAAGACCTTAGGAAGCAAGAGGCATAATAGGGACATGAAAAGATAGTAAGTGACTAGTGGTCATCTATGTATAAAGGAAACCCACTTATGATAGACACAAACATTTGTAGGAAAATAGGTATGCTAGTAAGATAAACTCATGATGGTATATTGGTACAAGGAAAATTAAAATGGACCCACCTTCCCACAACATGTTCCTCACTCCTCAATACCACTTACAGATCCATTGGTCTACTACAAAGATTGGGTACTTACATGAGAAAGTAGGTGTCACTAAAAGATTTTTTTGATTCTCTTCTAATCTACTGGCCTATTACACCCAAAATTTCATCATCTTTACCGTGATGCCAAATATGGAGTTTAAGCTTCAACTATAAGAAGGAGATGTGATTTGAATCACATCTTTTAGTTTGATTAGAATTTTAAGAATATTTAATATTTTTTCCTTTTGATATCATTGCCTTTTGTTTAAATGATTTGGTTTTTAACTTTCTTTTGAAGGATTTTTTAATATTCCTCCTCCATGTAGATTTGGAATGATCAATCATGAGAGAGATAGTGACACACATGAATGAGTTGTAGGGTAAGGCTAAAGAATGCTAACTGACCCAAGATAAAAGACTGACTAGAACACTTAGGCTTGACAATGAACTATCCATGTGATCTCAAGTCTCAATCATGTATATGTTTAGTTTACATAAAAAGGAAGAAGTGAAAAAGGATATCCAGAGGAGGACTAGTGAAAATAAATTTTAAAGAAAAATATTTCTTGTGAACTAATCACATTGTAATAGGAGATGGTAATCAAATGGAAAAGGGTGGATATAACCAAGTCACCATGATAACTATCTATAAAAAATAAATATAAGAGCAAACAATCATGAAGATATAAGAGAAGAGTTTTGAGAAAAACTCTAAAGGAAAAGAAAGCATTGATAAGGAAAAGACAAGTATATGTGAAATGTAAAATGATAACATAAGATAACTATAGTAAAATAAAAAGGAGAAACATGATATAAGATAAGAAATAATTTTAAATAGTGTCAAATTATATAATAAAAAATAGAAATAAGATGGGATCACATGTCCAATCAAAATATGAATAAGAAAGTACCATGCATGTGCTCACAAATATTGGTAAATCTATCCACACACATTATCCAAGTATTAGATAAGTCTCTATGAAGTCATAATCAAACTACTGCTAGGGTCTCATCAATCTTAAGTGAATATTAGGTAAATACTTATTTTTTTATCTCCTTTAATGAAAAAGTAGGAATTATTGAAGGATCATGCTGAGGAGGAAAATTAGGCAAAATTTTGTCAAGAAAATGCATGGAAATAGGATCTATAGGAGAAGAAAGAATCTCAAGTGGAGAAGGATCCATGGGTGAAGGACTCATGGGTGGATAAGTATCCATAGGTGAGGGAAGGTCCATAGGTGAAGTAATCATAGGCGGAGGCATAGAAGGTGGTGAAGGGACCATAAGAGGTGATGGAACCACTGGAGGTGGATCCAAGGGAGAAGGAGGAGGAACCTTATTGAGGTAACAACCTGTGGGAGGAATGGTAGAAGGTCTAGGGATGGATACAAGGTGATCTCTAAGATGTTGTTAAAGAATGAAAAAATAATTAGTTTAATGTGTGCCATATAGGTACCATAGATAATATACCTTGACATACTTAGGTAAACATTTAGGAATTACCTTTGAGGGAGGTATGGTTTTATCAAATGATGGGGAAGAAGGATGCAAGGTATCAAGGTGTTATCACAACATATAATAATGGGTAGAAGAATGGTTATCTATCCCATGGAAGTAAAATATACACTTATGAGTGGTTTTATTAGAATTACTCACAAAAGGAGGTGAAATAAGAGCAGAAGTAGCCAAAGAAGACTCATTGGCCCATTTGGTACACAAAAGAGCCATCTTAGGTAGTGGAATTGAACCATCATCAATGGAGGTTGATGATGGGGAAAGATTGGAACTAGGATCAATAAGAGGAGCACTAGGAGCAGAATTAGGAAGAGGCTCATCAATATTAGGAGAATAAATGGGTTTAACTAGAGTGGAAAAAGTAACCGTATTAACTTTAAATCGCCCTACTAAAGGAGGGGCAAGATTCATAAAAGGTCTAAGGAAGTCTACCCTAGGTATGGAAAAGTGATAAGGTCCAGTCATAACATGATCCAAGAGCATGGTCCTAAGTGGTTCTTCAAAAATTAGAGGTATCAATACCATATCTACCCTATGATAAAGAGGAAAATACAAGTTTAAGGAACTATACATGAAATAAAATGATGAGATGCACAAAAAGACTCGAGTAAAGAAGAGTGATAATGAACAATCTTGACATCATAGGATTGTACAAGGCTACCTAAAAGAGGATCATATAAATAATATCCATCATCATAATCTATAGTATGAAGTTTGATGACATAGGTTGGGATGACCTTGTCATCAGAGGAAGCTTGGAGAATAGAGTGCCTAATCTTGGTTAAGACTACAAGAATGTCATTGCAAAGAATCTTGTGAGAATGAGGATACAAGGAAGCAAAAAGATACAAGATGAGTTGAGGTGAGAGATAAAAAGTTTCTATCTTTAAGTTAATCTCATCGAGATCATCATCATCAAAGTCTAAGAGCTTGGGAGGAATATTACCAATGAGCTAAGGATGCCCATTATAACCTCTAGTTGAGTTGACAGGAAAGTTAAGATGTTGTAACTCATATAATGGAACACTAGGCAAAGGCTCAAGAGTAAGAGTCTTGAAGATACCATGATCTTGGAATTTTTCAAAATTACAAGGGTTAATGTCTCCTTGAATCCTATAAATGGCTCCATTGTGAGGAAAATTTATGCATTGGCAAGCAGAAGATGTAATAGTTTGCATATGATGAGTCCAAAACTTACCAAGAAAGATGTTATATGAAAAGGGAAAGTTAAATATCATCAACTTCGCACAAATGGTGATAGGTGGGATGGTAATGGGAAGCCACACACACCTTAAAAGAGTCATTTTCCTTCTATCATATCCTTGGAATTTGCTGCATGTAGTCTTGATATTACATTTAAAATACCTAAGAGTCTTAATCAAGTCAAGGGAAGTGACACAATTTACATAACCCTCATCGATCAAGGCTAACTTAACTTGGATATCACCTATTTATACATTGATAAATAATAGAGGATCATTTGTATGAAGAATAATCTCATCTAGAATCATAGATGTGATACAAAATCATAAAGAAAGAGAAGTGTTTATAGTTTCATCAATGTTAATGGACATATCTTCACATTTATTCAAGATACTATCCTTAGATCTAAATAAAGTAGTCTCCCATCCTACTAGAGGAGGGAGAGGGATATTCATCTTGAATAAGAGTTACATGAGGTAGTTTCTATGACATGGAGATGTCCTCATGAGTTCAAGAGAAGGTATTTGGGATGGAAGATTAGTAAGTTTTGAAATGGGATCCCACTCATCATAACCCTTAAGGATATTGTTAGATATTGGTGTGTAACAATTAAGGTCTTTAGAAGGTGGATCTGAAGAGCATTAAAACTTATGTTGATAAGAATGAGAAGGTTGAGAAGAAGGTTGTAAATCATTTGGTGAGGAAGAAGTAGTTGGTTTAGATTTATCTTGAAATTTAGAAGAAGTGTTAGTAGAACTTGGATTGTGATTAGTATTGGAAGATAATGGGAGAGAAGTAGAAATAGTATGAGATATGTCATCCAAGGGGGAATCATAAATTGGATCATCAAAATAAATAAGATCTTCTTGACCTAACTCATTTAAATGAGATTAAGAAGAATATTGGATAACATGATATGTCTTATGGGAAGGAGGAGTGTAGAAAGGTTGTGAATCAATGAAATTTACCACTCTTCACATAGTATTCATGTTAACCACATTCTCTTCAAAATTTGGCTCAACAAGACTTTTAATCTTATTAATGGAAGAAGTGGTCTTATCTTGACATTCTTGGATTGGTTAATGATTAGGTAAGGGGTCTTTCTAGATAGCTAAATAAGAATTTACTTGATTTAAGGCTTGATTTTTATCATGTGAGTTATAGTCTTTGAAATCAACCTCATAGGCTTGTTGATGCTTATGAATAATGGAATCATGATCAAAATTTAGGCCAAGAAGAAAGTACATAACTAAATTATGGATTTGTCTACAAGTCTCGTGAGAGTGACCCTATCTAGCATGAAACCAACAAAACTTATTAGGATCATACCATGATTTCATAGGTCAAGTAGGGTCAAAATATTGAGGGAGAGGACAAGGTAGATTTTTAAGAAATTTAGTTGAGGATAAAGGCTTATGGACTTTAATGTTGTTTGTTGATAAATGAGGATTAATGAATTGCTAAGAAGGAGCTGGTTCCAAATAAGGGGTAAGAATGACATATTGAACATTCTAAATGGTTTCATATGAATTGGAAACACCATCATTGGTAATATTTTGGTTTGTGTTCTTTACTAATAGGTGAAGGCCCATGGAAGGTTGGAGTAGCTCGAATTGATGCATGAGGAAATATTATATTTTGGTTTGATCAATATCTTTCTCCAAGGTATGTGGAGAAAAGGTACAAACTCAATATTGTATTTTAGGAAATAAAGAATTTTTAAATATATGAAAGAGATTTTCATACACCATGGTATGTTTACATTTATTTGACAAAGTCTTTCATCACTTAACCAAGGTATGAGCAGTTTCATTTTCATTTTGTTTGTAATTGATAAAATGGCCCAAAGTGTTCTCTAAAAGATCACTAATTTGAAACTATTGAACTAAAGCATTTACTAAGTCTTCTAAAATAGTGATAGAATGTGTTCTAAGTTGATTATACCAATCTAAAGCATCACCTGTGAGGGTTTTGGCTAATAATTTGGTAGTTTCAATGGTATTTAACTTGACCCAATCCTTATAAAAATTTCCAAATATCTTGAGATGAAGGATAGGATTGGTTGAGCCATTGTAAGAAATTATAGGTGTTATACCTCTAATGTCAATGTTAGCAATTCGGGAGGTAAGAGGTTCATTTTTTTAATTCTTGATGACTTTATTGACTAGTCGAGGTTGAGGAATGAGATTACCTTGAGAATCTTGAAGAGGAGGAGGAGGAGGAACACTATGGTTATGTGTGCCCCAAGCAATTGGTTGAAGATTGGATTGAAGATTAAGATGGTGGTTTTACATTTTTATCATTTGATTCATATTATGATCTTGAATTGTGTTTATTTGATTGAGATTTTTCAATAATAGTTGAGTTTGATTGGTGTTGTTAGAATAAGTAGTGTTGGTGTTTGTGTTAGTATTAGTGGCTTGGGCTACCCGTATTAGTGTTGATTTGAACCTGAGAAGAGCTATGAGAATTTGAGGAACTAGTGACAAAATTTTCTTCTAAAGCAAAAGATGGAATAGTAAATGGTTGAGAAGAAGAAGCACTAGAAGTATGAGTGCCTTGGGTAGAAAATGATGAACTAGTGGAAGGATTAAGGATAGTGGATCTTATGAGAGGCCCACTAGATGTAGAACCTATCATGTTAGTTGATATACTAGGCATGGAGGTGAAATAAGTTAAATAATAAGATGTCATAACATAAGAAGGATTCAATATTTAAGGAATAGGTTGAGAAGCAAAAGAATTGGTACCCCCAAATCTAGTTAAGAAAGTGGTAGTAGGAGAATGAGGTTTTTCAACTTGATGGGTAATCATCAAGTTGTAGATGGTGGAAGGATCTTTCCCTATATGTTAAATGAATTACATGATAAAGAAAATCATTTCAAGACTATACTCTAACTCAAGGTGATCCTCTAAGAGAAAAGTAGGGTTTTGATACAAAGAGGTATGAGGAGGGGTCCCATAGTCTATCCTGTGGGTTGCAATATGAACATTACTAGAATTTATGAAAGGAGCCCTACTTTTTCTATGGGATACCCTATTAGTATTGTTGAATTCCATCATGTCTATTGACTGAACTTCAATGGTATCACCAAACAAAAATTCCATGATGAAAGGAAAAGAAGCAAGATGAGAAAGTAAAGAATCAAAAAGTGACTAACAAAAGTACTAGGTTTACCTAGACAACCTAGTACAAAATAGGGACTATAAAACTATACAGGGTCTATAGTATCAACCCAACTCAGTGAATAGTAGTGGAAAAAAAGGATAAAGGTGTTTTAAATATTAATATGTTGACCAAGTCGACCTAACACAGTGTATAGGGGCTAAAAAATATACTAGGTCAATAAGGTCGACCTAGGGAAGAAAAGAAAGCTAATAATAAGCTATGAATTAAATTAAGATAATTACAAGTAATGTAAGAAATAAATAAGTACTAAAAGGGAAACAAATAGTCAATTGAATTGATGCTGGCCAATCCAATTAATGTACACAAAGCAAAATCTTTCACTAACCCTGGCTAATGCAAGATTTTACACACATAATTGATCAAAGAGCAAGAAAACAACTTGAAACTAAAGATAACTACTTGTTCAATCTATAATGTTGATTAGATTAAATGATTTTAAATGTAAAGGGGGATTGCCTATAAGTAAAGTAATAGATAGTAATCTAAGGATAGTTTTAGGTAAGTTTAGGATTAAAGAGACTAGAGTGGAAATGATAAAAGCTTGGTATTAGGGCCTATCCCCTCACTTCACACACCAAAACATTAAGGGCAATGGGTGCTTAGCCAAAATATACCATTCACCATGCTTTATACTTGACTAGAACATCAAGTTGGCTTTCCCCTTTGTGATGAAATTAAGTAGGTTGGCTTAGGTAGTCAAATGTTTAAATGATTCTTGATGTTAATATGGTTTGGCCATGTTTGAAAAATAATATAAATAGTGAAACTAAGTGATTGATTTAAAATCCCTTAATTAGACTATGTGAGTTATTCTAAGCATGCAAACAACTGAAAAGAAAGATGTGATTACCATATATGGTTTATTCCAACTTTGAAATAAGGTATAGTTGAGAAAATATATAGGTAATAATATAGAATAGGGTTGATAGGGTCAAAAATTTACTATGAAAATAAAGTTTGAAAGTGAACTAGGTCGGTCAGGTTGACCTAGTTATTTCAAAAAACACAAAATGCAGAACTAGGTCCACAAGGTCAACCTAGTTCACTATGTAGGGGCAATTTTAAAGACTACAAACTATGAAAGGAGAGTACATAAATATAAATATATATAGGAATATAAACTGACCTAAATGGTTTAAATATCAAAAGGAAAATATTTTTTATCAAGAACCTTGAAGAAAATTGTTAAAAACCTACAAACTGGGTCAAGCTGGTTGATTAAGAAATACAAGAACTTGCTAAAAAAGTATTGAAAATGCACTAGTTTGACATAGTCAGCCTATTAGACTACACAAGTAGTCTAAAAATTAAATAAATCTTGTACTGGGTCAAGCTAGTTGTCCTAGTTGTTTGAATAAAATTCTGTAAGTTTTGAAACTTGTACTGGGTTAAGTTGGTTGAGCTAGTTACTTTTTCCTACAAAGATATGCACAAAGATAAATAACTAGGTCTATAAGTTTCATCCAACATAGTAAGATATGATAAAAATAATGATGAATACAAATGAAATAAGTGAAATAAATCTTGTAAAGGTTTGATTCACATTGGGCTCACTAGAATGTATGTGATTAGAAATGTATCATGTCGATAAATCAATCATGAATCGAATGGGAGTAAGTACACCTTCACTTTTGATTGGGGGCATATAATTGTTAAATAAGAGCATAACCAACATGAGGATCCATTATACCTAATTAGAGGATCACTTATCACAACACACCATGTGAGATAAGGTTCTAAAGCCTATAGTCTAACAAAATCGCATAACAACCCTAAAAGAGTTATATGATTTAATATTTCACTAATCTAATAACAAGAAAATTAAATCTAATCTAGTACACACCAAAAATTATGGCACAAAGAGGGGGTAAGAAACAAAAATAAATAAACTAAAATAAACATGTTCAAAATACATATACTCACATCAATATATATGAAATCCTAATACATTGAAGAGAAAAATACATATGCTCTATCTATCTACTCTTACAGAGGAGGAATAAAGTTATGAATACTTACCTTTGAATATGAACCCACTGAGGCTCAATCTCCCCCTATGCCAAGGTGATTCATAAGATATTTTCATGGAATATAAGAACAATTAAGATAAATCATCTCTAGGCTACACAACCTATCTAAGTATCTAAAAGACTTATCCATAAGTGTGTTATAAAGAGTTAGTCTCTTATAGTAGTGCCCATTTTTCTTAGTAACTCACCCTGCTAGTTTGGCACTTTAAGGTAACTAGGTGCAAGTCTTAGCAATAGGTTAGGTGTAACATTTAGTGCATCTCTATACTGGCATCCAATTCACCCAAGTTGAAAACCTTGAGAGCTCACCCAAAATGCAGTAATGAAAGGACTGGGGCTTGTATTGGGGTAGTTAGAACATGGTGAACTTTAGTTTGGTTAATGGGGCATGTAATGGGGGTTCATTAGCATAAGGTTATTTAATGATCAAGTTATCAGGCACAATATAAAACTATGGTTTGGTTCTCATCCAGAATAGTGCACATCTAGTCTGGTAGTTGATCTGGGTGCTAATTAGGTTAAGGTTTCTAGATGACATTCTCATATTTACTTGAGCTACTTGGCTTATTTATCTTAAAATTCATAGGTTCACTCATATTTTTAGTGTAAGTTGGGTTATACTCAACAGTTGGTTATTAGATATCATGATGGTCATTACAATTCACTTCATAGATCTTGAAGTGATTCATCTAATTACCATTAATACTAGTAAAGAACATATAGATCACAACCATATTCAAATCTTAAAGATTATATTCAGAGAAAGCATTCAACACATATATCCTTCAAGTGATTGATTTCATTCATATTTCAAAATGATACTTTACAAGATCAATACAAGCCTAAGCTCGGTGTGATAACATTCATGTCCAACAACTCATATGTGAGCTCAAACTATACAAGACTAGTTCTACTAGTAGAAGCATAAACTATCATAGTTTTTAATCTAAATTCATTTGTGTAGAGCGTCACTATGCTTCATTCTTCCCCCTTTCCTCTCATGCTCCAAGTTTTCTTTATACCCTTTGGAAGAATCTAAGCTAGGCTAGATGGGTGCATATCAAGTGCCAATGTGTCATTGGGGTTGATCATTCCATCTGCTTCATGTCTCTACCACCATGCTCATACTTGAGAGTTATCTATCTAAAATTTGGGTGAGAAGCAACTACTTGGCAAGTTAGCATAAGATTAATAGGATTCCTCTATCTGGCACAAAAAAGACAAAATCTGAGAAATCATTACACATGATTACCTCATGCCTAGATTTGGCATGTTGGTATGAGAACACTACTTAGTGAAAAGGGGGCCAATATTTCACCCCATACAAAACTTATAGTCTACCCTGGGCTAGTCGATTAGCCTTCTAGGCATATATAACTTAGATGCATATTTTTCTAATCCTACTTGGAATGTATCAAATCCATGGACTACATTATTCAATTCCTTAATGGTACCATCTACCAAGGTGGGTGCTTCCTCAAGAGTGATCACATCCATGCCTTCCAGTTCCCTCTTAAAGGCCTCAAGCCTTTCTTTGGCACTTTTGAATACACCTTATAAAATATCACCTTGCTCACTCACCCTTTTTTGGAAGGTGTGGAAGACTTCCTCCAATCCTTGTTCTTGTGTCTTCAAATGAGAGCTTAGGGTGTTTAATTTTGCCATAATTTATAGGTGTTAACTTCTACAAATCACTAAGGCCTCTTTTTCATCCTTTATTTTCTTTAGATACATGTCAATTAACTTAGAATAGGTGATGAATTTTTAGAATATTGCATCTACCTCTTCTATCAATGCCTCTAGCTAGACAAAGAACTCTTCAACCCTTTTGAACTTCCCACTTAGATCCATTCTAAGGTGATCACAAGGGTCTTCTATTTATTTCTACACTAGTTTCATCCTTAAAATCATTTGTTTAACCAAGGTGTAAACTTGGTCTACTTCATTCATTCCTTTAGAGATTATGTTGTCCAAGAGGGAAGGTTCTACATCTTTGATGTACTTGAAAAGCTATCAGAACTTGGACTTGGTCACTTGAATCTCCTTTTATTCATCTTTTGTTATTTTCTTCCAATTTTGGGCATGAACATCATTGATGATGTTCTTACATGCCACAAAGATTCCATCTTGACCAGAGCATTGGTAGAGTGTATAGGGTTCATGTCTCTAAGATTGAGATTTTTAGGAATACCGTTTCTTTAGTTTCAGGGCATCTTTAATTGATTTTGTCAGAACCTCAAACTTAGGTTCATCCATGAAGTAATTGAGTGCCCAAAATACTTGGTGGCATATCATTCTATTTGAAACCTTCTAAGGCATACATTTTTATAATAGTAGTCATCCTCCTCAAATCCCTCTTGCACCCATTCCCTATTTCTAGGTGCATCACCTTCTTCTACCAATTCTTATTCCTAGTTGGTGCTAGAGTCTAGGTTGGGTCCTTCCTCATCTCCATTTTCTTCTTTCTCTTCACCTTCTTTCTCTTCTCTTCTTTCTTCTGCTTTGTCTCCTTCTCCTTACTCTTTTCTTCTTTCTTCCTCTTTGTCTCCTTTTCCTTCCTCTTCTTTTCTTTCTTCCTCTTTTTCTCCTTCTCATTCTTCCTCTTCTATTTTCTATCATTTGGATCTAGTATTTCCTTCTATGTCCTTAGACACCCATTAGGGAAGTAGGTGTGCCTATTTTGCAACTTTCTCTACTATCATAGTGGAGGTGCTAGGTACCTCTTCTATTTTCTTCTTTCTAAGCTCCACACCAATGGTAGCCTTTTCCTTCTCAGCCTTCTTTTGCATTATTTATGTGGTGCACTTTTCTTTGAAGGATTTGATCTTATCATCCTTAACTTCATCATTGTTATCCTAGGAAATTCTACTCTCTCTCATTATTCTATGCTTCTAATCTAATTTTATCACTACCTCTATTTCCTACTAGTCTAGGCCCATGGCCACCTATTTGTGCCTTAGTTTTTCATCTATCAGCGTGTTGGTTGGGGTTGTCTTAGCCCCTTTTTATTTTTAATCACTTTCCTTTTCCATCATCAGGTGATCCACTTCCTTCATCAACTCAGCTTCCATCATCTTGTTCACTTCCTCATCCACCCTTTCCTTGGCCATCTCCTCCTTTTATTATTTCAAATCCTATGCCTACACATTGTGAATTTTTACCTAACCAAGTGTCTTTAGCTTGCACTTCTTCTTCTCTAACTCAGATTGAGGGTGTAGAGAGGGGGTCCATTCTTTATGGTATTCCTTTGGTGAAATATATGTGAATATCCCCCATCCTTCTTCCTTTTTATCCTTTAACTATTCTTCAGATATAACTATTGTAGGAGTAAAAGAGGAGGGCTTTTCCCTTTTTGCCTTGGTCTTCTTGCCCCTTTTTGGTAGCTCCAAGGTAGATGCTTCACCTTCTAAAGTGATCTTCCTTTACAGGCACCTCTGAATTTCCTCCAAGGTTTATCCCCTTTTCCTTTTAATGGGTTCCTCACTTGCGTCAAGCACTAGGGCCCCCTTTTATCCTATTTAAACAAGAGGATGCATGTTACCTATTGCATTGGATGCTTGAGCCACCTTTTTCCTTAGCTTCATATCATAGTAGAGCTTATGGATGTAGCTAGCTATTATTACTATAAGGATTGGAGTGATGTCAGGGCTATCCAACTCATCCTCCTCATCCTTGGTAGCCTTCAAATTGATGTGGATGAATTGGTACCTGAGTCTATGCCTCTTCATATCCAATTCTTCAGTTGGGATTTATATCTACTATGCATTAGGGATTCATTGTAGTGCCTTGATAAAGTATTTCACTGAGAAGGCATAAGGTAGTTTTAGCCACCCAAACCTTGTGCCATCCTTTAACACTAGGCATGCTATATAATAGTAGTTCATCATGGTGAAAGTTACCATTTTGAACAAACTCTATGGTAACCCTTGTGGAATATGCCATTTGAGCCTGAAAGCTTCTATGTATTGGGCATACCACTTCATCACCCTACTTTATACTTTATGTTGATAAACGTAGGGTAGGTGAATTCATGATATTTATGCATCAAGGATCTTAATGCTCTAGGAAAACCCATAAGTTATTTCCCTCCCCATCTAGAACTCCTATCTCCTCCATGATGATGAGGATGAGGATGGATCCACACCTAGAATTCCCCTTAGAGTTGTGGCATTCAGTAGCATTTTTCAAAAATTCATCTACTATGAATTTGGAAATATTGAACTAGACCCCTTACACTATATGCTATATGACACATAAGTAGGTGTTGGACACATTGGTGCACCACCAACTTTGACATAACCTAGTACTAATTAGGCATGATGTCACTCTCATTTTAGTGTCATTATAATCTTTGATGGGGAAGGTAAAACCCCCCTTATAATATTTCATCAACTAGGTGATGCACTCCAATTCTTCTTCATCATTCATTAGCTGATGAATGTCCATCTTAGTGTTTGGGAGCTTAGTTATCCTCCTGATGATTTGCACCAATATTTTCATGTGCCTACTTGCAAAGTAGATGTGGTCCTCATGGATGTACAAAAAAATAGATTACATAAGTTCACCTAGCTTCCCAAAGTAGGGAAACTTGTAGAGCTAACTTACGCTTGAAGCTATTAGTTTTTCTCTAATTGAGACATCAAACAATGCATCCCCCTATGGCATTTTGTACCTAGTATTTACCACCCAATCTTGCACCAAATATTGGAGATGGTTGGAAGTGTGGTGGTTGTACTCATTGAGATAGCATTTGTATGAAAAGGAGATAATATTTTCTCCCACCATTACCTCAATGGAGAATTGCATGTATTGATAAGACATTTTGGTGAGCATATTTAGGTTGATCACGGTGACACTCACCACTTCAATGGGCTATGTTGTGGTCTTTGTGGCCCTTGTCTCCTTAAATGGACCTGATTGGGTTCCACCTACTCTTTTATAGAGCTCTCAATCTTTCACTTCCTCACCATTATGAAGTGACTAGAATTAAACATTGGGAGATGAGGTTTTCCAAAACCCCTAATGGTGACCCTCAAGTAGTTAATCTTAGCCTATCTCTCTGACTATTACTTCCTCTCACTTATTCTTGTGAACACACTTTCTTCTTAATGTGTCTCAATTCATGCTAGGTTTTTTATGGCATGTCTTTTATGGAAACTTGGTTTTTTTCTCTCTTTGGCTCTCTTTAAGTTTGTATAATTTCAAAATTTTCAATAGAGTGTAACCTAGCCCATTTTCATGACCATGCCTTTATACCCTCTTAGCTAACCTACTACCTTTATGGTAAGTGTTTATGACAAGGTTTGTAACATATTTTGAGAGAAGTGAAATAAATCTTTGAAATCCTTTAAGATCCTTCATCATCCCTACATTCAGTTCATGGAATCATGTTTCCACCACCACCTCATTTATTATTCCCAATGGTATTTTTGGTGATGTGACTAGTGGTTCAAATTAGTCATTTCTTGCCAACTCATGGGTGTATGCTATCTATCTTAGACAACCTCCTTTTGTACTTGTCACTTAGCACAACCTTCACCTTTCTTATAGTAGCTTGGGTACAATACCTTATATGCACATGATTCAGCCTCCTTGGTTTCACTTCTTTTTCTAGCTATGCTTTTATCTAAAGCATGTTTTTCTCTCCTTGGTCTAATTTCTATGCATCATCTTTCCTTGGATCATCCTACCCCATAAAAATCCCTTCCTTTGGCCCTCTAGTGCTTATCATATATTAATGTTACTACTTGTACTACTTGTGTAAGGGCTTCCTTGCACATATCCTCTTATTAGTCAAACTATCCACTCTTTCTGCCCAAAAACATAGGTGTCTAGCCCTAGGTGCTTGAGAAAACAAATGAGCTTAACTCACTTGACTAGTATTATGCTTAGAGGTGCCAGTCTTGTCTTGGTGTGAGCCTCTAACCACCTAATAATTTGGTTACCCTATTAAAGAATCACAAAAAATTAGTTTACTTATGGGCTTGGCTTGTGCCAAACCTATATATGGACATTACACTCAATCCAACTTGTTACCAATAATTTGGTGTTATTATGGTGCAAGCACCACTTTACTAATATAATTTTAAACAATTGCCATTAAAATGCTTGAGGAGCATTTTACCAGTATGTGCATTTTGCATGTGCTAGTATCCAATATGTGATGGATGATGTAGGAACCATCCATCTTATTTATAGCTTTCCTAGGTGTTTAAGATACTTAGAGTCATATAGAAATACCAATGCCCCTTTAGTTAATTCTTTATGCCTAATGTGTTTATCATGCTAGCTCTTCTAACATGCATTTTTTATTCTCTCACTCTATTATCCTTGAGCATGCTTCTCATCTATGAACTCCAAGTCCTCTAGGCTTACCTATAGAGACTCTTGGTCATCTATGTGACCAATTCATGCAATGTGTAGTAATGGAATGATAAATTCTATTTAGTAGGACAACTTCTTTTCCAAACACTAGTTGAAATGGCGTTGCCTTGTATAGGCACTTATAAGTTATTTGGTAAGCCCATAATATCAAATAATCTTGGTCATCCCAATCCTTGTGCCCAATGTCACATATCTTAGTGAGGCATGCCCTAATATTTTGTTAAAGGTTTCAACTATGTCATTAGCTTATGGGTGATAGGGTTTTGTTTTGTGGTGCACCACCATGTAGTTACTTACAAGAATTCATACCATTTCATTGATGAAATGGGTACCCCTATCACTTGTCAAACTTAATGGGCACTCATACCTAATTATGGTATTCTCCCATATAAAGCATGTAGATATTATGGCTATGCAATATCTGGTTGGTATAGCCTTAGCCCACCTGGTAAAATAGTTAGTGGCTACCATAATGTACCTTGAAATCATGTACCAAGCTATAAGATTGACTGGTCCAATAAAGTCAATAGCCCATTTTTCAAAAGGTTCTTTGGAAAGAATAGGGATGAGAGGAATCTCATCCCAAGCATTGGGTCTTTCTGTGAACTTGCATATATCACATACTTTTACACACTCCTTGGAATCTTGAAATAGGTTTGGCCACCACAAGCCTAATTATAAGATATTTCACACCATTATGTCACTAACATAATGGCCTCTTGTAATTCCCTCATGCACCTCTTACAAGATGGAGTCCCTTTTATGATCAAGAACACATCAATGTAGGACTTCATCTTTTGTATATTTCCCCCTTAATTCATTAGAATGGGGTGGCACGAATAGTGAGTTATTTTTTTTCTTTCTCAGTCATGGTTTGGGGTGCTAGTCTAAATGTTAAGAAGGTGGTGATCTCTGCTAGGCCCTTAGGAATTTGGAAGACTCTATATAGCTATGTGTCTACCATATTATCTTTAATTATCACCATTGCATCACTTGATTTAATGCATGAAAATGTTTAGGCCCTACATTCTACTTTCCAAGCTTAATGATAATAGAAAACTAGAATTCCTAAAAAAGAACTATCCATCTACATATGCACCCATGTGGCACTAGCTTATTGATGAGGTATTTGAGTGATTCATAATCAATAAAGAAAATGAAGGGGGTAATTAATAGGTATTATCTAAACTTCTATAGGGAATACACCATGGTGAGTGTTTTTTGCTTGATTGTCATATAGTTACAGTCCACTAGGGTCAACCTTTAGCTAGTTAAGGAAATTAGATGGTCCATCTTCCCCTCACTTGGTTTTGCTATAATGGTTCCAATGGTAGATATGAATGCATCAACATGGACATGAAATGGGGTCATCTAATCTAGAAATTGTAATATTGGTGCACTAGCTAGTTTTAACTTCATGGCTTTAAATGCCTCTTCTTGCACTTGGTCCCAATAAAATAGGCCCTCTTTACACAAGAGTTCCTCCAAAGGTGATGCAATATTTGCATAGATCTTGATGAATTTCCTATAGTAACCATAATAGCCTAGGAAATTATGAACATCCTTTTGTGTTGAAAGGGTATGGAGCTAAATGATAACGGCAATCTTTACCAGGTCTACTAGTAGACCATCCTTGCAGATAATGTGCTTGAGAAATGTTCCAAAAAGAGTTACAAAGATGCAATTCTTTAAGTTTAATGAAATTTTAAGTTTTATACATCTTTCAAACATGAGGCATAGTTTATCATTTTGATCTTTTATGAGGACATACATAGTCCAATCATCAAGGTATACTTGGAAAAACTGATGAATAAAGTTCTTGAATGATGTGATGACTACCTTGGAGAAGACAACTGGCACAATTTTGAGCCCAAAGGGCATCAAATTATATGTAAAATAACCCCATTTAGTTACAAAGGATGTCTTTGGATTATCTTCTTCTTCTATTTGTACCTGATGGTATCCCAAAAATCCATCAATAAATGTATATATTTCACAGTTGGTGATACCATCTAGGACCTCATCTGTAAATGGAGTTAGAAAGGGGTCAGTAATATAAGAAGCATTCAAGATTAGATAATCAATGCATATTCTAATACACCAATCCTTATTTATTCTAATTACCATGGGACTTACCCATTCTAACTCTTACACTAGATATATGATCCCTATGGCTAGCATCCTATCAATCTTTATTTTTACCTTGGCACAAAGATTGGTGTTCATGTAGTATGGTCATTTCTTTATAGGTCTCATGCTTTCCACTAACTTAATGCTCATCTTACCTAAGGAAGGGTGGGTACCCTTAATGTCTTGATCATTTTAGGGGAATAAATCTTGAAATTAATTTAGGAGCTCTATAATCTATGCCATCTTTGCTTTAGACCAATATGCACCTATGGTGGTGATCTTAGGTTTGCCCTTCATGTTGATGTCCACTTTCATGGTTCTAATTAGCACATAATATGGCTCATTTAATTCCTAATGGTATTATTACACCTGCCTTATCTCTTATGCTATGTCAATGTGAAGATGAGTAGGGATTTCTTCATTTGGGATATGATTATCTACTTGGTGCATGGCCATTTTCTTGCCTACTAAAACCTTCCAATTGTGTTTCCCCCAAGTCTCATCATATTCTTCACTAGAGTCACTATTTAGTGGCTTATCTTCAAATAATGTGGGGAGCACTAATCCTTTCTCCCCAAATATGTTTTTAAGATGCTCTTCTAGTATAGCAGTGTCTTTGAACACTCCCTGATGTATGCCTTGTAATGGCTCAAGCATCCTCAAATCTTTAGAGGAAAAGGTAAACATTTGCATGAACCTCTCCTTCAACATATACCAAGTATATATCTCCTTTTGAATCTCATTTATGATGTACCAATCTTAGGCCAAAGTTTTTAGGGTCTTGTAAAAGGCATGCACCCATAAGTTCCTCAGTGTATTTTTACCATAGCATATCCATGTTTCTTCCTAGATGTGCATGTGGGCAATGGGGTATGAATCACTTGAGTAAGATGCTATGTCTAGGTACTCATTGATCTTGCCAAACCTTGTGTGTATTATGGCCTTGACATCTTACCATGTTGGTAAGCTATCCTTGTGTGCTACCCACTATTGAGCAATAGTGCTCTTTAGTGTATACACCAATGCACCCATTTAATCTACTTATTTTAGGATAAAAGACTCTAATTAATTGATATATCTCTTAATAGGTTTGCTTCCTTGATATTTTAGAAGGGTATAAATAATTATGTTGCATAATATAAACACTCTTTTTTTAGTCACCTCAGCATGGGGAACCCATTTTTGTGTATTACACTCAACTTGGATTAGACCTATCCTAACTAGTCTTCACACCTTTATGCAAACTTGATGGCACCTTCATCTATTGGTCTCATACACCTCATAAACCCATAAGTCACTTGTTATGTCTATTGTATCAAATAATAATTGGTCATCCTCCCATTTGAGTAGTCATTGATCATCAAGCTGTAAAAACCCAACACCCTGCACCATGATATTATATATATGGTTGATATCTTCATCAACGTCAATGCTCTAAACATATAGTTGTCCTTGATCCTTTAAAAGGGGTATCACCACCCTCTATTTTCCATTCTCAAAAGTCATGTAATTCTTCTTAAAGTGCATGTTCCCATTATTTTCATAGCACCATGGTCTATCTAGGAGTGCTAGGTAGTTATCATGCTTTACTAGTTTTATTACTTCAAAGTCAGCCTATAATTCTAGACCCATGATATCTATGATGGCACCTCTCAAGACCCTAATAGGTTGTGCTCTATTTTTATTGCCATGAAAAAGGTATGAGGGGATGGTTTTAAGGGTGGTCTTCCTATTTTTTTTAGGTGGTTTTGGTCAAAATGTTGACCTTAGTGCCTATGTTTATGATGACCTCACATACTAACCATCCATCAATAATTGCACTTATCATCAGTTCCTAGTCATACTCAATGTTTTGGTGGTGCCATGACTTCAATATATTGAGGTGTAACCTTGTATTTTGGTCTTTCAATCTATTTCATCAATAAATCCTTTAATATAAGCAACATTCCCTCTATCTTTAGGATGCATAAGATCTATGCTAATTATTATACCTCTACCTCTTGGTTATTCCTTTTCTTTCATGAAGATGTAGCTTTTACCTCTAAATCTCTAGCTAGTTGAAGCTCACCTTGGAGGTCTTGAATCATGTTCATGGCCTATTATAGGACATCCTTATGGCATGCCAAATCAAGATATGGTGCTACCTTATGTTTGGGCCATGCCATGCACTTGGTTTAGCTTGATTCCCCATATTTTAGGTACAACTCTAGGCTTAGTTTGATAGTGGGTTAAGAAGTGAATCTACTTCTTATATTGACTTACACTTTGGGAGTTTCCTTACGGGTTGGTTGTGGCTTTACAGCCCACTTTTCCACCTTGGGTTCTAACCTAACCATGGTAGCACCCTTATCAAGCTATCCCTAGGTCAACTTTTTATATTAGTAAAGGCATTCTTCGACTGGCTATGGCCTATGGTAGTACCCATAATTGGGATGCATTAGAAAGTCATGCTAGTAGTGATTGGTTAATCCACATTTATAACATGATCATTAGGGGAACCTTCTTCCACCACATCCTCTACCTCACATTCTTACACCTTGTTGGTTTCCATATCCAACACTTTATTAGCTATAACCATCATTGCCCTAGTATATCTATCTTCCAGCAATAGTGGTCACCTATCATGCACCTCTCTCTAGGTTTTGATGCATTTCATCAATGACATGATAGTTTTAAGTTGTGTGGGTATAGGCATCACATAATTTACAATATATAGATGTGTTTACATGGCTAGCATGTTGTAATAATGGATATTTGGGTAGCATAGAAGTAGTGCTTAATCTTTTTTCCTTAGGTAATTGGTCTTGTTATGCCCTTTGACCTCATAGGTAGCACACCAAAACCCTCTATGAATGTCATGTGTTGATCTTGCTATCAATTTATATAATTATGAGGCCATTGATACAATTTGTGCCTTCATAAATAGACTGATTCTAGTGTTCATTTTCCTAACTAATTTAGCCCTTAGTGTGGCATCTAGAACCTCTCTAGGATCTATACATGTTTTCATAGACAACACTCATCAGAATGGTACAAGTAGGCCCCAACAAACCATTGCATGTGTTGGGAGGGGTGTATGTCATAAGAGATTTTTTAACAGAGGGTTTTTAAATATCTATTATAGAGGTACACGCTCTCATATATCCCCTAGCTATTTTATTTTAATGTAGTTATGCTTTGTTGCTTGAAATCTAAGATGTCAAACTCCTTGATAAAATCCTCCTTCAGCATGACATAATCCACCATGGCCTGGTTTGGATTAAAATTTTGATACCAAGTTTCCACATGATCTATTAGGGTCATCACAAATTAAGTAGCCTTGTGCTCTAATTGGGTAATCCCCTAGCATGCCATTGTAGTTAACACTTGAGAATATTCTCAATAGCATTTTTAATGCCGTAGTACTCTAAAAAATACATTGCCATTTCATAGTAAATATACTAAGGGGGTGATTGACCTTGGGGCACTTTCCCTCCTAGAGTCTTGGTTGGAGGTGCTCCTCTAATCCTTAAGTTGGATTACATCTTAGCCATTTTTGGTTGCACTATAGAGCTAGTGGGTGCAAAACTACTCCTTGGTTATGTAGAACCACCTCCACTAGGTTATTGCCCAGTTGGAATAGTTGACATACTTTGAACTGGGATGGTAGGATTTATTTTATTAATCATCTGAATAGGGGTCCTCATGCTTAAATTTGTACTTACAATTCTTGAGGTGTCCTTTAATTATTCATAAGGGAGTATTTGTTCAATCATTGGTTCTTCCCTCAAGGATTGGAATATGTTAAAATATACTATGATACTAGGTTCAGTTATCAAATTTATATCTTCCTATACTAGATTCAATGCATGAGCATAAACTTCTAGTTCAAAGGGAATGAATGCCTCTAGTGCATCTTATGTTGTGTGATCTTCTAAGAACCCACTAAAAACCTCCTTTATGGACTTCTGAGCATGCTCCATAACTTCATCCCTTATTTCATGGTACTACCATATTTTAAGGGATCCTTCTCCATGCCCTTCTTGATCTTTAATGGTTTCCTTGGCACTTCTAGGTTTTAGAACTTCTATCAATCTATTCCTTATTTTGTTATAATTTTTCTTATGGAGCTCTTGATCATCTAGTTGCTTGTTCTTTTCCATCTACACTTCACTTTCACTTCCCCTTCTCACCATCTACACCTACTCATACATTCATAGATTTTATCCAATCATACTTATGGTCTCCATTCTATAATCTACTAACAACTTATTCAATTTAGTGCCAAGTTTTCTAAAAAATGTGCTTTTAGGTTTGTGATAAATTTCATGCCCTACTTCTTTAGGGTAGGAGTATGTTGACACTATAAATTCTAGTAACTATTCGACACCCCATTCCACCAATGGCAGACATCATGAATCCACACATCATCTATGTTCTTAAGCCTTTTAGGTGATCTTTTATCCACTCATGGAACTAGCCATATCCTCATCATATATATGTGCTATAAGTAATCAACCATTTGTATATATGTTTTTATAACTCATAAAATAATACCTCATACAATGGATCATACAAGTAGGTATATACCCATACTCTTGGCTCTTGACCTTGGTAGGTCAAATGCCTCTACGTGAAGCTATCCTCAACTTATTATAGATAGTGCTCAATGTTCTCAAGTGAGAGTTAGCATATTGCTCCATCACACCATTACAACAACAAAATTCAATATGAGTCCTAGTAATAGAATTAAAATGTTGTAGATAGAGTTAGTCTCTTAGATTAGTGCCCATTGTTCTTAGTAACTCACCCTACTAGTTTGACACTTTAAGGTAACTAGGCACAAGGCTTAGTAGTAGGTTAGGTATAACATTTAACACATCTCTACATTGGCATCCAATTCACCTAAGGTGCAAACCTTGAGCACTCACCTAAAGTGCAATAATGAAAGGACTGGGGCCTATATTGGGCTAGTTGAAACATGGCACAACATTGGTTTGGTCAATGGGGATTTTCATGGGGGTTTATTGGTCTAAGTTTATTTAATGATCAAGTTAATAGGTTCTAGATGAATTTATTGTTTTGTTCTTATCCATAGTCATGCATATCTAGTCTAGAAATTAATCTAGGCACTAATTGAGTTGAGTTTTCTAGATGAAATTCTCATCTTTATTTGAGCTACTTCACTTATTTATCTTAAAAGGCTTGGGTTTACATGGATTTTTATCACAAGCTAAGTTATACCTAATAGTGGTTTATTATTCATCATGATGGTCATTATAAAATGCTTTGTAGATCTTCAAGTGATTCATCTAATTACCACTAATACTAGTGAAGAACATATAGATCACAACCACATTCAAATCTTAAATATTATATTCAAAGAAATTATTCAACACATATATCCTACAAGTAATTGATTTCATTCATATTTCAAATTGATAGTTTACAAGATCAATCCAAGCCTAAAATCAATGCGATAAAATTCATGTCCAAGAGTTTATATGTGAGCTCAGACTATACATGGCTAGTTCTACTAGTAGAAGCATAAACTATCCTAGTTTGTACTCTAAATGAATTTATGTAGAGATTCAATATGATTCATTCTTCTCACTTTCCTCCCATGATACAAGTGTGCTTTATAGCCTTTGGAAGAATCTGAGCCATGCTGGCTGGGTGCACGTCGAGTGTTGAGGTGTCACTAGGGTTGATCATTCTACGAACTCCATGACTCTGCCACCATGCTCATAATTGAGAGCTATCCATCAAAAATTTGGGTGAGAAGCAATTTCTTGGCTAGTTGGTGCAATATTCATGGGATTCCTCTAGTTGAGACAAAAAAGGCAAAATCCATGTAATCATTACACATGATTGCCTCATGCCTAGATTTGACTTGTTGGCACAAGAACACTATTTAGATAAAAGGGGGCTAATAATAAGAAAAGATTAAAGATCCAAATAAAATATTAAACCCTAAATATTTATTCCCCAAGTATAATGGTCAATAGGTAAATATTAATTCACACTTATTCACTTAACTCTTCACTCTTAGTAAATGGTAAGGAATGGCCTTGTATATATAGTAGTATCTTAGCCGAAAAGAATTTAGGAAACTCAATTGTTCTAGGTTGACCTAGTCAACCTAACATGTTTTCAAGGCTAACTCTCTAGATTTATGCTAGATTAGCCAAGAGGCCAACAAACCAAAAGAGAGAAAAAAATCCCTAAACTATGTTAGGTTGACCTAGTTGACCTAGCACAATTGATAAGTTAAAAGGGTGCTAAGGCAAGAAATGAAGGATAAAACATAGTAAGTGATAGGAATAGGTAGGACTAAGAAGAATAAGCTTGGGTTTAATTATTTTATAAGGCTAGAGTGTGGATGACAAGTGGCAAAAGGAATAATAATCTTATGAAGCACTGATGGTCTACCCACCCCTTTCTTAGTGCAACCTTAAGGCATGCAATTAAAGAGATTGAGACTCGAGAGGTTGTTGCAAGATACAAAATGTCAGTAATCAATAAAAGTTTAAAAATATTATAAGCAAAACAAGGAATCTTTTTGAAAATAAATGAAAGAATTGAGTTACTAAATAAATGGTTTTAAATAGGGAAAAAGAGAATTCTTTTGGCATTTTGAATTGTCAAGAAGAGAAAAGAGAGTTCTAATACCAGACAAGGCTAAGATGGCAAGGGAAGGATAGGCTAGATGAGGAAGACACCTATAGTGGACTATAGGTATGCAACTATGGATCTCAAACTAGTTTTTAAAGTTTATGTTTAATTAAATGAATTTTTGATAAAATTTGCTTTTAAGTATTTATATATGTCAAAATTGAAAAAATTAGATTCTAAGGGTAGAAAATAAGAAGATAGAAAATGGGTTGGAAGGGTTTAGGAAAAAATGAGAAAAATGCACCTTTTAGGAAAAATGTATTGGGTCAGCACATAAAATACACTAGGTCAACTAGGTCAACCTAATAGGTTGAAATAGGCCAGAATCCATGTGGTTGACCCAGTAGGTATGGGTTGACCTAGTGTAATCTACAAGCTAAAAAGCTAGAATGGAGTGAGAAACTAGTCTATAAGAGATAAAATGAAAACTTAGAACCAAGGGTAAAATAAAAGGGTTGACTTGGAATTTGAAGTCAACTATGACAAAAATAGGGAGTTTTTGGTCAAACTAGGTTGATTGAGGAACTAGAATAAGCATTGAAAAGCATGTATAAAGATGAAAGAGGGTTAGAATGGCTTGAAATGACCAAAGGAGGGGAAAAGGGACCAAGAAATCTAAAAATAGGATAAAATGAATAATTTAATAGAAATTAGGTTTTTTTAAATAAAATTATAAAATTGATGTGTAAAGAATGTATTGTGATTATGCATGACATGGAAGATCTTATACATCCTTTATTATATTTTGGTTGTAGAGATAGTTCAGATTTTGGAGGTTGGTGGACATGTCTTATTTTTTAGATTTTTTAGATAGATTGATAGATGGAGATTAAGATAGACTAGTAGCCAAGGTCTAGGAGGTATATCTAAGATGTGTGGGATCCCCATCAGTGCTGACCTATTATTCAAGTCCTTAGGATGATGGGAATGATTGAATAACACATTTAGATGGGAGGTAGATGGGGATGCCATAGAGGTGGGTTTCACATTTGAGGATGTCCATGCCATCCTCAAGCTACCTAGAGTGGGATCACCGATGACCTTAGGGATACTAGATAGCATAGAAGAGAGGAGAGCCTTATCCATGTAGGCTATAAGATTAAAGATGATATTGAGAGGATGGAGAGTTAGTATGGATGAAATGTATATATCATAGATTCTAGACCTTTAGAAGGTGGTGATAAACCTTATAACATAATGGGTGTTTTATCACAAGTCAAATGGTAAGGTACCACTATTCATGGTATCCTTGAGTAGGATGATGCTAGAAGAGGGAGTATTATATGATCTAGGTTTTGTCATCTGGGTTCATCTCATACATAATCTATTCAAGATGCTATTCTAAGGTAGAATACTATGGGACTGATCATACAACTAAAAACATGGATATATGAGATATTTGTCATGTATCGACCGCTGAGGTTGCCCCATGAAGTTGATGATGGGTTACCTTGATTATGAAGATAGAGGGAAGACCATGTAAAATTGGCCATTCCCCATCTACCAAATCTATAATAGGTGAGATGTGCAGATATCACATGAAAATAATATGGGCACATAAAAGTTATATGGGTGAGTTAGCACATAGTTACACTATCACTAGAGAGGAGAGAGGTGATTGGTCACTATATGTGGTGGAGAGAGACACATTTGGTGGCATGAGTGCTAGGGAAGATGGGTCTACCTAATCTGATAACACCATTACTAATGTCTGACTAGTGGGCTTGGCATATGAGGGAGCTATGAGGGAAGAGGGAACTCAAACCATTGATAGTGAGGTCAATACTAAGGCCATCTTGGGAGTAACCATGGACTTGTTAGGCATGATGAGTGGTAAAAGAGTAGGTAGAGAAGGGAAAGATACCAAATGTACCACTACCATCACCATATCAAGATGAGTAGTAACCACTAAGGACATGGTAGTGATAGAGACAAGAGAGAGTAGAGACCATAGATATCCTAAATGATCCCATAGATGATCAAGGGGAGATGATAGAGAGACCACATAGATGAAGGTTGAGATGGACACAAGCCATGATAGTTAGGTTTAAGCTAAGGTGGTGACCTACTAAGGAGGTACTGGGAGGCCACATAGATGGGGAGACTATGCTAGGCAATCATTCAGATGATGATATCATAGGATTCAAGACATAAATAGGTATGATTATGGTTGAATTATTTCTTATGTTTATGTTTGGTGGTAAAAAGATATAAATAGATGTTATGAGCTATGACAATGATCTAATATCCATCTAGTGTGATTTTTTAGGCATACTTGAGGATGAGGAGGATAATTGGGGTCCCTGATGAGGAGAACATTCCATGACATCCTAGACAAGACTCTATAGCCATACAATGTTATGACACTAGTGTATCAAAGTGTACCATCTACCCCAACTTAGGTGATATGGTTTAGATTAGCTAGTGAGGCAGCAAGGTAGATACAAGTATAGAGAAAGAGGGTGTAACCACTAGTAGTATGGGTGTAGGCAAGAGGTAGGCCTAGTAGGCCTTAACAAATGAGAGAGCTATTCATCTAAATATAGTTAGAGAGATTATGTAGGCATATATAGTTATATATACTTAGCTAACATAGGCACATATAATGACCCAAGCTGAATTGGTATAGGCCTAGGTACAGATAGCACACCTATAGGAATAGGTAGAGGGTTTGAGATCTCATATTACCTTATTAATATATACATATATACATACATATACAAATATATATATATATATATATGATGTATCATTTTTAGCTTATCGGAGTTGGTTATGTATGTTGTCTTTATGTTGGTTTTGTTTTTTCATTATGGTTGAGACTATGGATGCTATGGATATATTTCTTTCTATCACATGTATCTATCTTTGTTATATATACTATAGGAAATATATGAGGTGTGGTTTCTTTTCTATCATTTAAGGAGAACACATGCATGGTTAAAAAGAAATAGGCAAAAAGGACTTGGAAAAATATAATCGATCAAAAATGTACTACAAAATAGTTTACGTTGGGAAATGAGTAATAACGAAAAAATGACTAAGTATAAAAAATCTAAGAAAATGGCAAACAAGATGGTAAAAGTGGATTTGGTTTTAAACCAAAAAAGATTTTTAGACCAAATTAAAACAAGTAAAGTCATATTAAATATCACATTATGAAGTATTACAAATAATGTAATAAAAAGGAAGGTATGTAAAAGGTCAAAAATGGTAATAAAAATATATCAAAATTAAGTCAATCAATTATATTATTTCACTATGGGAAGTACAAAAGAAAAAATAAATTTTCAAAAATTTGGTCTTAAATTTATCATAATAATTCAAGCTAGGAAGTATGATAAATTCAAGAAATGGTTGTAATGTTACATGCACTTAGAAATAAGAAGATAAAAGGTGAGAGAAAAATTCAGTAAGCATAAAACATACTAAATATCAAGATGTAAATTATGTCAATAACATGTAATCTCATAACCATTCAAATCTTATCTCATATTGACACATGTAATTTTTGATGGTAACTTGTTTACTGGAAGATTTTTTGAGGAGGGTCAGGTCCAATCCATGGTCTTACACTATAAATTCCAAAATAAAAACCCAAGGAATACCAAATCAAGATTGGTAAGTATAAGGATAAGGTATGGTAAATCAAGGATGTGGGTAATAAGATGGAAAACATGGCAATTTGTGAGGGATGTTGAGTCCTATCCATGATCTTACAAATCAACTCACAAATGAAATCCCATGGGGAATGATCAATAAGCAAAACAATATTTCCCAAAAGGAAATATGAAGGAAAAGTAATAAAAAAGGGAGAAGCAAGACTTAGGCATCTTATGAGAGGACCTCAGGAGGTAAGAGGCATACCAAGGACATGAGAAGATACTAGGTGACTAGTGGTCATCTATGTATAAAGGAAACATGCTTGCAATAGAAACAAAGATTTGTAGGAAAATAGGTGTGCTATTAAGATCAACTCATAATGGTATATTGGTATAATGAAAAGTAAAATGGACCTACATTTCCATAATGTGTTCCCCACTCCTTAGGACCCCTTACAAAGCCATTGGTCTACTATGAAGATTAGGTACTTGCATGATAAATTAGGTAGCACTAAAATATTTTTTTATTCTCCTCTTCTAGTCTACCAACCTACCACACCCCAAAGGACCTCGCCTCTATTGTGAGGCCAACTATGGATTTTGTGTTTTGACTATAAGAAGGATATTTTCTTTGAATAAATGTTTTTAGTGTGATTAGAATTTTAAGAATATTCACTATTTTTTCATTTTGATATCATTGCCTTTTGTTTAAATGATTTGGCTTTTAACTATCTTTAGAAGGATTTTTTAGTATTCCTCCTCCATATGGATTTGGAATGACCAATCATGAGAGAGATAGTGATAAACACAAATGAGCTATAGCCTAAGGCTAAAGAAATATAAGTGACCCAAGACAAAATACTGACTAGAACACTTAGGGTTGACAATGAACTTAGCATGTGATCTCAAGTCTCAATCATGTATATGCTTAGTTTGGTGAAAAAAATAGTAATGAGAAATATTTCTTGTGAACTGATCATGTGGTAATAGGATTTAGTAATCAAAGGGAAGAGGGTAGATATAACCAAGTCACCATGACAACTATCTATGAAAAATAAAGATAAGAAAGCACACAATAATGAATATACAAGATAATAGTTTTGAGAAAATCTCTAAAGGAAAAGAAAGAAATGATATAGAAAAGACAAGTATATGTGAAATGTGAAATGACAAAATAATCTAACTATAGTACAACAAGAAGGATGAACATGATATAAGATAAGAAATAATGTCATACAATGTCAAATGATATAATCAAAAATATAAATAAGATTATAGCACACGTCTATTCCAAATATAAATGAGAAAACAACATGCATGTGCTCAAAAATACTAGTAAATATGTCCACACATTATCAAATACATTGGATAAGTCTCGATGAAGTTGTATTTAAACTATTTCTAATGTCTCATAAATATTTAGTGAATACTAGGCAAATACTTTTTTTTATCTCCTTAACTAAAAAATTAGGAATGCTCAAAGGATCATGCTAAGGAGGAAACTTAGGTAAAGATTGGTCAGGAGAATGCATGGAAATATGATCTATAGGAGAAGATGGAATCTTAGATGGAGAAGTATCAATGGATGAAGGACTCATAGGTGGATAAGGATCTATAGGTGGAGGCACAGAAGGTGGTGAAGGGGTGAAAGGAGGTGATGAAACCACTAGAGGTGGAGCCAAGGGAGAATAAGGAGGAACCTTCGTATGGGATCGACCTATGAGAGGAAGGGTAGAAGGTCTAGGGATGGATACAAAATGATCTCTAACATGTTGTTGAATAATGTGGCAATGATCAATGTGATGTGTGCCACATAGGTGCCATAGATAAACTACCTCACCATACTTAGGTAAATATTCAGGAAGTACATTTGGGGGAGGTATGGTTTTATTAGATGATGGGGAAGAAGGACATAAGGTATCAAGGTATTATCATATCTTATGATAATGGGTGGAAGAATGGTTATCTATCCTATGGAAGCAACATATATACTTGTGAGTGGTTTTATTATAATCCCTCATAGAAGGAGGTGAAATAGGAGTGGTAGCAGTTGAAGAGGACTCATCAACCCATTTGGTGGGCAAAGGAGCCATCTTAGGTAGTAAAATTAAACCATCATTAATGGTGGGTGATGATAGGGAAGGAGTGGAACTAGGTTCAACATGAGGTGCACTAAGACTCGAAGTAGGAAAAGGCTCATCAATAGTAAGCAAATAAATGGGATAAACTAGAGTGGAAAAAGGAACATACTTAATTATAGCTAGCCCTACTGAATGAGGGGTAAGATTTATAGAAGGTATAAAGACGACTACCATAGGTGTGGAAAAGTGATAAGGTTTTATCATAGCATGATCCAAGAGCATGGTCCTAAGTGGTTCCTCATAAATTGGAGGTATCAACACCATTTCTACCAAGTAAAAAAGGTCATTAATGAATAATATCACCATCACAAGCTTAGACAAGGCCATCTAAAATAGCATCATCTAAATAATATCCATCATCATAATCTATAGTATGAAGATCGATGACACAGATCAAGATGACCTTGTCATCAAAGGAAGATTAGTGAATAGAGTGCCTAGTCTTTATTAATACTATGGGAATGCCATCTCAACAAAGCTTACGAGAATGAGGCTATAAGGAATTATAAAGATGTGAGATGACATGAGGTTAAAGATCAAAAGTTTTGTTCTTTAAGTTAATCTCATCAAGCTCATCATCATCATGATCTAAAAGGTTGGGAGGAATGTTACCAATGAGCTCAGTATGAACATTATTACCTCTGGTTGAGTTGATAGGAAATTTGAGATGCTATGACTCACAGAATGGAGCACTAGGAAAAGGCTCAAGAGTAAGAGTCTTAAAGACACCACAATATTGGAATTATTTTAAATTATAAGGGTTAGTATCTCCTTGAATCATGTAAATGGATCCATTGTGAGTAAATGTTACACATTGGCAAGTGGAAGATGCAACAACTCACATATGATGAGTCCATGGCCTACCAAGTAAGATGTTATGTGAAAGGGGAAAGTTGAAGATCATCACCTTCATAGGAATGGTGATAGGTCAGATGGTAATGGGAAGCCACACATACCCTAAAGGTGGCATTTTACTTCTATAAAATCCTTGGCATGTGCTATGTGTAGACTTAAGATTACATTCAAAATACCTAAGAGTCTTAATAAAGTCAAGGGAAGTGACATAAGTGCTAGAAGCCTCATCAATCAAGGTTTGCCTAACTTAGATATCACCTATTTAGACACTGATAAATAATGGAGGATCATCTACATAAAGTAGAATCTCATTTAGAATCATAGATGCAATAGGAAATCATAAATAAAGATAAGTTTCTATATTTTCATCAATATTAATAGACATATCTTCACATAGCTACAAGATACTATCCTCAAATCTAGATAAAGTAGCTTCCCATCATGATAGAGGAGGGAAAAGGATATTTATCTTGAATAAGAGTTGCATGAGGTGGTTTCTATGATGAGGAGATGTACTCATGAGTTCAAGAAAAGGTATTTGGGATGGAAGATTAGTAAGTTCTGTAATGGGATGCCACTCATCATAACCCATAAGTATATTGTTAAATATAGGTGTGTAATTATTAAGGTCTTAGGAAGGTGGATTTGAAGAGTATTGAAGCTTATGTTCATAAGATTGAGAAGGTTGAGAAGAAGGTTGTAAATAATTAGGTGAGGAAGAAGTAGTTAGTTTAGATTGATCTTAAAATTTGGAAAAAGTGTTAGTATAAATTGGATTTTCATTAGTATTAGAAGATGATGAGAGAGAAGTAGAAATAGTATGAGATATGTCATCCAAGGGGGAATAATAAATAGGATTTTCAAAATAAATAAGATCTTCTTGCCCCAACTCATTTCAATGAGATGGAGAAGAATCTTAGAAAACATGATATGACTTATGGGAAGGAGGAGTGTAGATAGGTTGTGAATCAATGAAATCCACCACTCTCTGCATATTACTCATGTTAACCATATGCTCTTAAGAATTTGGTTCAATAATACTTTTTATGTTATTGGTGGAAGAAGTGGGATTATCTTAACTTTCTTGGATTGGTTGATGATTAGGCAAGGGGTCTTTATAGATAGCTAAATTAGTGTTTGATTGATTTAAGGCTTGAGTTTTATCATGTGACTCATAGTCTTTGAAACCAACCTCATAGGCTTGTTGATGCTTACGAATAATATAATCATGGTCAAAAGTTGGGCCATGAAGAAAGTCCATAACTAAATTTTATAGCTATCTACAAGTCTTGTGAGAGTGACCCTAGTTAGAATGAAACCAATAAAACTTATTAGGATCATGCCATGATTTCACAGGTCCAATAGGGTCAAGCTCTTAAGGGAGAGGCCTAGGTAGATGTTTAATAAATTTGGTCAAGGATAAATTCTTATGGACATTAAAGTTATTTATTGATAAATAAGGATTAGTGAATTACTGAGGAGTTAGTTTTAAAAAAGGGGTAAGAATGATAACTTAAACATTGTGAATGGTGTCATATGAATCAGTAACACCATCATTGGTAATATTTTGGTTTTTTTTCTCTAATAATAATTGAGGGCCTACAAAAAGTTGGGGTAGTTTGAATTGATGCATGAAGAAATATTGTCTTTTGGTTTGATTGATAGCTTCCTCCAAGGTAAGTGGAGAGAGGGTATAGACTCAATATGGTAATTTAGGAAATAAAGAATTTTTAAAGATATGAAAGAGATTGTCATCCACCATGTTATGTTCAAATTTATTTGACAAAGTCTTTCATAAATTAAGAAAGGATTGAGCTATCTCATTTTCATTTTATTTGGAATTGATGAAATGAGCCAAAATGTTCTCTGGAAGTCACTAGTTTGAAATTATTGAACTAAAACATTTACTAAGTCTTTCAGACTAGTGATATAGTGTGTTCTAAATTGATTATACCAATCCAAGGCATCACTCACGAGGGGTTTTGGATAATATTTTGGTAGTAGTAAAGGTATTTAACTTGACCCAATACTTGTAAATATTTCTTAATGTCTTGAGATGAAGGGTAGGATTGGTTGATCCATTGTAATAAATTATAGGTGTTATGCCTCCAATGTCAATGTTAGCAATTTGGGAGGTAAGAGGTTCATTTTTTAAATTCTTGATGACTTTGTTGACTAATGGAGGTTGAGGAATGAGATTACCTTGAGAATTTCAAAGAGGAAGAGGAGGAACACTTTCGTTATGTGTGCCCCAAGCAATTGGTTGAATATTAAGAAGGTGGATTAGCATTTGTATCATTTGTTTAATATTATGAGCTTGAAGTGTGTTCATTTTATTGAGAGTTTACAAAAATATTTAATTAGTTTGATTGGTGTTTGTGTTTGTATTAGTGGCTTGGGTACCACTATTAGTGTTGATATGAGCTTGAGAAGAGCTCTGATAATTTGAGGCACTAGTGGAAAAATTTGCTTGTGAATCAACAGATGGACTAGTAAGTGGTTAAGAAGAAAAAACACTAGAAGCATGAGGTCTTTGGGTAGAAAATGATGAACTAGTAGAAGGATTAAGGATAGTGAATCTTATGAGAGGACCACTAGATGTAGAACCTACCATGTTAGTTGAGATACTAGTCATGGAGGTGGAAGAAGTTAAATAAGAATATGTCATAACATAAGGGAGTAAAAATTGAAGGAAGAGATTGAGAAGTAAATAAATTGGTACCCCCAAATCAAGTTGAGAAAGTTGGAGTAGGGGAATGAGGTTTTTCAACTTAAAAGCTAATCATGAAGTTATAGATGGTGGAGATATCCTTCCCTCTATGTTGATGGAATTCCATGATAAAAAAAAATAGTTTCAAGATTATAATATAACTCAAGATGATCCTCTTACAGAAGAGGAGGGGTTTACTACAAAGAGGTATGAGGAGGGGTCCCATATTCCATCATATAGGTTAAAATATAAACATTACTAGCATTTAATAGAGGATCCCTACTTTATCTATGGGAGACCCTATTAGGATTGGTCAATTCCATCATGTTTGTCAATTTAAACTCAATGTTATCACCAAAAAAAAGTCCATGATGAAAGGAAAAGAATCAAAAAGTGATTGAGAATAGTGCTAGGTTGACCTAGTGAAAAATAGGGACTATAAAACTATAAAATTTCCACAGTATCGACCCAATTTGGTGAACAATGATTGGTAGAAAAGGGTAAAGGTGTTGTAAATCATACTAGGTTGACCAAGTCAACTGAGCATAGTATACAGGGGCTAAAAAAGATACTAGGCCAACATAGTCAACCTAACATAGCATACAAGAAAAAAAAGAAAGATGATAAGCTATACATTAAATAAAGATAATTATAAGTAATATAAGAAAGTATTAATTACTACAAGGGAGAAAAATAGTCAATTTAATTGACATTGACCAATCTAATTAATGCATATAAATCAAATATTACACTAACGGTGGCTAATTCAAGATTTTGCACACAAAATTGATCAATTAGCAAGTAAACAACTTGATAGTAAAGCTAGATACTTGGTCAATCTATAATGTTGATTAGATTAAATTATTATAAATGTAAAGGGAGATTGGCTATAAGTACGGTACTATATAACAATCTAAGGATAGTTTCAGGTACATTTAGGATGAAAGGGATTGTAGTGGCAATGATATAGGCTTGTTATTGGGGCCTAACCCATCACTCCCACACCAAAACATTAAGGTTAATGGGTGAATATATAGAATATATCATTAACCATGCTTTATACTTGACCAAAACATTAAGTTGGCTTCCCCCTTGGTGATGAAATATAAGTAGGTTGGCCTGGGTAGTCAAATGTTTAAATGATTATTGATGTTTATTTGGTTTGGCCATGTGTGAAAAAGAATATAAATATTGGAACTAAGTGATTAATTAAAAATCCCCTAATTAGACTATGTGAGATATTCCATGCATGCAAATAATTGAAAAGAAAGATGTGATTACCATATATGGTTTATTCCAACTTTGAAACAAGGTGTAGTTCAAAAATTATATGCACAATCATATAGAATAGGTTAGATAAGGTTGAACCTATAAAATGAAAAAAAAAGTCTAAAAATTAACTAGGTCTATTAGGTTGATGTAGTTATTTCATAAAACATACAATAGAAAACTAGGTCTATAGGGTTGACCTAGTTCACTGTGCAGGGCAGTTTTAAAGATTACAAACTACCAAAGGTAAGTATAGAAACAAAAAGATACAAAGGAATAAAAAATAACATGAAGGGTTTAGAGATGAAAATTAAAATATTATTGATCAAGAACCTTGAAGAAAACTATAAAAAACTTACAAATTGGGTTGAGTTGATCAATCAAGCAATACATGAACTTGCTAAAAAAAGTGTTGAAAATACACTAGGTCAACTTGGTCGACCTAGTAGGTTGAAAAAGAAGTCTCAAAACTAGAAAAAAAAAATTACATTGGGTCAAGTTATTTGATCTAGTTATCTAAACAAAAAAATTTAAGTTCTAAAACCTATACTAGGTTGAACTAGTTGAGCTAGTTACTTATTCTTGTAAACCTTCACACAAAGATAAATAATTGGGTTGATAATGTTGATCCAACATAGTAAAGATATGATAAAAATAATGATGAATATAAATGAAATAAGTGAATAAAATCATGTAAGGGTTTGATTCACATTGGTTTCACCAAAATGTATGCAATCATAAATGTATCATGTCCATAAATCAATCCTAGATCAGGTGGGATAGATCATACCTACACTTTTGATTAGGGGGCATACAATTGTTAAGTAGGATCATGACCAATGTGAGAATCCATTAGACCTAATTAGGGGATAAATTATAAATAGACACTATGTGGATAGGATTCCAAAGCCTATAGTATAACACACTCACATAACAACCCTAAAAGAGTCCTATGATTTAATATTTCACTAATCTAAAAACAAGAAAAGTAAATCTAATCTAGTGCATACCTAATCTTGTGTCACAAAGTGGGGATTAGAAACAAAACAAATAAATAACTAAACTAGTTATGTATAGAAGATATATACTCATGTCAAAGTATATGAAATCCTAATACATGGAAGAGAAGAATACATATTCTCTATCTACTCTTACAAAGGAGGAATAAAGTTAGGAATACTTACCTTTGAAGATGAACCCACCAAGACTCAATCTCCCCCTTGGCCAAGATGCTTCACAAGAGATTATCATGGTTTGTAAAGACAACTAAGATAAATAAACTATAAGATACACAACCTATCCAAGCATCTAAAATACTTATCTATAAGATGATATTGAAGCTCCAAAGAAAGTATTGAACCCTAAATATTTATTCCCAAAGTAGAATGGTCAATATGCAAATATTCATTTGCAGTTTTTTGCTTAATTATTCACTCTTATTAAATGGTAAGGAATGACCTTGTATATATAGTAGTATCTTACACTAATTTTTTTTGAGAATGTTGGCTATCCTAGGTAAACTTAGTCAACCTAACACATTTTTAGGGCTAACTCTCTAAGTCTATGCTAGGTTGGCCAAGAGTCCAACAAACCAAAAGAAAGAAAAAGTCCCTAAACTATGTTAGGTTGACCTGGTTAGCCTAACACAACCGATAATTCAAAAGGGTGCTAAGGCAAAAAATGAAGCATAAAACATAGCAAGTGATAGGAATAGGTAAGACTAAGAAGAATATGCTTTGGTTCAATGGATTCAAGAGGCTAGAGTGTGGATGGCAAGTGGCAAAAGGAACAACAATCTTACAAAGCACCGATGGTCTACCCACCCCTTTCTTGATACACCCCTTAAGCCATGAAATTAGAGAGATTGAGACTCGATAGGTTCTTACAAGATACAAAGTGTCAGTTATAAATAAAAGTTTTAAAATATTATGTGTATACATATGCCCTAGTCGAAGATCATCATGTGTCACATAAGTGGAACATGGGATGGTGCTTCAAAATAAAACATGATAACACATAACATTGATGTTAAGTATGGTGTAGTAAGTAATAAATAAGATAAATGAAATAACTATATTAAAAAACACATACCTTTAACTTAATTTAGTGTTGTAGATAAATAAGTAGACTATAAAAAATGAAGGTATCTAATGTATAATACACTAGGCAAAACTATATAATTTAGTGTAAATAATATCCAATAATCAAAAAATTTGGAAGATAGATGTGTGGTAGTGGAAAATAATCTCTACATCATCACAATTCTAATGTATTTTATGGTTTACAAAATAGATGAGCATAAACAAATATAGAGGCAAAACAAGGAATATTCTTGAAAATAAATGAAAGAATTAAGTTTCTAAAAAGTGGTTTTAAACAGGGAAAAAGATAATTCATTTGGCATTTTAAATTATGAAGAATATAAAAGAGAGATCTGAGACCAGACAAAGATAGGATGGTGAGGGAATGACTAGTCAGATGAGGAGGACACTTATAAGTGACAACATGTGCACTACATGTATGCAACTATGGATCTTAAACCTATTTTTCAAGTTTGTTTTTAATTAAGTGAATTTTTGATAATTTTTTTAAAAGAATTTATATATGTCAAAATTAAACAAACTTAGATTTTAATGGTGGAAAATAGGAAGATTGAAAATGGGTTGGAAGGGTTTGGGAAGAAAATGAGAAAATGCACATTTCAAGAAAAATATACTATGTCAACACACATAATGTACTAGGTCAACCAAGGCAACCTAGTAGGTTGAAACATGGTAGAATCCATGTGGTTGACCTAGTAGGTATGGGTTGACCTAGTGTAATCTATAGACTAAAAAGCTAGAATAGAGTGAAAAACTAGTCCATAAGGGCCATAATGAAAACTTAGAACTAGGGAGGGTAAAATAAAAGGGTTGACTTGGAATTTGAATTAAATTATGAAAAAAATAGGGAAATTTTGGTCAAACTAGGTTGACTAAGGAACCAGAGTAAGCATTAAAAAGTGTGTAAAAAATTGAAAGAGAGCTAGAATGGCTCAAAATGACCAAAGGAGCGCAAGAGGGACCAAGAAAGATAGAAATAGGATAAAATGAATAATGTAATAGCAATTAATATTTTTTTTAATTAAAATTATAAAAATGATGTATAAAGAATGTATTATGATTATACATGACATGGAAGAACTAATACATCCTTTATTATTTATTGGTTGTAGAGAGAGTTGAGATTTTGGAGGTTGGTGGATGTGTTTTGGTTAGATTTTTTAGATAGATTGATAGATGGAGATCAAACTATATTAGTAGCCATATGTCTAGGAGGTATATTTAAGATGTGTAGGATCCCCCTCAACACTAACCTATTAGTGATGTTGTTGAGATGTTGAGAATGATTGACCAACGCCTTTACATGGAAGGTGGATGGGGATGTGCTAGAGGTGGGTATCACATTAGAGGATGTCCATGCCATCCTCAAGCTACCCATAATATGAGCATTGATGACCATAAGGATATTAGATAGCTTAGAGGAGAGGAGATCCTTATCCATGTGGGTTATAGGATTAGAGATGATATTGAGAGGATGGAGAGTCAGTATGGATGATGTATGTTGTTTCCAAAATTAGCTTAGCTCATTTTTGAAACAACCCCATGCGAAACTTGTCCATTTTGCCCTTTGTCTCTTTAAGTCCATTTTTTGAGATGGATTTTTTCTCATTCTCATACTTTCTCAACTGGCACCATTCAAAATTCGTAACATCTTTTCATTATGTTTTCCCCAAAACATGAAAGTTGTGACAATCTCAATGTGATCATGGGACCAAATTTAACATTTTTAGAGTTTGTCTTTTTCTTCAATTTTCATGCACGGGTAGCAAAATTTGCTGCCAATGCATTTTTCTCCATTCTTCATGCTGGAGTGGCAAATTTTACCACCCTTGCATTTGGAATGCAAGAGCGGCAAATTTTTTCGCCCCTGCATTTTTCTCCCTTACATGTAGGAGTGGAAAATTTTGCCGCACCTGTATTTGGAATGTAGGAGCAATAAATTTTTCTACCCTTGCATTTTTCTCCCTTACATGTAGGAGTGGCAAATTTTGCCACCCCTGCATGTCCCTTTGATTTTCAGTGTAAAGGCGACAAATATTGCCACCCCTGCACTACCTCAATTTTTATGTGCGGCGTTTATGGTTGCATGCACTAAGTGGTTGGGGTTGATTTTTGCCCCATTTAATTTGATTTTCACCCCATTTTGATCCATTCCTTCCTCCTCTCCTCTTGCCTTCTACCTCTGATGATCTAGCAAGTGGAAAAAGTGCATCTCGATGGATTTGAACTCACAGCGCATGTTATTTTCCAGGTAGGTCTTGTTTTTGTGCTTTATTCTTTCAATCTTCCCTTGCTTTTGTTCTTTTCTTTGTCAATTGTTATTTTTGCTGGTTTTTGTATTTTAATTTTTTTTCTTTCCCCCCTTCCCTTCCTCTTCCCATTGAGATCTCTTCCTCCCCTGTCAGCCTTTCACCATTCCCTTCATCCTAGGGTAGCATTTTTCACTACCCTCCCTTCTATCCCATGAAATCCAAGGTTTCCACATGCCAGGGTGGCAAATTTTCCACCCTAACCATGCACTTCTCCACCTACATTGGTGGAAAAAATAACTGCTGATATAGGTTTGCACCACTTAGCTTCCTTGATGGAAAAATTTGCCATCAATGTAGGTCTCAAATGCAAGGGTGACAAATTTTTTCACCCTTACACTTTCCTATGTGACATGCACGAGTGGTAATTTTTGCTGTCCGCGTCCTTTTTCTTCTTCCTCTTGAATGCATGGGTGGTGAAATTTGTTGTATATACATTTTTTTTCCTCTTACATGCATAGGCCATGAAATTTGTTGCCCTTACATGCAAGCCATCCCACATGCCAAGGTGGAAAATTTTGTTGCCCTTACATTTTTCCCCATAATTTCTCTAACTCTGGAGATATTTTCATCCCTCCCATTTTTCACCTCCTCCCCATTTTTCCTCTCATTTTTTGACCCACTTTCTAACTCGGCCCTGTCAAGTACCCTTCCTTAGTCATGATCATCCAACATGTAAATTCCTCAATTTTCCCATTGTTCCCTAATTGCACGATCATGATTATCATTGTAGTACCTCTTGAGGATTCTTCTTTGTCAACGTGATCTTGACAAAGACTAGTTCCAATGACTAAAGCTTTCTCTAAAGAAGTGAAAGGCCATGAAGTACTAGTACCAAGGCATTTTCCTGATCACCTCAGTCACTTCTAATGTCAACAACATTAGAGACATAGAGATCAGCCACGTGGATATGGCCAAGTTTGTAACTAGAACCAAGGTGACAAACCCAAGCTTAGAAATGAAAAGGATAATCAAAAGAAACATTCATCTAGTTGCCTCTTTCCCAGTAGTGGTACATCATATAGAGTTCATCATTTGATGTGCCCAATTCTACAATAGAGATACCAAGTCAGTGTCAGATGCTAGTGGCAACATGATAATTTGATTAGATCCTGAATTTATTGATAAAGTATTCATGTGCCCTCCTACTACTGAAGAGATGAGAATCGACTTCATTGAGGCATAGAAGGAGTATGACAAGGATCCTGAGAGGGCAAAGAAGGTGATGAATAACATGTGGCTTAAGACCCCCAGAACCAACTTGTCTAGATGGATACAAAATTTTCTAAGGAGTGATTTCATTAAAGAATTTGGTGACTTGATTACTCTTCTCAGCAGAGTTTGAGGTCTACCATATTCTTCACAATTTCATGAATGGATGTATCCCTTCATCAAGATAATTCTATAAGAGAAGCAAGTCATCTTCTGGGGTGAGTAGATCAGCAACACTCTTCATGAGTAGTTGACCAAGGTATCTACTACTTTGAAGTTTTATATGACTTCATACTTGGTGTACATTACAGCCTCCATGTGAACCTTTTCAAGTTTGACAATAGAAGGGGATAGAAAAACCACCCATGTTTATCCATATTACCCTTAGCTAACACTACAAGGATCAATCCACCATTTTAGGAGGGTAAATGATGCCTTCCTCATGGTATTTTTGTGCCTTTTTGATCCTCAATTGGAATAAATAAGAGTATCAGGTGAAGCCTAGATGATCGTCAATGATTTTGGCTGCATGTTTTTGTAATTTCCCTCCTTTTACTATCAATAGGTTGGATTTTTCCAAGGCTATCCCTATATGTTCCCTAGGTTTCCTTCTGACAAGTTAGTCCTAATAGAGCTATGTAGACAAATTGTTATCATGCACACTAGGCAAATGGAACTTAAGAAGCTAGGTTTTAGGTTCCCAATTGAAATTGATAGATACTCAGTTTTGACTGTAGCCAGAGCAAAGGTAATGGAGATAGAAATGCAACTGGTTACTATGAAGTAGTTCAAGAGAAGAGATAATTTTGACTATAGGGGTGTCAAAGATATGATTAGAAGAAAGACTCAATTTCATGAGCCTATGGTTGAAGACATCTAGGTGGACTTGAGAATAGTTGAAGAAATCAGAAGGATGGACTACAGCAAGCTGACTCTAGATCAGATTGAATATATAGGGTTTGTAGATATTCCATCTAATTTGGTTGATGATAAGAACATTATCAATAGTAGATACCTAGTTGATAAGGTTGCTAACTCTCCTCTTCCTCCAATTCAGTGGTCCCAAAAAGAATTGACTTCTTTGAGAAAGAGATTTGAATCAATATTAGCTAACACCAATGATTGGTTAGCAGCCAAAGGGATCACATTGAAGGAGTTCATTATAAGATCAGAGGCTGAATTCCAAGCAAAAATAAGGAAGAAGGTGGAGAACAAGACTAAGAATAAAGGTGATGTTCCTTCTCCATTTAGGCCTCACAAGCCTAGAATCATCTTTGTGTCTAAGAAATCGAAGGTTGTTGAAGAGCCAAAATCAATGACTAAGGGGGTCAAAGAAAAAAGCACCAAGGAGCAGGCAACACAGTAGATGGAGACAGATGACATGCCTTCAAAGCAATAGAGAACTAAGCCTCTATCTTCCCAAGAAGGGGCACAACCACTTAGAGGCATTTCTTCTTCACCACCTTAATCCCCTATAACATCTCCTTCGCCTCTCTCTTTTATCAATTTTCCTTCTTCTAGAGCCACCTCTCCTTCCAAATTTATGTTTGGCAATCCTCAAGGCACTTTTGTAGATGTCCTTCCCTCCTCAGGTTCCATACCTAGCCTCTCTTCTCCTTCTTTCAATATAAGAGAAAGCTCTGCCATTAACTAGTCAGCGACTGATATGATTTCACCTATTACTCCCACTATGCCCGCTATTACCACCAGCCATGCAAACATTACTCCAGTGACACCAGCTATAGGAACTATTGCCATAGTAAGTACTTCTCTCCTGCCTTGGTTGTCAGCTTTTACACCTAAAAGGAAGAAACTAGCCATCTCTACAGATGACTTTGATTTTGGAAAGATAGTGCCAATGAAAGCTAAGGCCCCTGAGAGACCAAGAATCCTTTCAAAATTGGTTGAGGAAAAAGGGCACAAAATTCTAGAGATAGCCAAACCTTCATAAGACGTAACCCTTGAGGGTTTTGATATGAGTAGCTATTCCATTTCTCATTTTGAGTTAGGAAAAGTTACTCATGAGGGTGCCAAGAGCGACCTAAAATCTGTAATGGACATCATGGTCTAGAAATTTGATAGGGAAAAGGAGATGAAAGATTACTATAAGGTGAAAGCAGTGCAATTGATCACAATAGTTAGGAAATTCACTCTTGTCCCTGAAGCAACAACCCCAGAAGCCTTCTCCATAGATGACCCTATTATCTAGAAGGTAGAGAAAACCTATATGAAAGGTAAAGTGCTAGAGGATTATGTTGAAAAGATGCACACTTAGGGAATTTCTTTGCTTATAGAGGTTGTTAAGAAGATAGAAAAGATGAAGAAGGTGAGGGCAGATTTAGAGGACCTCGTCTCTCTTATTTCTCAAGATATTAATAGTACAGATAAATATCTTAGCAAGTGGATAGAGATGAAGGATCTTAAGAAACATACCTTGATATCCATTGGCATCATTGCCATCAAAGATTCCTATGTTGAAATCAAGGAATCACTAATATACAGGATTCAAGTATTCAAAGAGCTAATTGAAGATCTCAAGTCTTCCAAAGATGCTAGTGAGAAAAGTCACACAGGCCTACTGAATAAACTAGAAGAATTGCCTTGCGATCTCACCTCTAAAGATAATTGATTTCTCTCAGTAGAAGAGATGATTCGAGAATTCAAAGGTATAATCCAGAGGGATTTCAAAGAGAAAGAATTTTCAATGTCTTCTGTGGATAACATCTTAGATACTCAGTTAACTCTAGATAATCTAAGATCTAGGTTAACTAGTCATGCCAAGGCAATTACAACATTGAAAGATGCTACAATCAGGGCTAGAGTGATCATCAAAAATACCATTTTGCTAGACATTATAAAAATTTAGGCATCTATTGCCATGTATGATGCTCATCTAAAGAAGTCTAGTGGCAAGAGCTGAACCATTTCCCCTTTCTCTCTTCTTCCTCTCTTCTCTTGCACTTTTGTCTTGTAATAGTGCATGCAATTTTGTAATTTGTAATTACATGTAAAAAATCTAAAAAATATCTCAAAGTCAAAGATGACTCATCTTTGACTAGATATTTTAATATTTTAATCTTTTTTAATTTTGAAGGTTTCTCCCTATATATAGAGGGAACCTCTTTTGTAAAGGATATCTCTGGATAATTGAGAGCAAAAACTCTACTAAAATTGAGACACTTATTGAGACTTTGTGCTCAACTTGTAAATCATATTTTATCGAATGAATGAGAAACAGGTTTATTTCAGACTTTGTGTTGAAGTAATTTATGTTATTTAGGAAATAGTTCTTATGTTCTCTTTCTTGATAATCTCTTATCTATTCGATTTAATAAGCAAAGTTTGTGTGTTGACATTATCTGAAGACATTTCTAAAAGATAAAAAAAGACTTTGAGCTACTTTTATATTGGTGATCCTTTTATCTATTGTAGTTTTAGGTGAAGACTTTGTGCTTTGTTTTGCTCCATGGTCACGCATACTCCAAATTAGTGAAGGAGGCAATGGAAGACTTTGTGCTTACATGGGTTTCCTTGTGGACTTTATTACTACCTTCAAGAGATTTTCTGCTCTATGCTGGATACCATTCTTGAAAAAAGAGGAATGTTTTTATCCATCGACCAAGATTTCACTCTTGTTCCTTGGACATCATCTCTAAAAAAAGAGAGATGGATGGTTTTATACTACCCTGAGTATTATTTTCTACTTACTTATATATATACATATAGCATATAAATATTCATAGGGAACCTCCCCTTGATGAGAGGAGAGATTTATCTCATTAAGATGTGGTAAACCTACACTTTTTGTGGAATAAATCTCCGTGTAATATGGTTGATATACCCATTTTGTCATCTATTAGTTGATGACAAAATATTCACCCAACAGCTTTTGGTGACTCTACTAGGGACACAAACATGCATTTTGAAGCCTTAAGCTTCAACTTGAAGTAGTTTTGGTCCCTTTTTCATTTAATAATCTGGCAGATCCACCGTACACACAAGGCCAGAGAGCTTAGGGTATTGTTGATCCTATATTCGAGCTAGTGCAGCAAAATAATTTTGAGATTTCTCCATCATCTTGTCTTCAAAAAACTAGGAGCTTCCCTCCTACCAATGCCAAATCTCCCATACCTAGTGAAGCTTCTAGCCTCAATATTGGTAAGGCTTTATCTTTATTGACCCCACCAAGATTTATTATCCCACTATTTAATCATCCTATCATAATGGCTCAAGGTCTGTGGGGAAATTCTTTTGGTCCTCTTAATTTGACCCCACCCTTGCATGAACTACCTCGTAGTTTTAGAAAAAAAATTCCCAAGTTTTTTGGTAATGAGAAGGTTTATCCCAATGATCATATTGCCACCTTCTCTATAGCATGTGGTGTAATTAGTGTGGAATTTGAAGACGTAGCAGTGAGACTTTTTGTAGAAACTCTGCAAGGTGCTACTGCAGATGGTTTTACCACCTTCAGGCTCAAACTATAACTAACTAGAATATACTAAAGTCCAAATTTGAAGCTAGATTTAAACCTACTAAAGCTTCACACACCTTGTTATCTCAATTTACATAAATTAAAAAGGAATACCAAGAACCCATGAGGGATTTCATAGACAAATTCAATAAGTTAAGGAACTAGATTCCAATTGTCGCTCAGCCCACGCCAGAGAATCTTAAGTGTTTTTTTATCAACTCACAAATTCTCAAAGTAAGTTTTATATTGAGGTGAGTTGGCCTTATGGATCTCACATTGGCTCAAAATTTAGTTATTGAGATTGAGGATGATCTTATCCTAGTAGGAAAGATAAAAAATTCTAGTAAAAGTAGATTCTCTTCATCTGATGAAAGCTCTTCTACAGGCACTACAGATCCTATGGTACAAAAATTGAAAAATGAACTGATAGCTTTGAAGAGATAAATGGCCCAAGGTGTGTCTATTCCCACCTATCAAGATATGCCAAGAAGAACATTCCAGAATCACCAATATCAGGGCAATGCTACATGGAACTAAGGGTAACCAAATTGCCTACCTCCCCCTCAAGGGAAACTTGACATTGAAGCAACACCTACCAATTCAGTAGTCAGTTACTTAGAGGCTAAATGTGGCTTTTCACTCCAATTTTAGTTGGACCAACAAGATAATTCTAATCTCTTTGAAGAGTTAGAAGAAGAATTAGCTGGTGACTCTAATATTAGTTTCCTAGATTATCAGGATAAAGCTGGAAGTAAAGGAGAAGGGTTGGATGGATCTTGTGCTATTTTTACCAAATCTCAAAACTAGTCAACTCCACATGTTGACAAAGGAAAAGCATAAGAAGAACCTCAGCCAGTGGTCTCCATCACTAAGTGAGGAACTCTATTTCCTCTCCAATCAAAAGATTAGGTAACTCACAAAAAAGTAAGTACCTCCAACTACTCCATATCTTCCACCTCTATTGCTTAGACCAGTGCCACACCCACTAAAGACCCAGATGATGGACCCTCTTCCTCTATCTCAAATTCTTTTCAATTATTTGATATAATTGATCACACTAGAAAGACTAATAAGCTATTCCCACAAGACAAGATTCTTTAAAGGTCACTCATGATCCCCCTAGGATAAATCCACACAAAATAATCTTATCGTGACTCCTCCTATTGCTCCTAGGAAAATAAAACCTTTTTATGTTTCCCTGCTAATAAATGGTTATAAATTGAGTAATTGCATAATAGACTCTAGAGCTTCTGATAATGTTATGCCTGCTAAAGTGGTAGATTCCCTTGGTCTAAATTTGACCAAAACTTTTGGGAGGTGTTTTTCTATGGAAAATAAGCAAGTCCCACTCCTTGGTCAAATAAGAGATGCCCTATTTGCATTTGCAGCTTTTCCAAAAAAGAGGATAAAAATGACAGTTCTAGTGGCTGATGTTCCAGCCTCTTACAACATCCTACTTGGGTAGAATTTTTTCAAAGATATTGGAGGTGAGATAAGCATGGACTTGTCAGAGGCTAGGATCCCAATTCAAGGTGTTATGAAGAAATTACTTCCTGAAAAAGAGGCAAGATATGTAGTCACCCGATCATCAGCACCAGAAGCTCAAATTTTATTTGATGAAACACCTATAGGTGACAACTTTTAAAATGTGTTCAGCTGACATAGCGAGAGAATCGATAAAGCAAAATGAATGCATGGGAGAACCTCTTCCCCTAAATGAAGAAGTCTTCAAAGAAAAAGTGGTGTCTAGTTAGGTATGGATCTTAGAATTTGATGGAAGCTATTCCTCTACCAATTCAAGAGCTGGAGTTGTGTTGGTATCTCCTCAAGGAGATATTGTCCCTTTATCCTACAAGTTACAATTCAACAACACCAATAACACAGCTGAGTATGAATCTATATTACTTAGATTATAGGTTGTTAGAGAAAAATACATTAAACTCCTCCATGCTAAAGGGGATGTTGAGTTGGTGGTTTGTCGGGTAAGGAATCTCTATCAATCCAAAAATGAAAGATTGCATCACTACCACAATTTTGTCTGGGACCAAATTGAAAATTTTGATGCTTTTAACATCTCTGTCATTCTGAGAGAATTCAATGACTAGGTAGATGCATTGGCCATTTTTGCTACTCTCTTGGTTCCCCACCCAGATTTTAAAGGAGATCAGTACACTATTGAACTAGTCTTTCAACCAAGTGTACCTGATAATGCCAACCATTGGCAAGTATTCAATAGTGATGATCAAATTACTATTTTTTTAAAGTAAAAGAACAGCTTTGAACAACTATATTTTAAAGGCAATGAACTTTGTTAATGTGAGGCAACTTTTAAATTGAATACAAACACAAGTGAGGATTTCTTGTAGCTTAAAGGGAATAAGATTCTCAAAGGCCTAGTTTTCCTAGAGAAATTGTTTGATAACCATGATAGGTTCATCAAACAACAGTGAATAGATTCAAACTCCTCTCAATATTTTGATCAAGTAAACCTAAGAACCAAGGGAGATCTTAAGATGGTGAACATTGGAAAAATTTTCACTCCCGAGGAGAGATTCAAGCTTGCTAATCTACTCTACCAATATATAGACGTCTTAGCATATTCCTATGATGACCTGAAATCACTCAGGCTTAATGACATTCACCATGACATTCCTCTTAAGGCTAACTCTATGCCTTATAAGCAAATGTCTAGGCAATATAATCCAAAAATCTCAAGTACCATTTTCTCTAAGATACAAAAAATGCTTGATGTCTAGATAATTTTTTCAATCTATCACTCCATATGGATTGCCAACATAGTACCTATCAGAAAGAAGAATGGTGAAATTTGAATCTGCATGGATTTTAGAAACTTGAATCAGTTATCTTTAAAAGATAACTACCCTCTCCCTATCATGGATCATGTTTTGTAGATGGTAATAGGTTTAGAGATGTTATCAATGTTGGATAGTTTCTTAAGGTATAATTAGGTTGAAGTTGGAAAAGTAGATTAGCATAAGACTACCTTCACCATACCTTGGGGCACCTTTGCCCATTGAAGAATGCCTTTCGATCTGATAAATGTAGGTGCCACATTTCAAAGAGTGATAGACCTCACTTTCAAGAATGAAATGGGTAAGTTCATTGTAGTATACTTGGATGATTTGATGGTATTTTAAAAGTGTCATTCTGACCATGTCCACCATTTGAGAAGAATACTGGAACGCTGTCGTCAGAATGGTATTTCTCTAAATCCCAAAAAATCTATCTTTGGGGTGATAGAAGGGAAACTTCTCAGACACATTTGTGTCTTGATAAGGTATTGAAATTGACTTAGAAAGAGTCAAGTCCATCCAAGAACTTACTCTACCTACCAGTAAAATTATGGTTCACTCTTTCTTTGGAAAGGTGAATTTTCTTTGAAGGTTCATCCCTAAGTTCACTAAGAAAACTTGCCACATTATTAATATGATGAAAGATAACACTACCTTCAGGTGGACTTTAGAGGGAAAATTAGTGTTTAATGACATCAAAAAAGCAATTGCTCGTGCACCAATCTTGGTTTGTTTAGACTACACCACAAACTTCAAAATATACAGTTATGCTTATGAACATACACTCTCAACTATTTTAGTTCAACAGAACCAAGAAGGCATAGAATCTCCTATTTCCTTCATGAGTTGTCCACTCAAGGCTCATGAGCTAAATTATTCCAACATGGAGAAGCATGCATATGTGGTAGTCAAAGTAGTCAAATATTTCAGGTTTTATATCCTGAACTCGCACACTAAGGTTTTGGTACCTGATACAAAAGTGAAGACCATTTTGACTCAACAAGAGTTTGGTACGAAGAGGAGTAATTGAATCACCAAGATTTAGGAGTTGATCTAGAAATCAAACCTACCAAACTCATGTGGGGAAAGGGTCTTTATTAGTTGATTACCAATAGCATTCTTGAGGGAGCAAAAAATGAAGAAATGGAGATCGAAGAAATGCCTATGGTCTTCTTTATTGCCACTACTAATGAGTGGTATTCTAAAATCACCCATTTTCTAACCTATGGTGAGTGTCTTACTCATCTCTCTTATAAAGAAAAATGGAATGTTAAACTAAAGGCTGTTAGCTATGTTTTGTGGGATAATGGTCTATACAAAAGAAACCTAGATAGGGCATTTCTTCATTTTGTAGATAAGGTACAACAAGATAAACTCTTAGAGTCTTTCCAAAATTTGGCCTCTAAAGGACATTTTTTTATGCCAATGACAGTGCATAAGATTTTGTGAGCAAGATACTATTGGCCAACACTGTTTCAAGATACCTACAAATGGGTGCATAGATGTGAATTGTGTTAATAATTTGTCAGAAAGCCTAAACTAGCTGCATTGCCCCTCAAGCTTGTAATAATCAAAGAGCCTTTTCAATAGTGGGGTATTGACTTCATTAGTGTAGTTAACCCATCTTCAAGTGCTGGACATGATTATGTCCTCACGGCAATAGATTACTTTACCAAATGGGTGGAAGCCATCCCAACCGAGCACACTACTTTTGAAGTGGTGTGTAATTTTCTTAAGGAAAATATCATCTCCTAGTTTTGGGTTCCACTCAAAATTGTAACAAATAACATGGCCTATTTCTCTTTACATGAAATTACTCAATTCTACTTTTATTATGGGATTACCCTATCCCACACTTCAGATTATTTCCCGCAGAGAAATGGCCAAGTAGAATCGAGCAATAAGAACTTGGTCACTATTATCAAGAAATTGGTAGATGATAATCAAAGAACTTGGCCCAAAACACTTTTTGATGCTTTATGGGTGGATAAGATTACACCCAAGAGGGCCATAGGTATGTCACCTTTCTAACTTTTGTATGGCTTGAATGCATTGATACCTATCACTCTAGAATTACCAATGCTTAGGTTAGCCAAAGTAATCAAAGATTCAACCTTCAAAAATTTGGTCAACAAAAGGATTAAGTGTCTAATTGAATTGAATGAGTAGTGAATCATGGTAGTGGACCAGATTAGGATGCATCAAAATTAGGTGAAGAAACTTTTTAACAAAAGGGCTAAGGTCTATGATTTTCAAATCAGAGATCAAGTCTTATTATTAGACAAGAGGAGAGAACCAAAGGGAATGCACGACAAATTTGACTCTTTATGAAGAGGTCCATTTACCATTCGATAGCTCTATGGTGAGAATAGCTTCTTAATGGAGTATTAGGATGGAATGCCATTTACATTACCCCACAGTGGGAAGCATCTGAAGCTTTTCAATCTTTGAATTTTAGATGGATCCACTTGTATATTTGTATAGTTTTTTCATTTTGTTTATTTTCTTTTGTTTTTAGCATGACTTTGTAGCCCAATGGCTTGGATGAAGGCACTTAGAGACTAGTTTCCACTCCCATTGATTAATTCGATCAATGGAAGTTCCCCAACATGAGCTAGCTATTGTTTCCAAAATTAGCTTAGCTCATTTTTGAAACAACCCCTACAAAACTTATCTATTTTGCCCTTTGTCTCTCTAAGTCCATTTTTTGAGATAGGTTTTTTCTCATTCTCATAATTGCTCAACTGGCACCATTCAAAGTTTGTAACATCTTTTCATTACATTTTTCCCAAAATGTGAAAGTTGTTATGATCTCGATGTGATCAGGGGACCAAATTTAATATTTTAGAGTTTGTCTTTTTCTTTAATTTTCATGCACAGGTAGCAAAATTTGCCACCAATGCATTTTCTCCATTCTTCATGTAGGAGTGGTAAATTTTGTTGCCCCTGCATTTGGAATGCAAGAGCAGCAAATTTTGCCACCCCTACATTTTTCTCCCTTACATGCAGGAGTGGTAAATTTTGCCACCCTTGAATTTTTCTCCCTTACATGCAGAAGCGGTAAATTTTGCTACCCCTGCATGTCCCTTTGATTTTTAGTATAAGGGCAGCAAATTTTGCCACCCTACACTACCTTGATTTTTATGCATGACATTTATGGCCATGTGTGCTGAGTGGTTAGGGTGTATTTTCACCCCATTTAATCTAATTTTCATCCCATTTTGATCCATTCTTTCCTCTCCTCCTCCTACCTTCTACCTCTGGACAATCTAGCAAGTGGAAAAAGTGTGTCTCGATGGATTTGAACTTGTGGCATGCATTATTTTCTAAGTAGGTCTTATTTTTACACTTTGTTATTTCATTCTTCCCTTATTTTTGTTCTTTTCTTTGTCAGTTGTTATTTTTGTTGGTTTTTGTGTTTTTCTTTTTTTTTCTTTCCCCCCTTCCTTTCCTCTTCTCACTGAGCTCTCTTCCTCCCCTATTGGCCTTTCACCATTCCCTTCATGCTAGGGTAGCATTTTTCACCACCCTCCCTTCTCTCCCATGAACTCTAAGGTTTTCACATGCTAGGGTGACAAATTTTCCACCCTAACTGTGCATTTCCCCACCTGCATTGGTGGTAAAAATTGCCACTGATATAGGTTTGCACCACTTAGCTACCTCGATGGAAAAATTTGCCACTGATGTAGGTCTCAAGTATAAGGGTGACAAATTTTGCTGCCCTTACACTTTTTTGCATGACATGCACGGGTGGTGATTTTTTCCACCCACACCCTTTTTCTTCTTCCTCTTGAATACACAAGCGGTGAAATTTGCTACCTATACATCTTTTTTGCTCTTACATGCATAGGTGGCAATATTTTCAGCCCATACATGCAAGCCATCCCACATGCCAAGGCGGCAAATTTCACCACCCTTATATTTTTCCCCGCAATTTCTCTAACTCTGGAGAGATTTTCATCCCTCCCATTTTTTTCTCATTTTCTGACCCACTTTCTAACCCAGCCCTGTCAAGTGCCCTTCCTTAGTCATGATCATCCAATGTGCAAATTCCCCAATTTGCCCATTGTTCCCTAATTGCACAATCATGATTATCATTGCAGTACCTCTTGAGGATTCTTATTCATCAACATGCTCTCAACAAAGACTAGTTCTAGTGACTAAAGATTCTTTAAAGAAGTCAAAGGCCATGAAGTAATAGTACCAAGGTGTTTTCTTGATCACCTTGGTCACTTCTATTGTCGACGACATTATAGACATAGAGATCAGCCATGTGGATATGGCCGAGTTTGTAACCAGAATTAAGGTGATGAACTTGAGCTCAAAAATGAAAAGGATAATTGAAAGAAACATTCATCTAGCTACCTCTTTCCCAGTAGTGGCACATCATATAGAGTTCATCCTCCAGTGTGCCTAGTTCTACAATAGAGAGACTAGGTCAATGTCAGATGCTAGCGGTAACAGGATAATTCAAATGGATCTTGAATTTATTGATAAAGTCTTCATGTGCCCTCCTACTACTGAAGTGCTAAGAATTGACTTCATTTAGGTATAGGAGTATGACAGGGATATTGAGAGTGAAAAGAAGGTGATGAATAACAGGTGGCTTAAGACCCCCAGAACCAACTTGTCTAGATGGCCATGGAATTTTCTAAGAAGTGATTTCATTAAAGAAGTTGGTGACTTGATTACTCTTCTCAGTAGAGTATGAGGTCTACCATCTTCTTCAAAATTCTATGAATGGATGTATCCCTTCATCAAGATAATCCTACAAGGGAAGTAAGTCATCTTCTAGGGTGAGCAGATTAGCAACACTCTTCATGAGTAGTTGACCAAGGTATCTACTACTTCAAAGTTTTATATGACTTCATACATGGTGTACATTGTAGCCACCATGCAAACCTTTCTAGGTTAGATAATAGAATGGGATAGAAAAACCACACCTATTTATTCATATTACCCTTAGTTAACACCACAAGGATCAATCTGTCATTTTAAGAGGGTAAATGACACCTTATTCATGATATTTTTGTGCCTTTTCGATCCTCAAGTAGAACAAAAAAGAGTATCAGATGAAGCCTAAATGGTCATCAATGATTTTGGCTGCATGTTTTTGCAATTCCCCTCTTTTTGCTATCTACCAGTTGGCTTTTTCCAAGGTTATCCCTATATGCTCCCCAGGTTTCCTTTTGACAAGTTAGTCCTAATGGAGCTGTGTAGACAAATTGTTATTGTGCACACTAGGCAAATGGAACTTAAGAAACTAGTTTTCAGGTTCCTAATTGAAATTGGTAGATACTTAGTTTTGACTGTAGCCAAAGCAAAGGTAATGGAGACAAAAATGTAACTGGTCACTATGAAGAAGTTCAAGAGAAGAGACAATTTTGACTATAGGGGTGTCAAAGATATGATCAAAAGAAAGACTCAATTTCATGAGCCTATGGTTAAAGACATTTGGGTGGACTTGAGAATAGCCAAAAAAATAAGAAGGATGGACTACAATAGGCTGACTCTAGATCAGATTGAATATCTAGGGCTTGCAGATATTCCCTCTAATTTGGTTGATGATAAGAATATTATCAATAGAAGATACCTAACTAAGAAGGTTGCTGACTCTCCTCTTCCTCCAATTCAGTGGTTCCAAAAAGAATTGACTTCTTTGAGAAAGAGATTCGAACTAATATTGGCTAACACCAATGATTGGTTAACAGCCAAAGGGATCACATTAAAGGAGTTCATTACAAGATCAGAGGCTAAATTCTAAGTGGTAACAAGGAAGAAGGTAGAGAATAATACTAAGAATAAAGGTGATGTTCCTTCTCTATTTAGGCCTCACAAGCCTAGAATCATCTTTGTGTCCAAGAAAGTGAATGTTGTTGAAGAGCCAAAATCAATGATTAAGGGGGTTGAAGAACAAAACACCAAGGAGTAAGCAGTGCAACAAATGGAGATAGATGATAGGCCTTCAAAGTAGTAGAGAACTAAGCCTCTATCTTCCCAGGAAGGGGCACAACCACTTACAGGCATTTCTTCTTCACCACCTCAATCCCCTGTAGCATCTCCTTTGCCTCTCTCTCCCATTAGTGTTCCTTCTTCTAGAGCTGCCTCTCCTTTCAAATTTATGTTTAACAATCCTCAAGGTGCTTCTAGAGATGCCTTTGCTCTTCAGGTTCCATACCTAGCCTCTCTTCTCTTTCTTTCAATATAGGAGAAAGCTCCACTATTGACCAATTAACAATTGATATAGTTTCACCTGTTACTCCCACTATGCTAGTTGTTACCACTAACAGTGCAAACATTACCCTAGTGACACTAGCTATAGGAACTATTGCCACAGTAAGTACTTCTTCTCTCCCACCTTGGTTGTCAGCTTTCACACCCAAATGGAAGAAACTAGCCATCTTTACAGATGACTTTGATTTTGGCAAGATAGTGCCAGTGAAAGCTGAGGCCCCTAAGAGACCTAGAATCCTTTCAAAATTGGTTGAGAAAAAAGGGCACAAATTTTAGGAGATAGCCAAACCTCCATAGGATGTAACTCTTGAGGGTTTTGATGTGAGCAACTATTCCATTTCTCGTGTTGAGTTAGGAAAAGTTACTCGCGAGGGTGCCAAGAGTGACCTACAATCTGCAATGGATATCATGGTCCAAAAATTTGACAAGGAAAAGGAGATGAAAGATTAGTATAAGGCAAAGGTAGAGCAATTGACTATAGTAGTCAGGAAATTCACTCTTGCCCCTGAAGCAACAACCCCAAAAGCCTTTTCCATAGATGACTGTATTATCTAGAAGGTAGAGAAAACTTATATGAAAGGGAAAGTGCTAGAGGATTATGTTGAAAAGATGCACACTCAGGAAATTTCCTTACTTACATAGGTTGCTGAGAAGATAGAAAAGATGAAGAAGGTGAGGGCAGATTTAGAGGACCTCATCTCTCTTATTTCTTAAGATATTGACAGTACAGATAAATATCTTAGCAAGTGGATAGAGATGAAGGATCTTAAGAAATGCACCTTGATATCCATCAGTGTCATTTCTAGCAAAGATTCCTATGTTGAAATCAAGGAATCACTAATATACAGGATTCAAGTACTCAAGGAGCTGATCAAAGATCTCAAGTCTTCCAAAGATGCTAGCGAGAAAAGTGACACAAGCCTGCTGAATAGACTAGAAGAATTGCCTTATGACCTCACCTCCAAAGATAATCAATTTCTCTCAGCAAAAGAGATGATTCAAGAATTCAAAGGTATGATCCAAAGGGATTTCAAAGAGAAAGCATTTTCAATGACTTTTGTGGATAACATATTAGATACTCAATTAACTCTAGATAATCTAAGATCTAGGTTAACTAGTCATGCCAAGGCAATCACAGCATTGAAAGACACTATAATCAAGGCTAGAGTGATCTTCAAAAACACCATTGCACTAGACAGTATAGGAATTCAAGCATCTATCGCCATGTATGATGCTTATCTGAAGAAGTCTGGTGGCAAGAGTTGAACCATTTCCCCTTTCTCTCTTCTTCCTCTCTTCTCCTGCACTTTTGTCATGTAAAAGTGCATGCAATTTTGTAATATGTAATTACATGTAAAAAATCTATAAACTATGTCAAAGTCAAAGATGACTCATTTTTGACTAGATATTTTAATATTTTAATCTTTTTTAATTTTGAAGATTTCTCCCTATATATAGAGGGAACCTCTTTTGTAAAAGATATCTCTAGATAATTGAGAGTAAAAACTCTACTAAAATTGAGACACTTCTTGAGACTTTGTGCTCAACTTGTAAATCATATTTTATCAAATGAATGAGAAACAAGTTTATTTCAGACTTTGTGTTGAAGTAATTTGTGTTATTTAGGAAATAGTTCTTATGTTCTCTTTCCTAATAATCTCTTATCTATTTGATTTAATAAGCAAAGTGTGTGTGTTGACATTATCTAAAGATGTTTCTAAAAGATAAAATAAAGACTTTGAGCTACTTTTATCTTGGTGATCCTTTTATCCATTATAGTTTTAGGTGAAGACTTTGTGCTTTGTTTCACTCTACGATCACGCATACTCCGAATCAGTGAAGGAGGCAATGGAAGACTTTGTGCTTACATGGGTTTCCTTGTGGACTTTGTTACTACCTTCAAGAGACTTTCTACTCTATGTTTGATACCATTATTTAAAGAAGAGGAATGTTCTTAGCCATCGACTAGGATTTCTCTCTCTTGATCCTTAGACATCATCTCTAAAAAAAGAGAGATGGATGGTGTTTACTACCCTGAGTATTATTTTTTGCTTACTTATATATATACATATAGCATATAAATATTCATAGGGAACCTCCCCTTGATGAGAGGAGAGATTTATCTCATTAAGATGTGGTAAACCTACACTTTTTGTGGCATAAATCTCTTTGTACTATGGTTGATATACCCATTTTGTCATTTGTTAGTTGATGACAAAATATTCACCCAACAATGTATATATATCATAGATTTTAGACCTCTAAAAGGTGGTGATAGGCCTTATGACACAATGGGTGTTTTATCATGAGTTAGATGGCAAGGTACCACTATTTATGGTAGCCTTGAGTAGGATTATGCTAAAAGATGGAGTAATATATGATCTATGTTTTATCATCTAGGTCCAACTCATACATGATATGTTCAAGATGTTGGTCAGAGGGTAGAAGGATATGGGATTGTTAATACTAATAACAACATGGATATATGAGATATTTTTCATATATTAATCATTTGGGTTACCCTATGTAACTGATGATAGGTTACCTGGAGTGTGAAGATGGAGGGAAGATCATGTAGCATGGTTCATTCCCCACATGCCAAAGCTACAATTAGTGAGATGTGTAGACATCATGTGGAAATAATATGGGCACATAACAACTACATGGGTGAGCTAGCAAATTGTTTCACTAGCACTAGAGAGGAGATAGGTGATTGGTTACTATAAATGGTGGAGAGAACCACATCTAGTGGCATGAGTGCTAGGGTAGATGGGTCTACCTCATCTGATGACATAGATATTAATGCCTGACCATTGGGCTTGGCATGTGAGGGATCCATGAGTGAAGAGGGGACTCATACCACTAATAATGAGGCTAACACTAAGGCCATGCTGAGAACAACCATGGATTCGTCAGGCATGATGAGTGGTAAAGGAGGAGGGAGAGGAGGAAAAGACATCAGATATACCACTACACAAACATAGTAATACAAGTAATATCCATTAAGGACACAATGGTAATGGAGATAAGAGATAGTGGAGACTATAGATATCCTAGATGATCCCATAGATGAGCCAATAGAGATGATAGAGAGACCACTCAGAGGAGGTTGAGATAGACACGAGCCATGATAGCCAAGTTCAAGCTAAGGAGGCAACCTACCAAGGAGGTACTAGGAGGTCATGTAGATGGGGAGACTATGTTAGGTTATCATGCAGATGATGATATCATAAGAGCTAAGACATAGATAGGTATGAATATGGTTGAATTATTTCTTAAGTTTTTGTTTGGTAGTAGAAAGATATAGATAGATATTATGAGATATGACAATGATCTAATATCCATATGGTGTGATTTTATAGGCATAATCAAGGATGAAGAGGAAAAATGGGGGTCCATTTTGAGGGGATCACTCTATGACACTCTAGATGAGACTCTACAACGATATGACCCCATGACACTAGAGGTTTTGAGTATACCATCTACCCTTGCTTAGGTGAGTTGGTTCATATTAACTAGTGAGGTAGTGAGGCAAATACAAGTACAAAGAGAGTGGGTGTAACCACTATTAGATATGGGTTTAGGTGAGAGGTATACCTAGTAGGCCTTATTAGATGAGAGATCTATGCATCTAGAGATAGTAACACAAATGATGTAGACATATATAGTGATGCAGGCACATATAGTGATCTAGGTTGAGTTGGTGTAGGCACAAGTGTAAATAGCACACCTAAAGGGAAAATTAGAGGGATTGAGATCTTGGACTACCTTGTTACATCATATCATTTAGAGGAGTCAGATCGAGGCCTCAACAAGTAGTGTGGCTAGGCCATGAGATAGATAGGGTGGAGCTCAACCCCAATGATAAGGTTTTATATATGGTTCTATTTTATCAAACTCATGGTTTACATATATATATATATATATATATATATATATATATATATATATGATGTATCATTTTCATCTTATTAATGTTGGTTATATAGGTTGTCTTTATGATGGTTGTGTTTGTTCATTATGGTTGAGACTGTGGATGCTTTGGATATATTTCTTTCTAGCACATATATTTTGATTTGTTATATATGCTATAATAAATATGAGGTGTGGTCTCTTTTCCATAATTTAAGGATTACACATGCATGGTTAAAAATAAACATGCAAAAAGGACTTGGAAAAATATAATCAATCAAAAATGTACTACACACTAGTTCCAATTGGGAAATGTGTAATAACAAAAAATTACCAAGTATAAAAAATCCAAGAAAATGGCAAACAAGATGGTAAAAGTGGATTTTTTTAAACCAAAAAAGATTTTTTCACAAAATTAAAACAAGTAAAATCATAATAAATATCATGTTAGGAAGTATGACAAACAATGTAATAAAATGGAAGGTATGTAAAAGGACACAAATGGTAATAAAAACAAAACAAAATTAAGTCAATCAATTATACTATTTCATGATGGGAAGTATAAAATAAATAACAAATATGTAAAAATTTGGTCTTAAATTTATCATACTAATTCAAGTTGGGAAGTATGAGAAATTCAAGAAATGTTTGTAATCTTACATGCACTCATAAAATAAGAAGATAAAAGGTGAGAGAAAAATGAAGTAAGAATAAAACATAATAAATATCAAGATGGGAAGTATGTCAGTGATGTGTAACTTCATAATCAATTGAATCTTATCTCATATTTGACACATGTAATTTTGGATGGTGACTTATTTATTGGAAAATTTTATGAGGAGGGCAAGGTCCTATCCACGGTCTTACACTACAACTCCCAAAATAAAAACTCAAGGGGTACCAAATCAAGATTGGTAAGTAGAAGGATAAAGTATGTTAAATCAAGGATGTGGGTAATAGGATGGAAACTATGTAAATTTGGGAGGGATTTTGGGTCCTATCCATGGTCTTAAAAAGTAACTCACAAATTAAATCCCATGGGTAGTGATCAGTAAGAAAAACAATATTTCCCAAGAGAAAATATGAAGGAAAATGAATGAAAAAGGGAGTATAAGAAGTAAGACTTAGGCATCTTATGAGAATACCTTAGGAAGCAAGAGGCATACTAAGGACATGAGAAGACACTAAATGATTAGTGGTCATCTATGTATAAAGGAAACTCACTTACAATAGACACAAAGCTTTGTAGGAAAATAGGTGTGCTACTAAGATCAACTCATGATGGTAGATTGGTACAAGGAAAAGTAAAATTAACCTACCTTCCCACACCGTGTTCTTCACTCCTCAATACCCCTTATAAAGCCATTAGTATACTATGAAGATTGGGCACTTGCATGAGAAAGTATATATCACTAAAAGATTTTTTTGATTATCTTCTAATCTATTGGCCTACTACACCCAAAAGGTCCTCATCTCTACCATGAGGCCAACTATGGAGATTTATCTTCAACTATAAAAAGGAGATGTGATTTTAATCATGCCTTTTAGTATGATTAGACTTATAAGAATATTGAATATTTTTGCCTTTTGATATCATTGCCTTTTGTTTAAATGATTTGGCTTTTAACTTTATTTTGAAGGATTTTTTAAGATTCCTCCTCCATGCATATTTATAATTATCAATCATGAGAGAGATATTGATACACACGAATGAGTTATAGGGTAAGGATAAAGAAATCTAAGTGACCTAAGACAAAAGATTGACTAGAACACTTGGGCTTGACAATGAACTAATCTTGTGATCTCAAGTCTCAACCATGCATATGCTTAGTTTTCAGAAAAAGGAAGAAGGGAAAAATGAGATCTAAAGGACTATTGGTGAAAATAAATAGTAATGAGAAATATTGCTTGTGAACTAGTCACATGGTAATAGGAGATAGTAATCAAAGGGAAGATGGTAGATATAACCAAGTCACCATGATAACTATGTATGAAAAATATATATATGAAAGGAAAAAATAATTAAGATACAAGAGAAGAGTTTTGAGAAAAACTCTAAAGGAAAATAAAGCAATGATAAGGAAAAGATAAGTATATGTGAAATGTAAAATGATAACATAAGCTAATTATAGTAAAACAAGAAGGATAAACATGATATAAGATAATAAATAATTTGACACAGTGTTAAATGATATAATAAAAAATAATAATAAGATTGGAGAACATGTCTAATCCAAATATAAATTAGAAAGCACCATACATGTGCTTGAAAATACTAATAAATCTATCAACACACACTATCTAATACATCAAATAAGTCTCTATGAATTTGTAATCAAATTGGTACTAAGGTCTCATCAATATTCAATGAATACTAGGAAAATACTTCTTTTTTTCTCCTTTACTAAAAAAGTAAGAACTCTCAAAGAATCATGCTGAGGAGGAAAGTTAGGAAAAGACTGGTTGAGAGAATTCACGAAGATAGGATCTATATGAGAAGAAGGAATCTCAGGTGAAGGATCCATGGGTGAAGGAATCTAGGGTGGATATACATCCATAGGTGAGGCAAGGTCCATAGGTGAATGAATCATAGGTGGAGGAATAGAAGGTGGTAAAGGTACCATAGGAGGTGAAGGAACCACTAGAGGTGGAAACACATGAGAAGAAGGAGGAACCTTCTTACAAGAATGACTTGTGGGAGGAATGGTAGAAGGTCCAAAGATGGTTATAATGTGATCTCTAAGATGTTATTGAAAAATGTAGTAATAATCATTATGATGTGTGCCACATAGGTGCCATAGAAAATATACCTCACCATACTTAGGTAAATATTTGGAAGTACCTTTGGGAGAGGTATGGTTTTGTTAGATGATGGGGAAGGACACAAGGTATCGAGGTATTGTTACAACTTATGACAATGGGTGGAAGAATGGTTATCTATCCCATTAAAGAAATATATATGTTTTTGAGTGGTTTTATTATAATCACTCATAGAAGGAGGTAAAATAGGAGAAAAAGTAGTTGAAGAGGACTCATTTGCCCATTTGGTGGGTAAAGGAGTTATATTAGGTAGAAAAATAAAACCATCATCAATGGAGGGTGATGATGGGGAAGGAGTGGAACTAGGTTCAATAGGAGGAGCACTAGGAGTAGAAGAAAGAAGAGGCTCATCAATAGTAGGAGAAGAAACATGTTCAACTAGAGTGGAAAAAGGAATATGTTTAACTATAGCTGGCCCTACTAAAGGAGGGATAGAATTTGTAGGTCTAAGGAAAATTTCCCTAGATGTGGAAAAGTGATAAGGTTTGGTCATAACATGTAACAAGATCATGGTCTGAAGTGGTTATTTAGAAACTAGAGGTATCAGTGACATATCCACCCAATGATAAAGAGGAAAAATGCAAGAATAAGGAACTATAAATGAATGAGAATTATGAGATGCACAAAAATACTAAAGTAAAGAAGAGTGGTAATGAAAAATCTTGACATCACAGGCCTAGACAAGGCTACCTAAAATAAGATCATCTAAAGAATATTCATCATCATAATCTAGAGTATGAAGATCAATGACATAGGTTGAGATGACCTTGTCATCAGAGGAAGCTTTGTGAATAGAGTTCCTAGTCTTAGTTAAGACTATAAGAATGTCATCGTAAGGAAGCTTGAGAGAACGAGATTACAAGGAAGTAAAAATATGCAAGATGGGATGAGGTGAGAGATCAAATTTTTTGATCTTTAAGTTAATCTCATTAGGCTCATAATCATTAGAGTCTAAAAGGTTGGAAGGAATGTTACCAATGAGCTCAAGATGCCCTTTGTAACATATGGTTGAGTTGATAGGAAAGTTGAAATGTTGTGACTCATAGAATGGAACACTAGGAAAAGGCTCAAAAGTAGGAGTCTTGAAGACACCATGATCTTGGGGTTATTTAAAATTCTAAGGTTTATTTTTTCCTTGAATCTTGTAAATGGCTCCATTATGAAGAAATTTTATGCATTAACAAGTGAAAGATGTGACAACTCACATACGATGAGTCTATAGCCTACCAATCAAGATGTTATATGAAAGGGGAAAGTTGAACATCATCACCTTCACATGAATGGTCACAAGTGGGATGGTGATGGGAATATACACACACCCTAAAGTAGGAATTTTACTTTTATCATATCCTTGGCATGTGTTGAATGTAGACTTGAGATTACATTCATAACACCCAAGAGTCTTAATGAAGTCAAGTGAAACGACATAGGTACCAAAACCCTCATTAATCAAGGCTTGTTTAACTTGTATATGACCTATTTGGATAGTGATAAATAATCTAGGATTATCTACATGAAATAGAATCTCATCCAAAATCATAGATGTAATAGGAAATCATAAATAAAGAGATGTGTTTATAGTTTCATCAATGTTGATGGACATGTCTTCACATTGATGTAAGATATTATCCTTAGATCTAGATAAAGTAGCCTCTCATCCTACTAGAGGAGGGTGAGAGATATTCATCTTGAATAAGAGTTACATGAGGTGGTTTCTATGATGTGGAGATGTCCTCATGAGTTTAAGAAAAAGTATTTAGGATGTAAGATTAGTAAGTTCCACAATGGGATCCCACTCATCATAACCCATAAGGATATTGTTAGATATAGGTGCATAATTATAAATAAGGTCTTTGGAAGGTGTATTCAAAGATAATTATAAATTATGTTGATAAGAATGAAAAGGTTTAGAATAAGGTTGTAAATCATTTGGTGAGGAATAAGTAGCTTGTTTAGATTGTTCTTGAAATTTGGAAGAAGAAGTGTTAGTATAAATTGGATTGTCATTATTATTGGAAGATGATGGGAGAGAAGTAGAAATAGTATTAGATTTGTCATCCAAGGGGGAATCATCAATTAGATCATCAAAATAAATAATATCTTCTTGCAAGTGGTAAAATGTGGAGATAGTGATTGGTGACACTAGCACTGGTAATAAATGTTGTAATTTTAATTTAAGATTTGATATAAGACACTAGTTGAATTTTATTATATTAGATTGATAGATTTTGAGATGTATATGTGATCTAATGTCTATTTTTTTGGTTTTGAAAATCCTACAATGAAGGATATCATATGGGGATCTCTAGTTATGACTTTACACCATGATATTTTGGATAGGGTGCTAGACCATACAAACCCACCATGCTATATGATCCTATGGTTTCATCTTCCCTAGCCTAGGTTGGCTAGTTTAGACTAGTGTTGATGATGCAAGGAAATTCAAAGCACATAGGGATGTATTGTAGCCACTATAAGGGGTGGGAGAGGGAGAGTCATAGGCCTAACAGTCATTGGCTTAGAAGAGATCAGTACACATGGATACCATTATCCATCTTGGAAAGGTGCATACCTAGGTGGCCAATCGATAGGGATAGGTAGTAGGTTTGAGATCTTAGACTACCTCATTATAGTGTACCATATAGAGGGGATAGTCCTAGGCATCTACAGGCAGCATGGTTAATCCATAAGATAGGCACGGTGGATTCCAACCTTAGAGATGGAGATATTTTGTATTTTTTACTTTTTATTATATAAAACACATGATATATATATACACTGATTTAGATAATTGGATTTGTTCTCATGAGTTGTATTTGGCTATGGATGTTGACGCATGAATATATTTATTTCTAACACATGTATTTTAGATTTTGTGGTATATTCTATGGTAAATATATGTTGAGTGTTTTCTTTTCTAGAATTATGTGATGCACATGCATGGTTAAAAAGGAAAAGGAAAAAAATGACTTGGAAAAATATAAGTAATCAAAAATATATGTACTACACACTATATCAAATGAGAAATGTGTAATAACAAAAGATGACTAAATATAATAAACCAAATATGATAAAAAGGATAAAAAAAATGTTTCTAAACCATGTAAAATATTTACACCAAGTTAAAACAAGATATAATCACACTATATCATGTTTGAAAGTATGAAAATAATGTAATAAAATGGAAGGAACATGAAAAGTAAATGGTATAAAAATAACACAAATAAGTTAATTAATCATACTAAATCATGTTGGTAATAATAAAAGAGAAACAAAATTAGAAAAATGAAACTTAAATTTATCACACTAATTCAAGATAAGAAGTATGAAAAAATTAATTAAATCATTGTAAGCATACTTGCTATTAGAAAATAAGAAGACAAAAGTGAAGGATTAATGAAGTAATCATAAAACATACTAAATCAAGAGCGTAAGAATGTGAATGATGTGTGACTCATAATAGAACACTACTTATCTCAAATTTGCCATATGTAATTTCATTGTGACTTGGGTATTGGAAAATTTTGTGAGGAAGGCTAGGTCCTATCTATGGTATTATACAATAACTCAGAAATGGAACACCAATGAGATGGAAACAATTATGGGAATGATTTTAAAAGTTTTTAATGTGGTAATTTGTAATGAAGGCTTGGTCCTACCCATGTTCTTATAATACAACTCATAAATGGGATCTCTAGGGGGATGATCACTTAACAAGGCAATATTTCTCAAGGGGAAATATTATGAAAATTGTAAATGAAAGAGGTAATTTAAAAAGAAAAACATAGGCATTTATGAGAATACCTTAGAAAAGAGGATGCATATTAAGTACATAGAAAATACACTCAGTGGCTAGTAACCATCAATATACAAAGGATACCATTTATAATAAGCATAAAGCTATATATGAAAATAAGTGAGATACTAAGATCAACTCATGTTAATTGTATTAATAAAAAAAAGTAAAATGGACCTGTTGTGGCTTTAATTTGCACCCTTGGAGAGAGTTATTCAAGCTCCCTCCAACTAAGCTACAATATTAGGACAACCTCAAGTTATGGGTATCTTGTGGTGAGGTTGAACCTTTGAAGAAGGTTGACATCCTCTTAATGGATCACCTAAACTAATGTTTCTACTTTTAAAAGGGTTAGAAAGGGGGGAAAGGGTTACTAAGAGAGATAAAAGGTGATGCACCCAATTTAAATGAGACTCACATATTCTTGAAACTAGTAAGAGATAAACATAAGATAATGTTTTCTCACACAATCTCACAAACAAGCTAATTGCATAAATATTTCATGAATTAGGCTCACCAAGCAATCAATGAAGCAAAGAGGAATTCTAAGATTCAAACCATGCATAAATTAATGGCAAAAAGAACAAAAGGTCAGACATATAAATAGATTTAGAACACCTTAAAAGAGGCAAAAAAGAATGACAATGGATATGTAAGAATCTCCTTTACAAATCCATCATGCAAACCTTACTAAACACTAGTTAAAGGCAAGAGATAGGTAAAAAATCATCTTATTTCATCAAGAGGTAGTTATTACAAATTTTGATAGGGTCTCACCTTATCAAATGAGAGTCTCTTGCTCTTCAAATATTAGAGAGTCCTTGTGAGAGTTGAAAATTAAAGAGGGTCCAAAATTAGAGAGTTTTTTACAATGGGGAAGAAAATGGGAGATATAGAGAAAAGGAAAAGAGAGGAGAAGCACGCAATCCAAAATAATAAATGAGCTACTACCACCCTTTAATGAATTCTCCACTACATTTTGATCCAATCAAGACTATTCCTCTATCAATATATTAACCTTCATTTGTCCTAATAGCATTTTAACCCTCTCATTGGTTGATAAAAATAATTTAATACAAGAAACTATTTTGAAGATGATGAGTCCTAATCTTACCAAGAAAGGGAAATATTTAAAGGCTCTGTAAAAGAATTTAATGCTCCACCTATACTCCCTAATCCCAAAATATCTTCCTTGTAACCCATATGAAACCCTCAACTTGGCTTCATTATAAAGACAAAATACTCATATTTATGGACCTGATAGAGCCATGATTATGTCTACTTTAAGTGATTGTCGGTACCTACTTGTCGAGGATATGACTATGTCTAAAGATGAGACACTCATTTCATAATCATCCACCCCTACTCTAAACATGAACATAAGTTTACTATAGATGAAACCCAATCACCCTATTAGTTTTATTATAGACATAATTGCAATGAAGATCTACAGGTTAGGTTTTATTGATCATTAAAAATACATAAAACCTACATCTAAAAGCTTTTGACAAGCTCCATTAGAGCTTTAATGATGGCTGATGAACTTGTAAGACTTGCTCTGGTAGCCCATATTCATATTTGATCTCACATTTATGTATTTTTCATGTCTATTAAATCAAAATGTTTTGATCTAATGTGTTCACTTAGGTGGCACCTCCTTGGGCTGCCTATTCCCTTTTAAAATATGTCTGCTATCATCTTTGACATGTGTCCTCATCCTACACCTTCTAGAGATTTGATCAAATTTTCTTTATTGATCCTTGATTTGAGATTCCCAAATTATGACACTTGAAAGCCCTACATTTAATATATGTACATTTATGTTATTTTACATCCACTCACACTCTTACACCACATGGTGACCTCACATACTATCTAACTCATTAACCTTTTGACCTTAAATGCACCATCAATTCCTTTAAAATGATTGAATGTGTGCCATTGATCTCCTTTTTGATTGATAAAATGTGTATCATTGATTATTTAATTCACTATGATTATGCCAATTTCTAGCCTCACATTCAATCCTAGGATCCTCTAACTTGTTGACCTTGTGTTCATCATTGACCTTGATTTTCATGATTTAACTCACATCATTGACCATGATGGGCCTGCTAAATCAAACTATTATTCACATTCCATTGATATATGATCTAATAAAGAAATATTTTAACACTTTATATAACTACATTCACTCTTAGGATTCTTTAAAAAAATTTGAATGCAGATGTCTATTTCCTATGGCTTTTATTTGACATTCCCAAGCATGTCTCTCACTGCTAGATCATTTTGGAGGCTTATATCTCAAGATATAAAACTAATAAAGACACAAAATTTATATGGTAATTTTAAGGAAAAAATAACATCATTTTCATGCAATTATTCAACCTCGGTTGACCTTCTAATAACACTTATGAAATGCACAACTAGACTGACCTGTTCATTCCTGCATGATATGTTATGATGGTTTGGGCCCTCTAGGCTTGTGATAGAAACTATTATCTCTTCATAAGGACACTATAAGGTATGAAACCTTACCAAAACACTTATAATATTCAAAATATATTCATTATCTTAATTAATTTCAAATAATGACCTTCATTTTCATTTTTAGACCTTCTCGCATGCCTATTCCTTAAAGTCATCAAATTACACTTTAAGCTTGCTTAAAGTGTTTGAAAATATTGAAAGTGACATGTGATCTTCTCCTTCCACCATTGGATCACACAATAAATATTAATTTTTCTTATCTATTCAAACCACATCAATAATTCCATAATACTGATCCACCTAGGCAAAGTTTTATATGTAGGCCAAAACTGGCCAACATTTCTAGTGGCATCCTAAGATTGCATGTCTGTTATGTAACATAATAGTTACCTTGTTATGATCCATTGGGCATATGGATTCACAAGTATTCTTTCCTAGCTAATATGATATTGACATAAGGCTGCACATACTTGAAAACCTCCTCTTGAAGCAATAAAGACCAAAAAAACTAAAAAAAGTGCTTAAGGCACTTAGGGAAGGGAAACACACAACTAAAATAAATGTACACAAGGCACTTAGAGGAAAACTTGAAAAACTACTCTAACATATTTTAATGGCTAAAAATATTATAAATACAATACTTTAAATGAATTCCATTGACTAGGATGGGTAATACCTCTCCATCTAGTTTGGCAAGCTAAAAAGCATTATGTTGTTTATATTTATGGATCAAATAAGGGCCACTCTATAAGATGTCAAAATTGGTATGGTTTCCTAGCTTAGCCTTATTTGAATTCCAGTTGAGGACTAGACCCTCTTATTTGAATTCCCTTGTTATGGATCTCTTGTCAAAGGCTTTATTGACTTGATCTTGATGTGACTCTAGCATCTTCATTGCAAGGTCCTTGGTCTCTTCAAGTTCCATGAGCTCTACCATCCTCATGCTCATAGGTTTACTTACCATCAACTCAAGTTGATGGGATATCTCTAGGATAGGAACCTCAAGAGAGATGGATAATTTAGCTTCCCTCCCATACACTAGGATAAATGGTGAGTTGCTAATGGAAACCTTTTGAGTCACTCTATCATCCCATAAGGTTGTCCTTAGCTTTATATGCCACACTCTCTGATTCTCTTCCATGGTCCTCATGATAATTCTTATCAAGTTCTTATTTGTGGAATATGATAGTTACTTACCTTGGGGGTATTAATTTGAGGATGTACTAAGGTATATGCCTAGCTGAAGTGCCCACTCACTTATTTTTATGACAAAAAATGTTAAGGCATTATCTGAAATCATAATTGCTAGTAAACCAAACCTGATCACTATGCTATCATAAAATTTAAACACTTATATTTCATTGGATTTTTTAAGGGAAATCACTTCCACCCACATGGTGAATTAGTCACTAGTAGTGACCACCCATTTGTGTCCTCCACTGGAAGGTGGAATGATCATTCTTATGAAGTCCAAACCACACTACATGAAGGGTTGTTCCACCTAAATTGAGTTGAGAGGAAAAGCTTCCAATATTTAATTTCCTATAAAGAGAGCACACTTTTGACATTTCTTGACCCATGCATAGATGTATTTAAATAGGTTGGGCTAGTAATAACCAACTCTCATTACTTTTGTTTTTGTAGTTCTTACAGTAAAATGGCCTCCTGCAAGCCCATCATAAAATTGTTGTAAGAGCCTAGTCACTTGATCATCATCTATGCACATAATAAGTACTCCATTGAAGTATTTTATAAATTAAAACCCATTAACCAATGCATAAGGTATGGACTAAAGTTTGAAATGCCTTTTAGTTTCCCTATCCATACCTTGTGGGTACTCACCTATTAGAAATAAATGTGTCATATATTGGAGCCAATTGGTATGAGGTGGATGTGCATCTATTTATGGGTTATCTTGTGTCACCAAAATAACTTATTTATCTTCTTGAAGGTCATCCACCATATGCCTACATAATCCTTTACCTCTCACTATATTAGTGACCTTGATCTCTACATCATACTTTATGATCTTGGTAATATAATGAACTCTCTTTTCATTCAAATCCTTGTTGAGAAGGAAGTCCTTCACCCTAGGATGAGACACCATAAGATGAATCTTGATATTGGAGATCATTGGCCTAAACTTTTTGAGGATTTTCAAAGCTACAGGAACCTAATTTTATATAAAAGTATACCTTACCTCATATCCTTGAAGCCCTTGATTGAAAAAGGCAATTGGCTACTCTAGTCCTTCACCATTATTTTACATTAGCATAGTTTATCTATTATCAACATTAGAAAAGGTGTACAATATGTAATCCTTTAAGAAATTAGGATCATGAGTGAGGGTGCTTGGGCAATGGCTTGCTTGATTGCCCCAAGTGTTACTTTACCTTCATTTAACCAAGTGAACACTTGACTCTTCTTCAATATGGTAGTGATAGGTTTAAACAAGTTTACAAAACTATATATAAACCTTCTCATAAATTTTAGTTTCCTAACGAATCTCTAGATTTTTTTCTTATGCTTGGGTAAATATAGTGCTAAGATGGCACTTATTCTATCAGGGTTAATGGCTAATCCCTAATTTGAGATAATATGTCCCAAGAGTTTACCCTTATGAACAACAAGCACACATTTCTTAGGACTTAAAGAGATCCCATATTCCTTGCATCTTTCAAAGATTAATCTTAGGTGATCTAAGTGTTCACTATCCTTCTTATAAAAAAATCTGATGTCATCCAAGTAGACTAGTACCTTTTGATTTAGCAATCCTTAGAAGGTCATGTCCATGGTTCTTTAAAAAATTTCCCCATAATTTTACAAGCCAAAAGGCATATTTTGATAAGCATATATGCCCTACTTTATGATGATTTTGGTCTTATATTGATAATTTTCTCTTATTATCACCTGGTTATATCCTAAGTACCCATCCAAGAGAGAAGCATTCTGAACCAACAACTATTTGAAGGAATTGCTCCATGGATGGTAAGGTGTAATGATCTTTTAAAGAGACCTTATTTAGATCTTTGAAGTCAACACACAACTAGATATCCCCCTTCTTCTTCCTCATAGGTACTAGGTTGGCCACCCATGAGGAGTGACTGATGGGAAAGATGATGTTAGATTTAATTAATTTGGTCAGTTCTTTCCTCATCACCTCTTAAATTTTGGGTTTAATTGGCCTTTGATTCTACTTGATAGGCTTGTAATTAGCCTCTAATTATATAGTGTATTGGGCTAGCTTGGGATCAAAACCTCTTAGTTCACTTTACTACCAAGAAAATATGTTTACTTCTCCTTACAAATCTCAATGAAGCCATGCCTTTAAGCTTTAATGTTTACCTTTCCAGGATTTAGGAGTTTTTCTTTGAGGATAATAACTCTTTCATAGTTATCCTCATCATTTGACATTACTTCCTTATCTTTCCTCATATGATATCCCTCATGGAAAAGGCCTTGAAGGGTAACCATCCCTTTAATAATATTGTTAGTTCTTAGCTAAATAATTTAATCATCATACTGATGTTGAAATATATTTTGGTTCATTGAGGAAAATTATGCTTTTTGTTGTAAGAAACAAGCAATTTTCTTGTCACTATCAAATACTTACTAATGAACCTCATTATCTAGCACCGATGGTCATACCACCATTCTAACATATGGCTTCACTTTGGAATTTTGAAAATTATTTGGGATATCAAATTGATCTCCCATAACTTCTAACCTATTAACATGTTAATTTTGGTTCCTTGGCACTACTTAGATGTTGAAGACCTCAACATCCTTAATTAGGTCCCACACACTATATTTTTAGGACTTCATCAAAAGATTCTTGGTGATATTTTAGCCTCTAACCTTATGCACTATCAGCTCACTATCCCCATACACTTGTAATTTATTGATTCATCTCTTACTAGCCCATTAAATGCCATGGATAAGGCCCTCATACTCTACTACATTGTAAGAGCAAATAATTTGGAACGTGTAAGAAGGGAAATACTTATCATTAGAGGTGGATACTAGAATTTCACCTACATCCACTTTGATATTTCTCTTTGAGCCATCAAATAACAATTTCCATAAGCCACTAGTATCTTCTTGAAGCCTAGTAAAGGATGGTAGGGACTGATTCTCCTCATGCAAGTAGTAGACACCCATGTCTATTTCCTCAATACCTTCCAAGGGGTTAACTAACGGATTTTCACTCCATAACTCATCTAATAAGATATCAGGTATGTCCTCATGATGAATGTTTAGTTCTTGACCAACCATGTGTTCATCTTCATCAAGAATGGTATAGTTGATGTTTATGTTATCTATCCCATAAGGCTCAATGTTAAATTGTGTAATAGGATTAGCTTTGATGGATATCTTAGTCCCATACCTTATTCTAAAATCCATGTCAGATCAATCTACTACTAGATAGTACCAATTTTTTCTATGAATTCTCTAGATAAGAATAGAAAAAATTAATGAGGCACATCTAGAATCAACACATCTTGAGCCACTATAATACTAGGATAAACATGTAAGATCAAGTTGAGCCCTCTGATAATACTAGATGGTTTAGTGGAAGATCCATCAAGTTGTAGAACTCCCCTAGATTAGGGCTGATACTTCAAACCAAGATGATTTTGTATGTACTTTGGTATTACTAAAGTACTTGATCCACTATCTACCAAGTAGTTATGTACCAAGGAATCATCAATGATCATAAAATTGTATAAGGAAGGAGGTTTGACCACCTTAATTGATTACCCTATATTAGATCCTTTGGTTGCATTGGTGAGAACCACATTTTCTCTACTTGGTGGCTTCTTAGAAACATTGATCTTTGTTAATCCTTATTGAAGGATATCCATATATCTAAGCATAGAAAGAATGTCCCACATTGAAACACTCACATTAGACTTTTTTATTTTTTTCCACAGTGTTTATGGGTAAACCATAAAGCTTTGGTTGTGCTTTGGGAGCCATAACTATACTATGAACTTATGAATTTTGGGGAATAAAGGCATTCCCCTAATTTTGATTCATTGGATCTATTAGAACCTTTAGAGCAATAGTAGGTTTAGATGGATTTGATAGTAATGGGGTGATAGTAGGAGGGTCTTTGACTACTTCCTAGTTACCATCCATGTTTCTTATTTTGAACCTTGTATTAGCTACCACTAGAATATATGTTTGGCTAGAATTAGCCTATTGATTAGATGCATAACACTCTTCTTGCTCATAATTAACCATTGTAACACCCAACTAGCTTGGTACCTCATTAGAGATTTAGCCTTGTTAAGCCTTTTCTAGTTTTGTCATCATAGATACTTATGTGTTCTAAGCCATAAGAGCTTGATTGTACCCATAACTAGCATCTTGCTACCATTGGTCATTGAAAGCATGATTGAGCTCAGAGTTTGGGATAATGGATTGACCAAAATATTGATTCCAAGGCATAACAACCTTGCATTCTTGAGAAATTTTGTTTTTAGTAGGGGCAAAATTATTGGAGGTGCTCACAACATTTGGATTATAGTTGTTTTACTAACATAGTTAGGTTTCCCATATCCTTTCCTTGACTTTGGCCATGGAATTTTATTTTATAGGGTGGCATATTTACTTGATAAGACTATTGTTGAGGCTTATATGGTGCTTGATAAAATATATTAAACTAGGATTGTTTACTCTTTACATTCACCAATTTATTTTCAAAGTATTGAAACATGCTCTTAAGCTTTTGTAAATTCATGTTTTCTTGGGACTCACTAGATTGACTAGTTGAATCCTTCTCTTGCTTTGGGGTAGGTATGGTAACAATTGTTGACATAAGAGGAATAGAAATAAGATGTGGTTTAATCTAAAGAAACAAAAGCATTGGTGGCCTAAGTGTAATCTTGTCAAATTTTACTAGATAATTCTCTACTATGATTTCCACCTCATAAGCATTTGGTAGTGTATTCCCTCTCATAGACTAAATCATTACTGCAATATCACTATTAAGATCCTTCAAATAATAAATGAAATTAATGTTTTGGGTAGGCCTAATAGAGACTAGAATTATATCCCATGTCTTTTGAAAACTTGTATTAAAGTCTTTCATGACTTCACGAGGGGCCCTTTTGATTGTGGTTAATTATCCTGTAAGTGACAAATGGTCACTTTTGTCTACAAATCTCTTACACAATGCATCTCCTAACTGATCTCATGATGTGATGGAGCTATAAGTAAGGCTTGTATACCAATCTAAGGATTTACCCTTAAAATAGATGTCTAATAACCTAATATCCATAGTTTCCTCATTGACATTATGAATATTGAAAAAATTGGCTACATCCATAAGATGATTAGAAGGGGTTGTATATTGGTCTCTAATAAAATAAGGGACACATTTAAGAGATTATATTGGTATATGATCATATTATGGGAGGTCTAAAGGACTCTGGCTATTAAAATCCACAAAAGGAAAAGCTATAGGGGTTGCCATCGTAATGAAAGGGGATAGTAAATATCTTCTTATAGAGCTAGATTTTTAAATTGGTTTAGGAAGAAAGTTACCTTTATATGGGTGTGTATTAGTAAATATTAACCCATTTACTGAGTTTAGAGGTAATTAAACAAATTCAAAATGAACACCTCTATAATTTGATCTTGTAGTCACCTTTGGCATTAAATATGGCTATTGATATGCACCAAAATTTATAATATTCTTTTCAATTGTTAGATTTTGTTACATGAAAACTTTTACTACTACAAATTGATCAAACTAGCATCAAACTTGATGAATATTATTTGAAAATGTGTCCCACCAAGTGTGATATAAACTATTTTGACATTAATTTTCACCCTTGGAGATTTTTATTTAGGCTCCCTTTAACTAAGCTACAATATTGGGACAACTTCAAGTTGTGGGTATCTTTTGGTAAGGTTGAACCTCTAGATAAGGTTGACTTCCTCTTTTTGGATCACCTAAACTAATGTTTATGCTTGGAAAATGGTTATAAAGAGGGGAAAAGGGTTACTAAGATAGCTAAAAGGTGATAGACCAAATTTAAATAAGACTCACATATTCTAGAAACCAACTCTAGATCAGCATAAGATAATGTTTGCTCACACAATTTCACACACTAGCTAATTGCACAAGTATTTCATGAACTAGACACACCAAACAATTAAATAAGAAAAGAGGAATTATAAGATTCACACCATGCATGAATTAATGGAAAAAATAAAATAATTTCATATCTATAAATAGCTTTATAACACCTTAAAAGAGGTAAGAAAGAAGGATAATGGATATGTAAGAATCTTATTCACAAAGCCATGATGCACAACCTTACTAAACACTAGTTAAAGGCAAGAGATATGTAAAAAATAATCTTATTTCATCAAGAGTTAGTTCTTAAAAAAATTTGTAGGGTCTCACTTTGTTAAATGAGAGTATATTTCTCTTTAAAAATTAGAGAGTCCTTATGAGATTCCCAAATTAGAGAGGGTCCAAAATCATAGTGTTTTTTTACAATAGGGAAGAAAATGAGAGATATAGAGAAAAACCAAATAGAGAGGAGAAAAACATAATCTAAATGAATAAATGAGCTACTACGACCCTTAAATGAAGTATCAATCACATTTTGATATAATCAAGACTAGTCCTCCATCGATAAATTATCCTTTATTTATCCCAACAGCCTTCAAACCTCTCTCATTGGCTAAGAAAAATACTAGAAGACAAGAAACTATTTTGAAGTTGATGAGTCCTAATCTTACCAAGAAAGGAAAATATTTAAAGGCTCTGTAAAAGAATTAAATGCTCTACCTACACTCTCTAACCCCTAAATCTCTTCCTTGGAACCCCTACACCACCCTCTACTTATCTTCATTATAAATATAAAATATTCATATATATGGACTTGATAGAACCATGAATATGTATGCTTTAAGTATTTATAGGTACCTACTTGTTGAGGATATGACTATCAAAATATGAGACACTTATTTCATAATCACAAATCTACCCCTACTTCAAACTTGAACATAGGTTTACTATAAATGAAAACCAATCACACTGTTAGTTTTCCTATATCTATAATTACCATGAAGATTCATAGGTTAGGTTTTCTTGATCATGCAAAAGACATAAAATGTACATATGAAATATTTTGAGAAGCTTGATATTTAATGGTGGTTGATGAACTTACAAGACTTGTTATGGTAGCCCATATCATATTTGATATCACATTTTTATATTTTTCCTATCTAGGTAGCAAAAATATTTTGATATGATGTGCTCACCAAGGTGGCACCTCCTTGGGCTACCTATTCCTTTTTAAAATCTAACTGCCATAATCTTAGACACATGTCCTCATCCTATGCCTTCTAGAGATTTGATCAAATTTACTTTGTTGATCCTTGATTTGGGATTCTCAAATTATGACACTTGGTAGCCCCACATTTAATCTATAGACCCTATTATCAGTTTCCATCAACTCAAGATCTTACACCACATGGTGACCTTGTGTGTAACCTAGCTCATTTATCCTTTGACCTTACGTGCATCATTGATTCCATAGGTATGATTGAACACATGTCATTGATATCCTTTATAATTAATCAAATACACATTTTTTATTCTTTAATTCACTATGATCATGCTACTTATTATCCCCACATTCAACCCTAGGATCCTCTAACTTGTTGAACTTGTGCTCATCATTTATCTTGATTTACACAATTTAACTCACATTATTGATCTTGATGGTCCGACTAACTCAAACCATTATCCATGTTATATTTATCTATGATCCAATCAAGAAATATTTTGGCACTTGATATCATTGCATTCACTCTCAAGATCATTTGAAGATTTTTGAATTGAAACAACTATTTCTTATGGCTTTCATTTGACATTCCTAGGCACATCTTTCATTGTTGGATCAATTTGAAGGCTTATATCTTGATATATAAAAATCATCAAGACAAAAAAAATTTAGGGGAAATTAAAGTAACAAATAACATCATGATCATGAAATTATTTAGCCTTGGTCAACCTTTCATGCACACTTATGAAATGCACAACTAGACTAACATGTTCATTCCTACATGATGTGTTATGATGGTCTAGTTACTCTGGGCTTGTGATAGAAATTATTGTCTCTTCATAAGGACACTATAAGGTATGAAACCTTACCAAAACACTTATAAGCTTCAAAACATATTCATTGCCTTAATGACCTATAGGGAATGACCTTCATTTACATTTTTAGACCTACTCCCATGCTTATTTTTTAAATTCACCAAATTACACTTTAATATTTCTTAAAGTATTTCAAAAGCTTGCAAGTGACATGTGATATTTTCCTTCTACCATTAGATCACCCACTTAATAGGAATTTCACTTAGTTATTCAAACCACATTAGTACTTCTAAAATATTGATCCACCTAGGCAAAGTTTTGTATGTAGGCCAAAATTGGACAACATGACCTACCTTCCTATAATGTGTTCCCTATTCCTTAGGACCTATTATAGATCGATCAATCTATTGTGAATATTGGGTACTTGTGTGAGAAAGCAGGTAGCACTAAAATATTTTTATATTCTCCTTTTCCAATATACTAGCCTACCACACCCCAATGGACCTTGACTCTATCATGAGGCCAATTATGGAGATTAAACTTAGATTATAAATAAGTAGATATTCTTTAAATCATGTTTTTTAGTGTGATTTGACTTTTGAATGTTGAATGTTACCTTTCGTATCATTGCCTTTAGTTTAAATGATTTGGTTTTTAAAATTTAATTTCTTTTAAGATTCCTCCATACAGATTTGGAATAACCAACATGAGGGAAAAAATTAATACACATGAATGAGATTTAGACTTTGGATAAAGGAAGCTAAGTAACTAAAGACATGACCGACTAAAACACTTAGGATTTCCTATGAACCATTATGTTATCTCAAGTTTCAACCATGTGTATACTTAGTTTGTGAAAGGAAATAAGGGAATAAAGGGATATTCAAAATGGACTAGTAAGATAGATAACTATAATGAGATGAATTATTTTATAACTAATAACATGGTAAAGAAGGATTACTAAGGGTAGCCAGGTTTGTATAACCAAGTCACAATAATTATCTTTGTTATCTAAGGTAAGGTAGAAAATAATCATGATAAAAAATCAAAGGTATCCATGAAAGAGAAATGAACTCCTGAACATGAGCATGTAGAAATAATCCATAAAAATTAAAATGAAATAAATGAAACCATATACAACACATTATGTGAAATATAAATATCCATGTGAGATAGATAAGTAAAGAAAAAATTGACACAGAGTCAAATGATATATGATAGGAATGAAATTTATATCAAAAGTCCAATCCATTAATCATGATGAATATGAAAGTGAAGGTGCACCATGTTGTGGTCACAAATATTGATATATCTATCCACAAATATTATCCATGACATTTGATATGGCTATATGAAGTTGGAATCTAATTGTAGTGAGAGTCTCATTAATCCTTAGTGAGAGATATGAAAATACCTCTCATCAAATATCCACTACATAAAATGTAGGTATAGCTGAAGGATCATGTTCATGAGGGTCCTTGTGCATAGAATACTCAAGAAGGGGAAAATATGTTTAAATGGTAGTTGTAGGATAGGGAGGTGGCACCACTAGTAGAGAAGGGACCATAGGTGGCGAGAATATATAGGTGGCATAAGATCCATAGGAGAAGAAGGAATCATAGGTGGAGTGGGAGACATAGGCAAAGAAGAATGGTCCTTATTATGTGGATGACCTATGGTAGGGGAAATAATGGGTGTAGGAATGGTCATGAGGTGGTCATGAAGATGTTGTTGGAGGATGTGGTAATGATTGATGTGATGAGTAACACATTGGTACCACATATAATATAGCTCTTCAGATATAGGAATATATTCAAGTAACAACTTTGGATGAGGTATAACTTTATCTTTGGACTGAGGAAGGGTGGGGTGTAAGGTATTAATATATTGTCAAAACTTTTGACAATGGGTGAAGGAATGATTATTTTTGTTATGGAAGAAATAGATTATTAGAAGCATGCTAACTAACAGTGGGGGTGAATTAGTCTTCAAAACATTCAACCAATTACCCTTGAACATTCATGAATCATTAAAATTAACTTAGATATATAACAATGCATTAATAACCAATCACATGAGCATGAAATAAGATAACACATCACATATGTGGGAAACCCTCATGGGGAATAAAACCCACTAAAAAAAGTCTGGAAAAAATATATTATAATAAAATATATCAAATTTATTTGAGCACCAACACATGTAACACCAACCCCAAATTTATCAAGCACCCACTTGCTAGGAGGCTAGAACCCACTATAACTAATAACCATCTCATTAAAATGACACTTATACAATCACAAACCTACAAGGAAAATCCAACTCATTATTGACCAATAACCAGCTCATCCAAGACCAATTATACAAGAACCAACTTACAAAGAAGCTTCAACTCCCTCTTTGACCAAATGCTAACTCAACCAATCACACTTCTTTATTCTACTCTTCCACTTAGCCATCTATCTACCGTATCTAAAATATATCCATTGTCATACATTAAGAACACATTTTTGATACAAATATTATATACTCTTAATATACAATCAACATATGATGATCACTCCTTCATCTATAATCCACTTGATTTATCTCAAAATGCCTTTAGACTTCTTCACTCAACTACACCTATTCAAGATTGAGTAGGTCATATGACCTTGATCTTCAATTGTATAACACCTATATGATCATCATTAAATGATTATATACTCTCTTTTTATGGATTAAAACATGCTACCCAAACTCTTTAGGGTTATTTACTTATTAATCCATTCAGTTTTTCACTACTTTTTAAATAGGCCTAAAATGCCTTACTTATATACTCGACTCTTAGTCACACACCTATTGATAATACACACACTCAACACCTTTGGTTGATTATTTAATAGGTATTAACACATGTTATAAATATAAATCAATCATAATTATTCAGACATCACACATCATAATCCTTATTCCTTCTTTAGGTCTCATGGAGACCTAATTGCATTAGGCCTTCTTGTTAACACATTACCATTTGATCCCTTAGAAAAAATTAAACCTACATAAATGTAATAAACCTTCCACATAACATCCAAATAAACCATATCTAATATTTTATAGGATCCATAACATCTTTTAGGTTAAACTCCTTCATTAAACCCCTTAATAGTACTCAGTTCTATTAGGTCTATGTACACCAAAAAGTTTGCCTATCAATGTTGAATCTCAAACAGACTTAATCCACTCAAAAATGATCATAAAAATACATAGGTATAATCTAAGTGACCTCAAAATACTTACCAAATTCATTAGACACTTTCACTCAAAGCTTAAGGCTTTAAGATCAACTCATCAAAACACTCACTTAGAATTACCAGAATACTCAAAACACAACCATGAAACATTTAACCTCCAATACTTGTATGAATACTTTCAAAGATTCTTAATGCATTCAAAATATTCTATGACATATTAATAACATTATCAAACAAAAAAATCATATGGTATAATAACAAAATATTGGTCTTTTAGACCAATCTCATGATCTTATATCTCACAAATAGAACTAAACCAGATAAGCCATTTTGGATTCAACATTTTCTTCTCTTTTCCTAACCTCATAAGCTTCTTAAAATAATTAAAATGACATAAAATTCCTAAAAAACATCTCCATGCACTTGGTTTCATCATTATACCATGAAAACACACTCAAATTCATCTTCTCATCTCTACCTTGGGTTTTGCACTATTTGCTTCATTAGACCTATCAGTGACTAGCCTATTTGGATCACCAAATTTAAACACATAAATCATATAACATATCCATAAACCATAATTTACATGAAATATGGGTCTCTAAATTCTTCCTCCATTAATTTAGCTACTTTTACCAAGTCAAGTTTTGACTACTACAGTAATTTATTCATAAATAAGCCCTTTCTTGTAGGGTCTTCTCTCTCAACTGACAACTCAATACCACCTAGAGGTAACTGAGAGAGTCTAATACAATATCTAATATATTTATTAATCTTTTCAATCCATTCTTATCTGATTTGGCCAACATATTTCACATCGGGTCTTTATTAGAGTTTTAGGGAGGTTTAACATAGGTTTTGGTGTTAATGATTGTTCATAAAAGACTTCCCCTCAAATCTAAAACCAATTCCTATAGATCTTATCTAGGATTCTTCCCCATATAATATTAATTTTTCAAGTTCTCATGCATAGGTTACACATGCCAGTGAGCACTCAAAAGTCCTTCTTAGGTTTGCATACATTCATTATGTGTACTCAAGAGACCTCAAAACCACTTTCTATGCCTTTTCTTGCAAACCATAACCTCATAATTTGTTATCACTCATTAAACAATTTTACTTGACTATATCCATTCTCTCCTTCACATATTCACCTTAAAATCTAATCATCATTCCTCAATATGCTAGGCAAGGCTAACTAATGGTCTAGGTCCAAACCAAGACTAAAGGACCTACCTTCAAAGACTCACTTTGAAATACTTATAAGTGAATCCACTCCTTATTATCATTCTCACACAACCTCTCACATGCCTTAGCTCACTCACCTCATCATGCCACTAGCTCATACCTTCACCAGGCCATAACTAGGATCAAGCTTCCAATGCACTTGACACCTTGACCTATTCCTTCCATGTTATGAACTCAATAAAAAATCAAAAAAGTAGACATAATACATCACAACACACTCATATCACTTCACCATTCCCTTTTTGATTGCCAACAATCTTTCATAACCTCATATAGACCTAAAACCACATGACTAAGTCTCATATGACTTGACATCTCTCTTCCATGCACTTGAACACTTTTGACACCAAACATCACAAGATACTTCTTGATATCACACACATTCAATCTTGACATCAATAACCTATACTTTTATGAAACCATAATACATTATTTACCTTTAAATTCTCTCTTGCCTTCAAATTCTCTCATGAAAACATCATCCTTGATAACTAATCACCTTTGAAAACATCATGTTACCAATTGAAAACACCCTCTCAATAGGATAATCATATCCATAATACTGAAACACTTATCAACACTCTATTTATGCCACTACCATGCTCAATCACTTGACAAAATAGACCCTTGAAATCAATGACCATTATGACTTTACATGATTCACCCTTTTGACATCAATGATAATAAAATTCTAACAAACTCCCCCTTTGTTATTGATGGAAAACACATTATAATCTGAAATCACTTCAAAATGGTACTTTTCCCATCTACTCATTCTCCCCCTTTTGACATTAATGAAAAAGGGTCTTCCTCAAAATACCATCTAATCCTTGGACCTAAACTTAAATAAATAACATAATGAAATTCTGATAAAGACTCACCTTAGGCTCATACCTGTTATGGTAGATAACTTCTAGAACACTTAAATTGTACCTTAAGAAACCATGCTTATTATGAATTCTACATAACTAACCAAACTTATTATGAATTATATATAACTATCTTAACACTTCATAACACATAGCTACAAATTTCCCCTAACTCCATACATACCTTCTCAGCACTATTTACCTACTTTTGGAAATAATGAACCACCTAATTATCTCCCCCTAAGAACTTGGCTTTTTTTATGATTATTAGGGGTAGGAATTACACCCAATTTTTGTTTTATATGTTCAAAAGTTGCTTTTAGAAGTGGCTTGGTCAAAATGTTTGAAATCTGATCCTTTGTAAAAACATATTTTAATTGTAATACTTTTTTCACTTGCTTGCTCTCTTAGGAAATGATACCTAATAAGAATGTGCATAGTCCTTTAGTACATTATAAGATTCATTGAGATTATTATAACACTTTTATTGTTAAAATAGATAGGGATAGTACCATCATATTCCACCTTGTAGTAATTTAAGGTATATCTCATCCATAGGACCTAAGTGCAACATGAAGCTACTACAATGTATTTAGCCTCACAAGTAGATAATTCCATAGATTATTACTTCTTGAGTATCCATGAAACTAGGCACTCACCTAAGAATAAATATCCTCCACTAGTACTCTTCCTACCATCTAAGCTCCCTACCTAGTCTACATCTATATAGGATGTCAAGTTAACCTCCTTACTCTTTGGGTACCACAACCCTAAATCCATAGTTTGCTTGAGATACCTAAGTATTATTTTGATTGCTTGCTGGTGATTTTATTTTGGATTTGCTTGAAATCTTCCCATAAGACTTAATTTTTTTATGATGTTAGGTTTAGAGGTAGTGGTGTATATCAAGATTCTAATCATTGACCTATATAGATGTAGACTAGGTAGGGAGCCTAGCTGTCAAGTTAGCCTCCTTACTCTTTGGGTACCACAACCCTAAATCCATAGGTTGATAGAGATACCTAAGTAATCTTTTGATTGCTTGAAAGTGATTTTCTTTTGGATCTACTTTAAATCTTCCCATAAGACTTACTTTTTGTATGATATTAGGTTTAGAGGTAGTGGTGTATATCAAACTTCTAATCATTAACCTATATTAATTCTGATTGAACTTTGGATACTCATATTCCTTTCTTAACTTTCACCCTATGGTCATGGGTGTGATAATAGCCTTACAATATTCCATTTCAAACTTCTTCAACATCTCTCTTATGCACTTAGTTTGTGCAATGAATATACCTCTCTTTGATTGATTGATTTATAACCCAAGAAATAATGATAGTTATCCCATCATGGACATATCAAACTCCTTATTCATCATATCTACAAAGTTTTTAGTCATACTCTCACTATTTCCACCAAAGATGATGTTATCCATATAGACAACTACTATTAAATGATGGTTATATTATATCTTTATTTATAGATTACTATCTAAAACTCCCCTTTTAAATCCTTTATCCAATAGATACTTGTCCAATATGGCATACCAAGCTCTAGGAGCTTATTTTGGACCATAGAGAAACTTTTTCAATCTACAAACATAGTCCTTGTTATATGATAGTGAGAACCCCTTAGGTTACTCTATGTATACCTCCTCTTGCAAGTTCCCATTCAAAAAGATATATTTGACATCCATCTAGTACACCTTAAACCATTTGAATCTTGCATATGCTATAAATAATCTTATGGCCTCAAATATTTCTAATAGAGAAAAATTCTCCTCAAAGTCCACCCCTTCAACTTATGCATACCCTTTAAATACCAATCTATCCTTGTTCCTAGTGAATTTTCCATCTTCATTCAACTTGCTTCTAAAAAATCATTTTGTGCTAATGACATTATTGTATTTAAGTCTAAGAACTAATTCCCAAGTCTCATTCTTCTCTATTTGGTCTAAATCCTCAATCATAACACCTATCCGAAACATGTATTTCCTTGATTATACAAGGTTGTTAGGTTAAATTTTATAGAATAGAGCAACATTCCTTGATTTAGGTTACTTACCAATCTTCTTTTTATTTGAACACTTGCATCCTTGTTTCCAATGATTTATGATTCAAGATGATATCTTTGAATATGTCTTTAGGGGAATTCTAAATATTGTCTTTCCTCAACTTCTTATTATTCATCAATCTCTATTATTTCTTATTCATTCTTAAAGTCTAGATTCTTTGATGTATTCTTTAACTATGAGTGTGATTTATTTGTCTCATTAGTGCTTTCCAATATCTTCTACAACCTCTTGTTGTAGCATCTATAGTTTGAGCTCACAGATGAGTATCCTAAGAATATACCTTCACCATACCTAGAATAAAACTTATCTAAGTCTTTCTCATCTCTTTTGATGAAGCATTTGCATTTGCTCCTAGACACTCTAAAGTGTTCCACATTATCAGGTCTACCTTTTCAAAGATCATAAGGGGTCTTATTTCCATTAGTCCTTATCTATCCTCTATTTATAATATATATTTTAGTTCTTACTTCCTTTCTCTAGTATCCATATGCTAACTTTTACTCATTTAGAATAGTTCTTGCCATCTTTTGAACTATCTTATTCTTTATTTCCACTACCCCATTCTACTGAGGTGTTCTAGCTACTAATAACTATATCCTTATCCCATGAACCTCAAAAAATTAATAAAACTCATTGGACCAAAACTCTCTTCCTCTATCATATCTTAGACATTTGATCTTCCCATTCTTCTCATTTTCAACAAGAGCTTTTAATGCCTTGAAATTATCAAGAGCTTCTACCTTTTCTTTCAATAAAGCTACCCAAATCATTCTTGTGTATTCATATATGAGTAACATGAAGTAACTATCTCATTAAATGCTTTGGATTCTTGTAGGCCCAAAAATATTAGTGTGTATTAACTCCAAATGTCTTGTATTAGAGTACTCCTTGGACTTGAACCTTATTCTAGTTTTCTTACAATGTTGACATGCCTTCTAAAGTATGTTTGCTAGTTTGGTGATATAAGGCATGTTATTCATAGACTTTTTAGTTATTATCTTGATCATATTGTCAAAATTTAGGTAACCCAATATTTTTTGCCATATCCAACATTCATTCATCTTGATCATAAGGCATATATCCTTCTTGATCTCATTCAAGACATATAGATTATTCTCACTTCTCTTAAAATTGGAAATTAGCCTTCCTAATTTAGATCTCCTTATATCACACTCTCTATCATGAAAATTTTGGAGATTTGTCATTAATGTCATAAAAGTGTCTAGATGAGTGGATGCAGTGTCTTTATAGTATAAATGTCAATGACAAAGATTGTATTTTATTTGTCCTATTATACTTGAAGTAGGCTTGGTTGATCTTTAGTTTTGGCATGATTAGGGATGGGTCTAAAGTATTGATCATGTGTTACGGGTCATATCAGATTTTAAGGATGATTGGAGATATTTTGTAAGTGCATGGTATTCATATATTTATTTTTTATGTTCATCTTAGCATAGGGTGTTCTGTGATAGAAAAATCTTAGTAGGCATATTGATGATGTTATGTTTCAAATCTGTGAAGGTTCTAAGATAAACTTGATATATGTATGGATTCCCCTATGTGAGGAGATCATATAGTTAAAATTTTAGGTCATGAGGTTGAGTATACATAAATATAGGTGGGTGCAAGGTTGGCCTCTTAAATATAAGTTCACTAAGTTTCTATACTTAGCCAGACTTTCACTGCATGTCATGTAGATATGAATGAACCAACAAGTTTGTGCATTTGATGTAGGTAATCAAAAATACAATTGAGGTCAAAGTTTTTCATGAAGATATTTTATATAGTGATAATAAGGTACCTTGAATATTTAGACTCTTGAAGTGTTTTATAGCTCAAGTTATAAAGCTTCAAAGTTGTTCTAGTAGACTATGATGGGCCAGAGACCATCAAGTTTAAACACACTAAACTATGAGGTCATTAGTCTACAAGATCCAATACTGAGCACTTAATCATACATATTGAGATAAATTATGTGTATGAATTCAAAATTTCAAAGTTTTCATGCACTAGTGGAAAGTTTCATAAGCTCGCTAATCTAACAAAAGATCAATAATGAGCAGTGGTTTATACTTATGAATATCAATGGTATGGGACAAGTCAAAGAGTCAACAAGGCATGTAGGACTACCAATAGGCACAAGCACATGGACTGATATAAAAGTATTTAGAAGGAATGTGAGGGTGAAATTTTTTTAATCATGGGAGTTTTGATCAAGATATAATACTGAACATTGTTGGTTGAAGTCTAGGCTACCCTCAAAGAGATCGACAGAGTGTGTTTATTCTAAATTATCAAGAAGCAAGGAGATGATGACAAGTGCTCGATGTCTAGCAATAAGAAAAGTTAGAGAACAATATAATTTATATGGATATTGACAATTCATATTCATTTAATCTATGATAATACATGAGATGAGATTAATATGTTCTAAGTTTAACAGTTGTTTAGTGACCATTGGAATTCAAATATTTGAACTGTGAGGGAAGACTAATCTACAATTTTTGTGCTATAACTTTTGATATATATAGAATTTGATCATGGTGTAAAAATAAAAATTTTAAAGGAATTCAAGATACATTCATTTCATCTTTTTATAAGGTCTAGTTATTTATAAAATTTTATATATTGATCTTCAAATTTTAATGTGTGTTTGACCATGGTCTATAAGTGACCCAAGAAGGATAATTGCGTTTGTTATGATGGTATTTGGATTTTTAAGGGGAATTATCTATTGGATACTATGGTAGACTCCCTAAAAATGAATTGTATATATTTTAGAGGTTTGACAAATCCAAATTCAATATGACCAAATGCTTATAAGTTGACTATTTTTTTATTCATGGTGTTCTTATGTACAAGGTTAATATTTGAGTAGATTGAGAATATGCATATCTATGTAATGATGACTTTAATATTTATAGGACGTCAAAAGGATCATGTGGAGTGGACCTATTTATTTGGAAGTGGTATTTTGTTTGTAATTTTATCATTAAAGTGCTAAATGGGTTAATAGGTCTCCATGAGACCTATAAGGGCTACTAAAAACTAATTGAAAGGCATAGCTTCTTAAATGTGACCCATAGTTGCTATGATCAACCTATGTGGATGGTTTTGAGCTATGTTAAATGTCTTAAGGGATAAGATAAGTATTATGCATGACCTAGAAGATAATAAGCATGATGGCTCTATAGAAGGTGAAATTAAAGGTGGTGATTTATAGACTTGATAGAAGAGGTGTGTAAGAGTTAAAGAGTGAAGGAAAAAAGAAAGGTTGTGTGCCCATTGGATGGATTATAGAGTAGGTTGATGACTATGTGTATGACATGTAGGATATATTTTTAATGTCAAAGATAGTGCTCTTTTAGGTTTGATGATTAAGGAGTGAAGAGGTCTAGAGTGATCCAAAAGGATGTTTTGGATGCCTTGAGTGTGAGTGAAGGATAGATGATGTCTATTTGAGCTTGGTGGTTGATTTTAGAGGTAGATCAGAGTGTGGACCATAAGTATGACTATTTATTCATGTTGTTGAAGTTATGATAGAGTTATTTTTGAGAAGATTAGAGTGATCCAAATGGTGGTTTTGGATTTTTTTGGTTGTGTGATGAAGTGAAGTGGGCTGATATACATTGTATCTCCATCATAATGGTAAACAATCAATGTTTAGGAGATATTCATATCATAAGTGTTGGGAGGGTGATCAACATCTATATCAAAATAACTAGACCATCCTATGGTCAAGTGTTCCTTATGGAATAGGTGTTTTATTAAAGTCTGGTCAGAATGACTTGACCATCCTAGAGGCAAGTGCTCCTTATGGAATAGGTGTTTCATGAAATTTTGGTAAAAAATACTTGACCATCCTAGGGGTAGGTTCTCCTTGTGGAACACATGTTATAATAAAGTCTCATGTTTTTATACTTCTTATAGGATAAGTATTCCATGTGTTTTAAATCTTGAGAGTGGGTTTTATTCCCCAAGAGGGTTTTCCACATAGAACTTGTGTTGTGTGTGTAATCTTGCATTCTGTATGTGTTCATTGTTATAAACATCTTGAATGCTTCATAAATGGTTATATTGAATGATTAAGTGTTTAAAGGGTTTAGAAATTAAGTTAAACTAATCTCCACCATTGATTCACCACCCCACCTTAGTGCTTTTTACCTCTAATAATTGGTATCAGAGCATGTACTTTGGTAAAGGTTTGACAACTTGAAGGATATCTAAGGTAAAATATGGGTAACCATCAAATACAAGGAGGTTTTTACACTAAGCAAGAACTAATGTTTAATGGATCTAATTATGATTTTTGGAGTGTGAGCATGAGGATCTACATATGTACTTATCAATTAACATTTGGCAATTTAATGTGGATGGTTATTTTGCACCTACTATCCCTCCATTTAGTGCTATAGATAAGGAGTTGTTTGAGAATAATTCTAAGGCAATGAATGTTATCACTAGTGATCTTTTAGAGACTAAATACACCAAGGTAATCCATTACATATCTACTAAAGAAATGTCGGATAAATTAAAGACTATTTACGAAGGAGATTCAAAGGTCAAGTTGGAAAAGTTGTAAACTCATCGAAGATAATTTGAGAGTCTTAAGATGAAGGAAGAATATTCTATGGCATTCTTTCTACAGAGAGTTGATGAGATTGTGAACATCATCAAAGGTCTTGGAGAGAAGTTTGAAGAAGCTACTGTAGTTCAAAAGCTATTAAGGTATCTCTTTCAAGTTTGATTTTAAATGATATATTGTAGAATAAATTCATAATATTACTTCGTTGAATATAGATGAATTACATGGCATCCTTAATGCCTATGAGATGAGAATAAATGATGATATAACACCAAAGAAGGAAGTAATATTCAAGAGAAATGAATCGAAATAAGAAGTTTCAAGGTAATAAAATCAAGAAGGATGACACATCTGATATTGATGAGGATGAATTAATTATTTTGTTTACAAAGAAATTGAAAATAGGTTTAGGAAAATATAAGGGTAAACTAGCCTTAAAATGCTTCAATTATGGAGAAGTAGGACATTTTTATAATAGGTGGCCTCATAAGCATAATAAATGAAGAGCATGGTCAAGGTCATGATTGTTTCTACGCTAATTTTGCTTTCACATTCAAAAGATAGAAATGAGAAACTAAGAGATGGTCTAGGGTTAGAAGATACCCAGATATAGTCGTGCGCACCAAAATAAGATGTTGGAAGGTACTCCTCTTTGGCTGTGGAGGAATAACACCTGCAAAGAAAAAGAGACTAAACACGAAAAAATGTTAGATGAAGAGACGGTGGGCTATCAAGCAAATGCTTGATCCCTGAAGTACGAAGACTTCCTTAAGGGATATCAACCCACTAATAAAAAGTAAAATATTTGACTGAAGTAGAACTAATGAAAGATAGAATGAAAGCAAATAAAAGACAAAAAGTAGAATGCATACCTGATATGTAGCAAATTACTCTACACAGTCACCAGCGTCAGTCTATGTGCCGGTGTCGGTCAAGAAGAGTGCCAACGTCAGTTGAAGTGCTAGCATCGATCAGGGTAATGACCGGCATTGGTTGGGGCAATAGTTTTGGACAGGGTCTAGTCGGGTTTGGATAGAGTTTTTGAATTGTAGAAGGGTCTGAAGTTTTTGTCTGAGGGTTCGGGAAGCCGATTTAGGAGTTAGAGGGATTCTTTGGGGGTTTATGTGTAAGGGGTATGGGCAGAGTTATAGATTGCATATTCTGTAGAGGGTGGATAGAGGTGATACAGGTGGAAGTAAGGTTGGGGCTATAGTTTGAATCTAAATCTGGGTAATGATAGCAATTAAAAACAATAACCAAAGATCAGAATAAAAACACAGAATAAATGCTTACCTATTACGCGCTGAAGATAAAAGTCAGAGACATGATTGATGTTGTCGTTATGTCGTAGAAGTTTGATGTAGCAAACCTCCAGCAAGATGATTGAAGTAGAATACCTATATTGGAGAGAGAATGTGAGAGATTGATTGCAGATTGATTGGATACAAGATTTGGTTGCTTGTTTGAATGAAGAGGTTTGTTGATTGATACGAAGGAAGGTCCAATAACCGATCGAAAAATGGATTGGCAACTGAATGGATAACAGATAACAGATAGCGGTTCCTACGTTTGGGTCGAGAATGCAGTGTTAAAGATAATTGACATCAGCAAGACTATCGATGTCAGTTGATAAGTGACCAACGTTGGTGATCTTGGCTGGGTTATGACCATCGTCGATAGATGCAGAATGGGGACAAAGGCTAAATTTAGCTCTCTGCTCATTTTTACATGCTGCCAGGGTCAAGGCTTGTGGGAAAATGGTCGACAGGGGTTAAATAGGCATGGAAAACTAAAATGGGAGTTAAGGGGAGGATGACAAGGGTTAGACACAATTACGGTGTCTACATTTGCCCCTTTTTGTCTTGTTGGTTGTTCTGGATGAACTGCAAGACAAAAATAGGAGTTGGTTGCCCTAGGTGTGGGATAAGGTCGATTCCATCTTGTTGGTTGTTCGAATGAACTGTAAGACAAAAATAGGAGGGTTGGTTACCTCGATTATGGATGAGGTATTCCCCCTCAAAGTAGGAGTCAAGAGAAGGGAACCTAGAATCAGGTGCTGATTTGACAAAGATTGGATGAAAAAGGGGTGAAGATAGAGTGAGAATGCTACAAAAGTTGTGATTATGTGTACACCACTTCACGAGGATGGTCAGGTCAAATTGTCATAGGTCGAGGGTTGAGGAGTGTCAAAATTGAAATAATTGGGCCCCAACATTTAGTCATCTACTGATTAGGTTATTCAATCTAAGTTGAAGCTCCAATGGTTGTCGTGTTCCAGGTATCCTGGGCTCAGGAAGTGCTCCCAAAAACACAAAAATGTCACAAGTAGTGGGAATCAATCAGCTTGCAATCCTATACTTGTGAGGGTTAAAAGTATGGGCTGTACACAATTTTGGTAACCATTCGTGAGGTAACAGATAGGCAAAAACAACCAAGGCAACATTGTCTTGGAAGTGATCAGGGTCGGAGGAGATAGGAATGATCTCCAATGGTGATTGGTTGAGGTGGATGGATGGATGAAAGGATGTGGTCTCCAGGGTGCCCCAGGGGGCGAAGATAACGTGGTCTGGAGAACTAACTGATCAGGGGCAGGATTGTGGGGCAAGGTGATGAAAAAATAAGGGTTTGAAGTCCATCGATGTTGGTGATAAAACCATCATCAGTGGCCCAAAGGGACCGATGTCGATAGGATATCAGCCGACGTCAGCGGCATAGGGCATGATGATTTCAACATCGATGGAATGCCAAATCTGACAAAACTAGATTGGTGGCCCACCAAAAGTCATTTGTTATTGTTGACTAAGAGAAAGAAAAGAGCTCTAGAGCTAAGTGAGTGAAAGTGACCCAGAGTTAACTGAGGAGCAGTGTGAGGTGGCAGATAGGAATTGGTGAAGAGAGGGAGTGAGTTGGAGAGTGATTAGACGCTGCGGAGGTGCTTGTGGACCAGGTGGAGCTTGCAGAGATTTGGATGCTGAGGAGATGGCTGAGGGGAGTAGAGGACCCGCGGGGGGTCCACCACTAGTGGCACCCATTGTGCCACCACACTAACGATGTCAGGATGAGGTAGGAGGCCCTAATGAGCTCAATTGGTTAATTTTTGCTTTGATTTGATTTTTGAAATTTTTGATTGTTTAGGTAGAAATTGAGGGGGGAGGGTAGCTAAGAAGGTGGGTAGGGGGTCTATGATAAATTAAGAGTAATTTAGGAGTGATTTGGGGGGTTGGAGAGTCAATAATGGGGAAGTCCTCAATTTAGGGCTCACCCCATTTGGCCCTAGGGTCGAACCAGTCATTGACATTGGTGGGTTCACCAGCGTCGATCGATGAGAGACCGGCATCAGTCACTAACCTATCGACGTCGATCACTAAGTGACTGATGTCAGTTAGGTGAGTGTCATCACTGGCATGATAACTGATGTTGGTGACTGCCTAGTCAAAAGGAGTGATGAAAAATGGTCAAATCGAAGGGTCAAAGCAATGCCAAGGGCTTCTCGACTGTCGGAATAGGCATAGATGGTCAGATAGGTTGGTCAAAATAGAAATGGGAGGAAAATTTTTAACATGAGATTGACTTGGGTGGATGCAGGCGAGACAAACTTTGATGTTGTAGGATCACCTCCTGACTTTGCTAACACAGATGCGCAGAGGTGTGACGGTCGAGGAGTGGGCACAAATGAGCACAGTTGGACTAGGCGGGTTGAGACACTACTACAGAGTGGCACAGGATGTGAGCCTGATGGTGGCACTGATCGAGTGGTGGGACTATTCCACCAACACCTTCCACTTGCCCACGGGTGAGATGACGGTCATGGTTGAGGATGTGTACCAGATTTATGGCTACCGGTACATAGAGTGAACATCTATGCGTGCTCAAGAGAGGCACATGATATACACATGGTTATGCTATTTAGGGAGCATGTCACTGAGATGAGCTACCACTCAGCAAGTTTTGCTTATGAGCCTCTATACATGGCAGATGAGGATGCACATCGGTTGGCTATCCTGATGATGATCAGGATTACAGTGTATGCACTCTTAGATGTGGAAGGAGGTAGGTTTCCAATCACCATGACCAGAGTTTTGACAGACATGATTGAGTGGCAAATAGTGTTCACTTGGGTACCAGTCTTTTTAGCCCAGGTATATAGAGAGTTATGGGGCATCAGTCGGTAGCAACGGTACAACTTGTGTGTAGGCCACCTTTTGCACTGTTGGGCATACGAGCATATCATGGTGACACAACCTCTTGACCTTCCAGTGGCTATCCAGGCTAGCTTTAGGGTTGGATTTAGATGATGGCACGAGGTGATGACACAGTCACAGGTGGACGGAGTGGTCAGAGATATTGACCATTATAGAGGGGTACTGGAGGCCCTGATCTCAGCAGATATCATCTGGAGACTGTACTTGGGGTATCCAGCATTTAGAGACTAGGGAGAGCAGCTTATTAGAGTGTAGAGCCTAAGATGGGTCAGGGGCAGGCAAGACGGTGAGCTCGAGAGGGTACTTGTCGAGAGAGTGTGGCACCAGTACAAGTTGTTACAGGATGTACCACCCACATTCCCACAGTACAGGTAGGATGATATTGAGGTGCCACTCCCAGTACAAAAGGAGACAAATGAGCCAAATATTGAGGAGTTGCTAGCAGGGCTTGGGATGGCTGACCCAAGTTATACAGAGGCCTACACAGCATGGTGGGTAGGGCAGTACACAAGAGTTCAAGCAGGGCCACAACCAAATTTATAGGCTATCACCAGGGAGCAGGATGCAGCTCGTGGGGAGAGAGACACAGTGTGGCAGGAGAGGGATGCGGCACAGGCCTAGGTGACCATTTTACAAGGATAGGTCACGGTTTTATAGGGGCAACTGGTAGGGGTGACAGGACAGGTGGCTGCTTTGATAGGATAGGTCACTATGTTATAGGGTCAGCTGGCTATAGCCTAGGTACAGGCATTGGCAGGACAGGGCTTGAGGGGATAGGGCTCTATGCAGCAATCATCTCAGTAGCCAATTCAGTAGCCCACATAGTCAGTGTCAGTGCAGCCAGGGTTTTCACAGCCATAGGGCACGATAGTAGGACAGATGGGTCCACTGCAGACTGTATCTCTAGTTAGATACAGTGATGTGCTAGATGAGATGGCGTATTATGAGAGGGCCATCAAGGGGTTCCCTCAGATACAACGATACTCTAAGATGAGGGTAGAGCAGAGCTGACATCATTTTATGTCACGAGCGACTGCTACAAGTTCACGCAGGTAGCCCAGATCAGAGGTGGGAGAGGATACAACATCTTCTCGGCCATCGCCACCACCACCACAGCCACAACCTTGAGGGTAGAGTTTTGACATGATGTATATATCGGCCTACATGCCGATGATGTGAGATGTATTTGACTTTTGAGAGAGAGAGATGCACAGATTGTGCAATTGTATAGAACATTATTGATATATATGATGAGATTTTGGATCAGTGACCTGTGTGATGGATGTTTTATAAATATGTGTTTAATGTTTATTACATTTTGATGTGATGCATGTTGATATTATGGTTTATGTGTACGATGCTAAATGAACTAGTTATATGATGTTGTTTAATGATATTGATGTTGATGTTTGATGTGAATGGTTATGATTTTTAGATTAGATGGTGATGCTTAATGACTATGGATGGACATGATGAAAATGATTATGCTAATGATAATATATGACTAGCTGTGATGTGATTGACAGGTGATGAGAGAATGGGATGGAAGAAAGTGACGAAGAGGATAGCCGAGCTAACCACAGAAGACCCCATGTCAACTAAGTGTTGCCTACATAGCCCTTGTCCTCAGGGCCTCAGACCAATGTAGTTCTCCCAAAGAGGGAGGAAAAGGGTCGAAGTGATTGATTGCTTGTGGTCGAGGTCAAGTCATGGGTCGAAGAGGATAGGGTTTTTCCATCAGATAGACAAACAAATGAGGGTGGTCGAGCTAACCCCAGAAGACAGTCATGTCATCTGAGTGCTACCTACATAGCCCTTGTGTGAAGGGTCTCAGACCAATGTAGTTTGAGACTAGGAGTTCGAGTGGTAGACAGGTGGTGAAAGTGGTCGATAGACTAGTCTTGGTCAAGGTCAAAATGATGAGGAGAAGAAAGATGTTACAGCCTTTTCCAAATGGTGTATTCTATAACATTGGTGATGTGGTCTTTCATCCCTAGCAATTTTCCATAGTCGTGATGGACGTATGCTAAAAATGAATTGAGGTCTATTTATGCTTCAGCAAGTATTGGTTTATGTTTAACATAAATTGTGTCTGGTCGATAGTTTCCATGTGTATTGGTGTCCATAAAAACTAGTGTGAATAGGTTATGATGATGTGACAGGGCTGAAAATGTTGGGTTGGCTTGGTTGGGTTTGAAAAGTGATGAAGTTGAATGTGACCAAAGTGTAGATAAAGTGAAAGGCATATTGCTCATTCATTGATAAGGACTAGAAATGACAGCATAGATAGGGGTTATTAGAACCAAGAGCCCCATTCATGCATGACGTCATTGACCATATGTTGTGTTAGAGTGGTAATTGAATCACTTTGACATTAAAGTGAGCTTGAAGTCCCTTGAGTAGGTGATAGGAGGAGGATAGGGTAACCTATTTTAGAGCAGAGATAACTTTGCCCCTTTTATAGGAGACCCTGAGACAACTACAAGCCAAGTCCATGATTTTTATTTTTTTTTGGCACAAACTGATCAATGCAGGAAGTCTACATAGAGATGTCATTTTCTTGGTGGTCATTTGCGAAGCTGATCAATGTGGGAAGCTACTAAGAAAGATTGCTGTTGGTAGCGAGAGTTAATCATAGCCATCCTTCGAGGGAGTGGTCCATATTTTGCTTTATATATAAGGGCTTTGAATAGCTGTCCTTCGAGGGAGCAGTCTATTAGCTATAACAATGATAGTACAACTATCCTTTGAGGGAGCAGTCTGCCTTTTGATGCAATTTGGTGACCTTGGATATTTTTGACATCTTGATTTGTTTTGACAGAAATGTGAGTCATGGACAAGACTATAGAAGGTCAAGGGTTCCCTTTTATTAGGATAAAGCATCCATACTGTATAAAAGGGGTATATAGGATTTGTTAAGGGGAGTAGGGTTGAAAGGAATGAGGACTAAGAGGATGGGGATTGCTTAAGGGATGAGCTCAAGATAAATGTCAAGTGGATGAGTACTCGACTAACAGTAGAATGGTCACAGATGCAATGCATTAAGAGGCTTAGGTTCTGGTCATTCATCGAGAGAAGATAAATGATACATCCCTGATCCATACTTATGCATGATAATGAAAGTTCTGAGCCAATTAGGGGCAAACTTGCCTTGTTTACTTTGCTCCATAGTGGTCACGTGCTGATTCTGTTTGAGGATGAGGTCTCCGATATTGAAATCTCATTCTCACAAATTTTTGTCATAGGCTCACTTGATGCGATGTTGATAGACATGGAGATGGTTGAGGGTAGCAAGACGGCGCTCATCAAGTAACTCAAGTTGAGCTAAGTGATCTTGAAGAAAGTCATTGTTGAAAAGAATGTCATGCAAAGAGATGCGGAGAGACAGGATCTGTACTTTGAGAGGTAGGACAGCCTCTATTCTGTACACAAGGGAGAAAGGGGTAGCACTGGTGGAGGTTAAAATGATAGTGCGGTAGGCCCACAAAGTGAAGGGAATGTGAATATTCCAATCCCTTCCAGTGTCACTGACCACCTTCATGAGAATTTTAGTCAAGATTTTGTTGGAAGCCTCAGCCTGCCCATTTTCTTGTGGGTAGTAAGGCAAAGAGAAACTGAGCTTGATGCCAAATGAGTCGTAGAGTTTTTGGATAGTATTTTTTTTGAAGGACTTGCCATTGTCAGTGATGATTTTATGAGGGACACCGAAGCGGCAGATGATGTGGCTGCTGATGAAGTTGACAATCTTGTCAGCTTTTGTGGAGATGAGAGGAATGGCTTCCACCCACTTGGTGAAATACTCGGTGGTAGTGATGATGGATTGATGATGAAGAGATGAATGAGGGTTAATCTCACTGATGAGATCTATGCCCAACTGAGAAAAAGGCTAGAAATCCTGAGCGACTTGTAAGGTGTGACTAGGAAGATGAAGCAAGTTAGAGTGTTGCTGACACTTGATGCAATGCTAAACATAGTCGCTACAGTCTTGATGAAGGGTGGGCCAATAATAGCCTAGATAAAGGATGCGCTTGGCAACCAAATTCCCACTAAAATTTCCACCACAAATCCCATCGTGGACTTGCTTAATGGCCTGAGATGCTTTAGTGGAGGTGAGACAGCAAAGAAGGAGGTCGTCGAAGCCTTGCTTATAAAGAAGACCCCCTAGCATGGTATAGCAAGCGATACGCTTGATAAATCTCATCGTGCATTGTTAGAGAGGTTGGGAGGAATGACAAAAAAAGATAAGTAGTCCACAAGTTGGTTATACCAAACATCTCATGGGCTAAAGTCTATAGTGTTGACATGATTAATGTTAGGAGAGATATAAGAAGGCAACGACACATGATGCACCATGACAAAAAGTATGGATGCAGATGAGGAAGATGGGATATGGGAAGTGAGAGAAGCCATGGTGTCAGCAAACTTATTTGTGGATCAAGGAACAGTCTGCAAGAGGTAATGGTCGAAAGATGCAAGGAGAATGTCAGCATGGTTTTTGTACCTTTGCAAAATTTCATTTTTACAGAAGTATGAACCATTGACCTGATTGACGACAAGCTAAGAGTCACCAAAGATGTTGATGGACTTGATGCTGAGAGAGGGCGGTCTAAAGTCCCAAAATTAAGGCCTCGTATTCAGCCATATTATTAGTATAATTAAAGTCGAGCTTGAAAGACAAAGGCATGGGCTCACCATCGAGTGAGATGAGAATGACTCCCACACCCCCACCAAGTTGACATTTGGAGCCATCAAAGAACATGGTCATTTGGTAGACAGTGTCATCAGTGGAAAGTGTAGTGATAGACTCATCAGGAAACTCGCACTGTGAAGGTTGATTGTTGGGAAGAGGGGCATCTACCAGTTGATCAGCGATGGTTTGCCCCTTGATAGATTTCTACTGGATGAATTCGAGGCTAAACTCAACAAGCAGCATGAGCCACTGAGCCATACGTTAATGTTGATATGGCTTGGAGTGCATAAACTTAAGAGGGTCGGTGTGAGTGATGACAAAGGTTTTATGGTTAAGAAGATAGTGGCAGAGCTTGGTAGTGGCAAAGACTAATGCCAAATAGAGTTTCTCGGTATGAGTATACCAAGTTTCATAGTTGACCAGTGTTCGGCTGATATAATAGACTGCTTGCTCATGATGATGCTCATCTCGGTGCGTGATCATGGCACCTAACAAATGGTTGGTGACAGAGATATAAAGGTAGAAGGGTTGATCATCTTTAGGTGGAATGAGGACTGGTGGAGAGACCAGATAGCATTTAAGGGCTTTAAAAGCCTCTTGACAGTCCTTATCCCATGTAAAAGAGATGTCCTTCTTAAGGAGATGATGAAAAGGTTGGTAGTGGTCAGAAAGCTACGAGATGAAATGGCGAATGGACTGGAGCTTCCCTTGTAGACTGTGAAGCTACTTGAGATTTGTCAGGGGTGGCATCTCGAGGATAGCGCAAATATTGGCAAGATCTATCTCGATGCCATGAAAAGAAATGATAAAGCCAAGAAGCTTGTCGAAGAGGACCCCAAAGACACATTTCTTGGGGTTAAGGTGGACATTGTATTGAAGAAGGTGAGAGAAGATGATTTTGAGAATGGTCAAATGGTCACGGTGAAGCTTGGACTTGCCGAGAAGGTCGTCCACATAGTCCTCCATGATTTTATGGAGGAGATCATGGAAAATGTAGGTCATGGCATGCTAATATGTTACACCTACGTTCTTCAAGCTAAAAGGCATGACTCGATAGCAAAAATTCCCCCATGGGGTAATGAAAGTGGTCTTGTGCTGATCTTCTGGAAGAATTAGGATTTGATTGTATCCTAAAAACCCATCCATGAGAGATAGCATCTCATGGCCGGTCATGAGGTCAACAAGCTGGTCAATGTTAGGAAGAGGAAAGTCATCTTTGGGATAGGCTAGGTTAAGGTCGTGATAGTCTGTGCAGATCTAGATCCCCCTAGTCACCTTGGTAATTGGGACGATGTTAGAGACCCACTATGGATAATCAATGGGCTAGATGAAAGAGACAGAAAGGAGGTGCTGAAGCTCCTCTTTGACAAGGAGGGCAATGCAAGGATGCATCTTTCAAAGCTTTTTCCTAATAGGCTTAGCCTCTGGTTTGGTGACAATGTTATGGGTAGGGATGGTGGGGTCGATGCTAGGCATGTCACGGTAGGTCCAGGCAAAGGCCTTGCTATGGTCTGAGAGGAACTGAGTATAGTCAAGCTACTCCTGAGCATCTAAAGATTGTCCAATATTTAAGACATGAGGAACATCAGAAGAAGGGAGGTTGATGTCAATGGTTGATTCATTTAACATAACCTAGGTCTCAGAAGGGAGAGAGCACTAGACGAAAGAGTCATCAATGCCCATGTAGGAAAGAATGGTGTCATCATCAATGTAGTGGACACTGTGAATGGTTGCTAACTCATTTTCTACCATGGTGGGAAAAATGAGAGGGAGAGACCTAGACACCCCATTGAGCTGATAAGTCAAGGGTTCCAAGCAGATGGTGTTTATGAAAAAAATAGGAGGGATGGAAACCACCGACTCCGTAGGTGAAGGAGGAGGGATGGGTGAGCCTAGAGGAGATTGGTCAATGGTTGGTTCGAGACAAAGGTCTGTAGGGGTCTGAGTGGGGTCATGATATCCTAGGCCATACCATTTCTTGGCATCGTCATTATTGAGTAGTTTGATGGGCTGATGGGAGCCCTGCTCATAGCGTTTGAAGCCAAAACCCTTCCATGCACACCTGTAAAGGTAAATGTGTGCAAAGGCGGGGTTGCCAAGAAATGAGAAGTCTAATGTGAAAGGTTGAGGTGAATAAAGAGGATTGCAATCAGTAGGAGCTTGATCAAGCCCCCCATAGACAAGGTTGGTTCAAAGGTGAGGAGGACCATAAGGCACGATCATCCCGATCCGATGGTCGTAACTAGGGCTGTGATGAAGGCGTCCATACTCTTGTGGAGTTTGGAACATGTCTAAGGCCAGCAAGTGATATTCCCCCAATGAAAGTATTTGGAAGATGTCTTCCATGGGATCTTTGGTCATCGCTTGAAGGGGATGTGTGAGGGCGACTGCCGGTTGCAAACTAGTTGAAGCTTCTGCGGATGGAGGTGGTGCCAGGGTTGATGGCTTGATAGGAATGAGAACATCATTTGGACGGTAGGTGGTGTTACAAGTTTTGAAGGGTGAAGGGTTAGTGGGAATGGTATGGACTTACCCATTGTACTCAAATTTCACACAATGGTGCAGGGTGGAGGGGACATAGGCCATGGCGCAGATCCAGGGTCGGCCTAGCAAGATGTATTAAAACTCTCCTTCGATGATATAAAAGAGCTCTAGGACTGTGCATGGACCAATGCAAATGTGAAGGATGACTATGCCAATGGTCGTGGTAGTGGTGTCATTAAAGGAACACAAGATTGCATCAATTTTGGAGACGTAATTCTTGGGAAGAGCCAACTGTTCAAAGGCATGGGTGGAGATAATGTTGATACTAGCACCTCTGTCAATCATAATGCATTTAATGCATGTCTGATCAACATAGGTAGTGATGAATAGGGTGGCATCCTAATCTTCTGTGTTGGATGTGGGAATCTCAGAATCACTGAATGTGATGGAGGCAATAGGGGCTAAAGAGTGGACAAGGGTATCAAGTGGCTGGGGGTCCTCGAGTTGAACCTCTGCTACCTACAGGGCTCTGATGAGGGCTTGACGATGATAGGGAAAGGTTTAGATGAGGTCATAAAGGGACATCTTCACAGGCATCTAGTGAAGTTGTTTCAATATAGAGTCATAAATTGCCCCTGAAGAGGAAGAAAAAGAGGGCTGAGGCACGCCAAGGATAGAAATCATAGGCTTGGGTGGTTAAGGTGGCTGGATGAAAGGGTAGGTCTAAGGAATGGTAGCTTTTTCCTTTGCCTTGTCCTTTTGTGACCTAGTGGTTATGTGAATGGCATTGATTTCAAAGATAGGGGGTGAAGGAGATGCAGGGGTCATGGTCTGTTGATGAGATGTTGATGGGTCTGAAGAGGTCAGAGGGTTATGAGGAGTCAAGGGTTAGTCGAGAGTGTCCTCAAATACAAGAGTGTCTTTCTCCAGATAGCGGTGAATGACGATCTTGAGGGCACATCAAGTCTCGGTATCATGTCCTGGCATACGATGATATAAGCAAATCTTTGTGTCATCGAACCAGGAGGGCTTACACTTGAGAGGTTGGAAAGGCCTGATGGGCAGAAGGGTTATGCTGGAAGACTGCAAAATTTGATGTAAGATCAAAGAGTATGAGCCCACTAAAGGGTCTTTACTCGTCGATGTGTGCGATACTGGTGACTTTTGCTTGGGCGGAGTCAGAGGAGGCTTTCGTACCACCTTTTGGATTGATGGTGCGACAACAGGTGGAGATGGTACTTTCTTCATGAGAGGTACCACCCTTTTGGGAGAGGGTAGGCAAGCGGTAGGCAAAGGAAGCAAAGGAGGCAACTAATTTTGATTAAAAGTTGGAGTGGGAAGGACTCTGGTTAGGGTCAAAGGATGGGAGCCCAAAATGGAGGGCAATGATGACAGAGGAGGAGGCATTTGCCTCTATGGTTTAGCAGTCTTCTATGACTTGGGTTGAAGACTACTATTGGTCGAGGTCTGGTCTAGGTCCACCTTCACTTGCGGATGAGTGAGGTTGGAGACAGCATGAACGCCAAGTGACTTGATAGGTTTAGATGGGGTAGATGTGGGTTTTGGTTTTGATGGGGTCAGTTGAGGCTTAGAAATGGGAGTCTAGTTTTTGTTAAAGGTCTTGGGAGATTTCACCATGGGAGGATTAGCTGCATGAGATGAGAGGGCATGGGCATGTTGAAGAGCTATGAGACGCTCCCACAATCCCTAATGCTCCACTTTCCTAGAAGGGAGAAGTTCAAGTTTCTCCACTAGTCAGGAAAATGGCTGAGAAGATGTGGGATGAGGTTTGGGTTCTTGAGAAGATGTGGACAATTGTGGGGTTGAAGATGAGACTAGTGTAGTGGTCTCAGACCCAAGGCATGATGGAGTCATGACAGGTTCATCTATGGTTGGAGACGAAGGAGATGTAGGTTCTTCCCTGGGTGGAGAAGAAACCAGAGAATGAGGCTCCTCAAGCAGGTAAAGAGCAGGGATGATTGTACCCTCCACTTGCGGTCGAGGAGTAGGAAGGGTTAAGTCCTTCATGGGCAGCAGGAAGGAGGATGGTGAAACTGGCAGTGCTCATAAGGTCGAGGCATCCTCCAAGATGAGAGAGGTTGACAGAGAACTAATCGGAGAAAGAGGTTCATCCATATGTGATGGACTAATGGATGGACTCACCTCTTGAGGTTGGTTGGAAATGAAGGGCGAGACCGTATTGACTATTCGTATATTGTGTTCATGAATGTTGTCAATCAAGGTCTAGATATTGTTCTGAGTTGGTGGATGATTGGGGAATGGTTGCTTGAAGATGTTGATGCCCTAATTAGGTGGTGCATTGGGATTGTCGAGGATGAGGTCACCCTTTTCCAGCATGTCTTGGATGATGTTTTTAAGTGTTTTACAGTTGCCCGTGTCATGTCCTTTAACACGGTGGTAGTTACAAAAGTCATTTTCCCTATACCACATAGGGATGGCATGTGAGGGATCAAATTGTGGAGCTGGTCAGATCTGGGGGAGATTGAGGATCCCTTGTTTGATGAGTTTTTCTAGCACAAACATGTATGATTCTCTGAGTGGAGTATACTGTCGCTGTATGTATCTCTGCTGAAATTGGCAGGTGGCACTCTGAGATGTGGATGGCTCAGGCTGATTAGTTGAAGGCAAAGAGGAGGAAGATCTAACGACCATAGCATTTGCTGAAGATTTAGATTTAGGATTGGATGATGAAGGCTTAGAAGAGGGGTCATTGGTCTTGGAGTTGGGATTCTTGCTCTGCAACTTGACTTCATTCTCCTCGATGGCACGTAACTCAAGTTTATGGGCCATCGTGAAGGCTTCATTAAAAGTGTGGAAGGTTTAAACCCTCAAGGTGGAAGAAATATATCTGGCACAAGCTTGGGAGAAAAGTTCAATAAGCTCAGGTTGGGGTAAAGAAAAGGAGAGTTGATTGATAAGGCCCCTCCATCGAGCTATGAAATCAGCAATGGATTCGTCCTCAAATTGGTGGATAGAATAGAGGTTTGTGATTGAGACCTTCTTGGTGATGTTGATAGAGAAATGATCGAGGAAGAGCTAGGCCAGCTGAGTGAACATGAAGAGGAAATGGCTGGTAAGGGAGCTATACCAGTCAAGCGTAGCACCTGAGAGAGACATAGGAAATGTGCGTAAAAGTAATGCATCATCGTGGGTGATAAGGTAACAGGTATGTCTGAATGCCTGTAAGTGCTGTTGTAGGTCTTCCTTGCTTTGAAAATGAGAAACCTTAGGAAGTTCCCACTGGCTGGGATATGGTCGGATCAGGACAGAAGGATGGATGGGCTCGTTGTAAATTTATTCATATGAGAGAGTATTACATGAGCCAGAAATGGAGGTCTCTAGGCTGGACATCTTGTCCATCAACATTTTGATGATATCTACTGATGGATTGGTGGGTGGAGCACCCCCTAGATTGTAAGGTGCTTGAGAGAGGCTAGAAGAGGCATAGGACGTAGTTAGTTGTACTAGTAAGGGCACAATGTACAGATGACTAGTCGTAGGGATAGAAGAGAAGACTAAGGATGGTTGGGTGGAAGGCATGGATAGGCTCGATGTTGTCAGGGGGGGTTGGTTAGTGGTAACATGGGCTAATGGATAGGTAGCCACCCTGGTGTTGATAGGGGTCAGGGTAGGCGGAATAGAGATGACCAGATTCTAAAAGGGGGTAGAAAGTGGTTGAGTGGGCTGAGGTTGATAGGGGGCCGAAACCCTGGTGGAAGTGGGCCCAAAGATGGAGGAAGAGGCCACACTTGGATGGTTGGTCAAAGACTGGTCATTGGTCGAGGCAATAGCCTGGGTGTCAAAAGGTTGAACTATGGACGTTGTTGATATGGCCATAGTTTCGAGAAGAGAGGTTGGCATTTCGTAGATTGGATTGCCCAAGGAGTCTCACGTTCAGCTATTCACAAGATAGTGCTGCAAGGCTTTGATGTTGAGGTCTAAGAATTGTGCAAAATCTTGGTCCCCTTCTAGGACAATAGGCATCTAGGTCGGGGATGGTCTAGTAGGAGTTCTTTCAGTCTCTGAGTGGAACTCCATTATAGGACTGGTTATGGATGGGTTAGATGGAAGCGGGTGATGCCTCGCGTGATCGACTAGAGCCTTGGCTTGACTACGAGTCAGAACTATTCAAGGCAAGAAAGAACGTCCTCACAAGCTCAAACAAGCAAATAAGAATAGAAAAGATGAAGAACACAAGCAAATCCTAAAACCCTAGGAGTAAATTATTAGGATTATAGTGGCTTATGCCTTAGAATGTGTGTAGAGGAAGATTGGCTTTTGAGTCGGGTCCTAGAAGAAGTAGTCTATGGATGGTTTTGAGTTAGTTATGGTGCTCAAGAAGTCTGTGTTAGGTTTCGTACAAGGCCTAGTGCTAAGGAGCAAGCTCCCCTCACTTCACAAGTCCAATGATAAGCTGGGCCTGCTTAGCCAAAATATACTTCCCCTAGAGATTAGACTCTCCAGAGAACAGAGTGGGCTTTCCCCTTGGTGATGAAATCCAAGTAGGATCGTCGGGATGGGTAAGGTATCCACTGGGGGATGAAATCCCAGTCGGGTCTTGTCTCAGGTAAGTTAAGATGTTTGTTTTGTGCAAGTGGTTTGGTCGTGTAACATCAAGTGGACTAGATTAATTCAATATGCATTTATTAATTACTAAGTGTGGTCTAAGAAATGCAAGCAAACAAAAATGAAAGTGCAACGTGTTTTAAGCCCAAGTCAAAATGTTTGTTCGTATGAAGAGGAATGGAGAAAGAGTCGAAGAATATGAGTTTTGACTAGTCTAGAAGTGCAAGAAAGAAAATAAAAGTTCTTTTTATTCCTACTTATGATGTCATTTAGAAGAGATGAAAGAGGAGAAAAAGGAAGGAACATAATGCACCTATATGAACGAAAGAAATAAAGAACCCAAGGAAGGCCCTAGGGTCCCACCGGGCGTGCCAGAATGTTTCTACGCTAATTTCACTTTCACATTCAAAAGATAGAAATGAGAAACTAAGAGATGGTCTAGGGTTAGAAGATACTTGGATATAGTCATGCACACCAAAATTAGATGTTGGAAGGTACTCCTCTTTGGCTATGGAGGAATGACACCTGTGAAGAAAAAGAGACTAAACACGAAAAAACATTAGACGAAGAGACAGTGGGCTGTCAAGCAAACGCTTGATCCCTGAAGTATGAAGACTTCCTTAAGGGATATCAACCCACTAATAAAAAGTATTATATTTGACTGAAGTAGAAATAATGAAAGACAGAATGAAAGCAAATAAAAGACAAAAAGTAGAATGCATACCTGATATGTAGCAAATTACTCTGCACAGTCGCTGGTGTCAATCTCTGTGCTGGCATCGGTCAAGAAGAGTGTCGACGTTGGTTGAAGTGCCGACATCGATCGGGGTAATGACCGGCGTCGATTGGGGCAATAGTTTTGGACAGGGTCTAGTTGGGTCTGGATAGAGTTTTTGGATTGCAGAAGGGTCTGAAGTTTTTGTCTAAGGGTTTGGGAAGCCGGTTTAGGAGTCAGAGGGATTGTTTGGGGGTTTATGTGTAAGGGGTATGGGCAGAGTTACAGACTGTATATTCTGTAGAGGGTGGATAGAGGTGATACGGGTGGAAGTAAGGTCAGGGCTATAGTCTGAATCTAAATCTGGGTAATGATAGCAATTAAAAACAATAACCAGAGATCAGAATAAAAACATAGAACAAATGCTTACTTGTTATGTGCTGAAGATAAAAGTCAGAGATATGATTGATGTTGTCGCTATGTCATAGAAGTTTGATGTAGCAGACCTCCAGCAAGATGACTGAAGTAGAATACTTGTACCAGAGAGAGAATGCGAGAGATTGATTACAGATTGGTTGGATACAAGAATTGGTTGCTTATTCGAATGAAGAGGTTTGTTGATTGATATGAAGGAAGGTCCAATAACCGATCGAGAAACGGATTGGCAACCGAATGGATAATGTATTATGGATAACGGTTCCTGTGTTTAGGTTGAGAACACAGTGTTAAAGATAACCGACGTCAGTAGGACTGCCGACATCGGCCGATAAGTGACCAACGTCAGCAACGTCGGCTGGGTTATGACCGTCGTCGGTAGATGCAGAATGGGGACAAAGGATAACTTTAGCTCTCTACTCATTTTTACATGCTGCCAGGGTTAAGGCTTGTGGGAAAATGGTCGATAGGGGTTAAATAGGCATGGAAAACTAAAATGGGAGTTAAGGGGAGGACGATAAGGGTTAGACACAATTACGGTGTCTACAATGATGATGGTAAGAGATCATTTAGGTTTGATAAAAATAAGAAGGGATTTAGAATTTTTGATAATAAGAAGTACTTAAAGTACAAGAAGAGTCTCTACATGAAAGAATATTACATCTCATCAGATGAGAGTGAAGATAGTGACTTAGATTATGATCCTGAAGATGATGGTCTTGTTGAATATGAATACCTCTACATGGTTGAGGAAAGGAGTTGTTCATATAAAAATGAGTCTACTTGGAGTGATTCAAATGATGATAAAGATGAGGTGGACTATCAGACTAAATTGATGAATGCTCTTGAAAAACTAAAGATTGAGAAGAAGATTAATAAGAAAATAAAGTCTCAAATCAAGGACTATGAATAATAATTTAGTGTGTTTGAGGAAATAATGAATGAATAAACCAAAGAGAATGAAGATATAGTCAAGCATCTCAGTTATCAATTAGAAATACTATTTACAATCCTAAAATCTATAGAAGATGAATGTTCAAGGTATTTAACTGAAAATGAGTCATTAAAAGCTAAGTTAAAAAATACATCTAGTAAGATGAAGTCATTTGTGATATTTGAAAAGAGCTCAAGTGATCTAAATAATAAACTAAGAGATCAAAAGCCTGTAAGTGATAGAACTAGTCTTAGATACAAAGAACTAGAAAATACAACTCAAGATAAGATCAAGACTAATGTCAATTAGACCTGAAAGGTCAACAATCAATCAAGGAATGAAGATGCTAGTAGAATGAAGACAAATCAAATCAGACAACCAAATGTCATGAGTTATGCATGTTTTAATAGCTACTATTCCACATGTAATTAGTTTAGGAGTAGAGATAGATAATGTAAGAGACCTGTTAGAAATGAGTTTACATGGAAATATGATGTGGGTCATCAATCAAAAGGTGTAAAAAAAGTTAAGTGTTTCAACTATCTTGATGAGGGACATTTTGCTAAGCATTGTCCAAATAAGGTAAGGCAAGGTGAGTCTTCTTCAAAATGAGTAGTTTATTTCAATTGTCAAAAGAATGGACATATTACAAAATTTTCTTCTAATCAGGAAAGACAAGATAAACTTCTTGTAAAAGGTAGTGTGCTTAAACTATCAATATAGAGGTCACATTTATAGATTCTATAAGCAAAGTCCTACAAGATAGAATAGGTTTAATTATGCTCCTAGAGTGAAAGAAAGAAGACAAGTTAACTCATATAAACCAAAGGTGGTAAGTATGAGTCACAATGAGTCTACAAGTCTAAGTAATCTATTTTCTATGGTGGAAAATGATATAGAAGTTAAAGAGTGCCAAGGGATATAATTTTTTTTAATGTTTTAAATGGAAAGACCAAGCTCAAGGAAAAGACCAAGGTACTAGTTTAGGCTAGTTTTGAGGTGTGTATGGATTCAAGTGAACATCCTGATGTTGTTGAACAAGTTTCAAGTTAATAACATTAGTTGTCAATACCTAGTGATGAGGTTCCAAACTACAAGGAAGATTCTTCAACTAAAAAGGTATGTGATGAATCGATGTTATCCCCATGTGTTGTTAATATAGTCTTAGAAGAGAAGGATGATGTTGTAGTCGATGAGGAAGTTGTTTCTCTTAAGCCTAAGAAGAAAAAGAAAAAAGAACTATTAGTATTAAATGACCAGGGAGGAGAAGGCATATGAGGAGTTATGGGCAATTCTTAGTTTCACATTATTCTAAAGAACCATGTGAAGTAGGGTGTCTTTGGCTATGCTTATTAAGAGAATCCTTTCATTGGAGAAGCAAGTGTTGTTTTGGTGTTCTTCAAAAGGTCCTAAAAGGAAAGATATAAGTATTTCCAATTGGAATTTATATGTCAAGATGAGAGAAGTGCTTTGATGAGTTCAAAGTGATGTCATAAAGTGTTTTTACTAATGAGATTGATGAAATGTCAAGAAGAGTTTGGTGCTCAGAAAGGTTTGTGCACTTCATTATGATGTATTCCAGGTGGTTTTGTGTCTTGATGATCTTGTTTGTGCTTTTTGGAGGTTTTTGTGTGCTCCCAAGTTTATCTTTCTTATTACAAATCAAAGCCATGGTATAGGAATCCATGGTTCCTATAGGTATGAAGGCTCAAATATTGGTATATAAGTGTGTGATGGTTGTCTCCAAGTGTGAAATAAGTTTTAAAGGTGGGTCTTAACTAGAAGGAGGTTTGTTGACCTTGTTTGTTTTGAGATTCTAGAGATTTGGGTTATGATAGAAAAGTGGTTTTCATTATGATTTAGTGTATGAGGATTATTATTAGGTTGAATACACCAAATGGGTTATAAAATCAATCTTCATAGAGATTTCAAGGTTTTTGTTTTTCAAATTATTCAATTTTTTGTCAAAATGGAGGCTTAATTAGCTAATATATTTGTGAAAGAAGTATGTTACATAAGAAGATATAGGTGATGTAAATTGGTGTGTTTAATAGGGAATATGATATTGCTCTATATATGAATTTTTAGATATTGAAAATATGTCTACTAAAAATTGTGGGATCTATAATTTCTAGGAAGGGCTACAAGGAGTCTTGACAGGCCTAATGTGAAGATTTAATGTTTTTGATCAATTTCCCCAAAATATCAAGGCATGATTGTTTCAATGTGAGTTCTTAGGTTGGTTTATATCCTATTTCCTATTTGGTGAGTGGCATGAAGTTCAATTGGTGAACCTTGAGGTGGCTTGAGAGACAAAGCTAGTAAGCATGTGTGGTGGTTCTTCATGGTGTGTGAAGATCTAAAGATTCTCAAGAGGTGAAATGGCTTAGATATATTATGGAGACTCCCTCTCAAATGTTTCTTAGTTAGTTCCATAATATTTTAATGCTTTTTTGTGTTATTTCTTCATTGGTTGAAGAGAGTGTTGGCATGTAGTAAGAGGAAGTTGTCAAGGAAAATAAGAGGTAGGCTCAAGGTAAGGGGGAGTTTTTATCATATTTATAAGGTGTTACTCTCTTTTTGGTAGTATTTTTAGGTCCTCAAGATCATTTTGTGCCCACCTTTTCATTATGTCAAAGGGGGAGAAGGTTCCTTTTGTGAGAATGCTTGAAGAGAGAGAATGAAGGTGGGTTGTATGATGGTGTTGACATAAATGACAAAGGGAGAGATTATTGGCTAGTTTTTAGTGATGGCATGGAGGTGTCCAAGTTAGTGGATGAATTTTATTAATAGTCTAAATTTCAATGACAAAGTGCATAGAGTGCTTGTCCTAGTATGCTTGAAGTAGCCTTGGTTGGTTTTCAATTTTGGCATGATTAGGGATGGATTTGAAGTATTGAACACGTGTGAGGGGTATTATCAGAGTTCAAGGATGATTTGAGATCTTGTGTAGGTTCATGGTATTCATTCAATTCTTCATTATGTTCATCTTGGCATAGCTAGTTTTGTGATGGAAAAAATTGAGTAGGCATATTGATGACATTATATTTTACACATGTGAAAGTTATAGGAATAGCTTGATATATGTATGGATTCCCATATGTGAAGAGATTGTATGGTTCAAATTTTAGGTAATGATTTTGAGTGTAGATAAATATATGTGGGTGAAAAGATGACCTTTCATATAGAAGTTCACTATGTTTCTATACTTAGCCAAACCATCACTACATAGCATGAAGATATGAATGAACCAAAAAGTTTGTGAATTTAATGAAGGTAATTATAAATCCAACTAAGGTTAAAGGTTTTCATGAATATGTTATATAAAGTGACAATAAGGTACCATAAATATTTGGACTCTTGAAGTATTTTCTAGATCAAGTTATAAAGCTTCAAATTTACTCTAGTAGACTGTGATGGGCTGAAGACTATCGATTTTAATCATGTTGAGGTATGAGGTCATTGGTTTAGAAGATATAATAGTGATAAATTAATCATACATGTTGATATCAATGGTGAATATGAACTCAACATGTCAAAGGTTGCATGTGCTAGTGATAAGTCTCACAACCTTGCTAATCTGACAAAAGATCAATAGTGAGCAGAGGTTCATACTTATGAATATCAACAATGTAGGACAAGTCAAAGAGTTAATATAACATGTGGGAATACTAAGTGGAAAAATAAAATGGACCAACAAAAAAGTGTTAAAAAGGCACATGAGGGTGCTAAGTTTTGTAATCATGGGAGTTTTGATCAAGATGTAATGGTGAGCATTATTGTTTAAAGTCTAGGCTACTCTTGAGGAGATCGACAGAGCACATTCATTCCAAATTATCAAGAAATAACTAGATGATGACAAGTGTTCAATGTTTAATAGTAATAAAAGGTAAATATTAAGATAGTTTTGAGGTATATCAATGATTCATATTAATTTAATCTATGTGAGTGAACAAGTTGAGGTTAATATGTTTGAATTTTAATAGTTGCTCAGTAACCGTTGGAATTCAAATATTCAAATTTGCCAAGGAAAACCTATATATAGTTTTTGTTCTTTAAAATTTGATATATGTATAACTTGATCATGGTGTAAATATAAAAGTTGTAAAGGACTTATATATGCATCCATTAAATCTAGTTAGAAAATATGAATGTTTGTATAACTACAAATATTGAGCTCCAAATTTTATTATGTTTGACTATGGTCTGTAAGTGACCCAAGAAGGATAATTGATTTTTTTATGATGGTATTTGGATGTTTCAATGAGACTTATCTATTTTATAGTGTTTTAGACTTCCTAAGGATGATATATATGGATTTTTGAGGTTTTACTAGTCCATATTTAGTATAAACAAATGCTTAAAAGTTGACTATTTGTTCGTTCATGGTGTTCTTGTGTACAAGGCCAATGTTTGAGTAGATTGATTATACATAGATGTGTGTAATGATGAATATAATATTTTAAGGATGTCTAAGGGGTCATATGGAGTGGAAATATGCATTTGTAAGTGGTCATGCATTTCTAATTTTTCATTGAAGTGATAAAGGGGTGAATAGGTCTCCATGATACCTATAAGGGCTATTAAAGCCTAATTAAAAGGCATATCTACTTAAGTGTGACCCATATTTGTTATGGCCAACTAGTGTGGATGGTTTTGAGCTAAGTTATATGTCTTAAGGGATAATACAAGTATTATGTCTAACCTAGAAGATAATAATCATGATGGCTCTATAAAAGGTGAAATCAAAGTTGGTGATTTCTAGACTTGAAAGAAGAAGTGTGTAAGATTTGAAGAGCGAAGGAAAGAAAAAAAAGGGTGTGTTCTTAGTGGATGGGTTGTAGAGTATAATAAGTTGATGACTATGTGTATGGCCTTTAGGTTATATTTATAAAGTCCAAGATAGTGCCCTTGTAGGTTTGAATATTGAGAATGAGTGAAGAGGTTTAGAGTGATCCAAAAGGATGTTTTGGATGCCTTGAGTGCAAGCAAAGGATAGATGATGTATGTGTGACCTTGGTGGTTTATTTGAGAGGAAAATTAGAGGTTAGACCATGTGTATGACCATTTGGTAATGTTGTTTAGGTTATGATATATTTGTTTTTGATAAGTTTAGAGTGATCCAAAATGTGGTTTTGGATGTTTGTGGCTATGTGAAGAAGTGAAGGGGATGATATACATTATATCTCCATCAAATTGGTAGGAAATCAGTGTTCAGGAGATGTTCATATCATATTTTTTTGGAGGGTGTTCAACATCTAGGTTAGAAGGACTTGACCATCCTAGGAGTAGGTGTTCCTTATGGAATGGGTGTTTTACTAAAGTCTAGTTAGAAGGACTTGGCAATCATAGGGGTAGTTGCTCTTTGTAGAACAAGTGTTTCACTAATGTTTAATTAGAAGGACTTGACCATCCTAGGGTTAGGTGATCCTTATGGAATAGGTGTCTCATTTTTTCGTACTTCTTATAGGATAATTAGTTCATGTTTTTTTAGGCTTGAGAGTGGGTTTTAATCTCCAAGAGGGTTTCCCACATAGATCTTATGTTGTATGTGTAAACTTGCATTATCTATTTATTCATTGTTATAAACAACTTGAATTCTTCATGAATGATTGGTTTAAATTCTTAAGTGTTTAAAGGGTTTAGAAATTTAATTACATTTATTTCCACCATTGATTAATACCCCCCACCTCTTAGTGGTTTTTACCTCTAACAAAAAGGTTAGTAGCTATCGTTGGTTTCAAATTTGACTTACACTAAGAAAGTTATGTTTCAAACCTTCCACATACAACCCATTAATTGCCTTGGTGTTCTCATTTTCCAAACTCAAGATACCCTTGCCAACTATATTGGCAATTGTGTTATCTCTAAATCTCATTATTCTTACAACATTCTTATTTAATGAGATGAACTTACTTTTGTCTCTTATCATCGGGCTTGAGCAACCACTATCTATATATCATTTCATGCCTTCATTTTGAATATGAAATTTAGTTTAAGATAGAATAGATTATTTTCCTTTAGTATTTTGTTCTTCCTTATCAAATAATCTTTCTTGAATCTTGGGCTCAATATGATTAGTCATAATTTTCTTTAGATTCCATACCAATGTTTGACCCTTCTCATGCACTCTAGGAGTTACATATACCTTTTTAAGTTATGAAAGCCTTCTAACTATATTAGAATAAGATCTTGAAATGTGTTCCATATTATGATAACTATAACACACAATATTACTATACTTACCTCTTGACTGATCACTCCTCCCATGGTCTCATGATAACTCATCCCTTAAGACCGTTCTACAATCACTTGCTCTATGACCAAAGATATGATAAGAAAAATAATAACCATTAAAATAATTGTAATATCTTATTACATTGGGCTGCCTTATTGGTCTCTTCATATTGACTTTCACATTGGTACTCTTGACTTGTTCTTACTTTTCATGCTCTTTCTCAAAATTTCTCATATTGTCTATGAGTTGCTCATGCTCAACCTTCAAGTAATATATATCTATATTCAATTGATCATACTCAACTTATTTTGATATAAACTTTGTAATGACACCTTCTAACTAATTCTTGAGATCTTTATGGTCTTCTCATCTTTTTTTTGACCATGTCACTCTTTAAGGTACATATTTGATCCTTAAGATCCTTGACCATAGATCTCAACTCATGTTTCCTCATTTTTTAGTCTTCAAATCATCTAGGGCACTTAAGATCTCAAATTAAAATTATAATTTAACTTCTCCTTCATTATCATAGTATACTTTTTCATCATACATGTTGTCTTTTTCCTCTTCATCACTAGACATCTTGTGCTTCTTAGGATCACCTTCAAGTTGTTAGGCCTATTTCAAAGAACCAAGATCTTATACCAATTATTGGAATCATAATTAATAGTGGGAGGTGAATTAGTCTTCAAAACTCTTAATTAATTACACTTGTACATTCATGAACCATTCAAAGGAACTTAGTGATTTAACAGTGCATTAAGAACCAATCACATGAGAATGAAACAAGATAACACATCACATATCTGAGAAACCCTCATAGGGAAGAAAAAACACTTAAAAAATATTGGAAAAACTATCTTATAAGATAATGTATCAAATTTAGTTGATCACCAACCCACATGGAGCACCAACCCCAAATTTATGAATCACCCACTTGTTAAGAGGCTACAATGCCTTATGATTATGCACCAACTTAGTAAAAGGATAATTATGAAATCACAAACCTTTAAGTCAACTCCAATTCCATCTTTACCAAGCACCAACTCAAACAAAAACAATTCTACAAGCACCAACCTACAAGAAAGCTTCAACTCCTTCTTTGACCAAACACTAACTCAGCCAATCACACTTCTTTCATCTACTCTTCCACTCAACTCTCTATCTAAATTATATCTAATATCATACATTAAGAGCACATATTTGATGCAACTCTGATATCCTCTCAATAGATAATCAACGTATGATGATCACTCCATCTCTACTTCACTCAATTTCTCTCAAAATACCTCTAGGCTTATTTACTCAATTAGCCCTCTTCAAGACTAAATAGGTCATATGACATTGATATTAAACTTCAAAAAAACTATATGATCATCATTGAATTCTTATCTACTCTCTCCTAACTAATTAAAACATATTACCCAACCTCTTTAGATTCATTTATTTATCAATCCATTCACTTTCTCACTACTTTTTAAATAGGCCTAAAATGTCTTGCTTATATCAAGACTCTTACACACATATTGGTTAGACACACACACTTACCACCTTTGGTTGATTACACAATAGGTCTTAACACACATTAAAAATATTAATCAATCATTATTAGTTGGACACAACACCTCATAATCCTTATTCCTTCTTTAGGTCTCATGGAGACCTAATTGCATTAGGTCTTATTGTTAACACATTACCATTTGATCCCTTGGAAAACATTACACCTCCATACATATCATAACCATTTCACACAACATCCAAATACACCTTATCCAGTAACCTTTGGTCTTCATAACACCTTTTAGGTCTAAATTCTTCATGAAATCCCTCAACATTACTCAATCTTATTAGGTCTGTGTACACCAAAAAGTCTTCCTATCAATACTGAAGATCGAACACACTTAAGCAACTCAAAAATGATAAAAAAAATACATATATAGAATCTACATGACCTTAAGGTGATTACCAAATGCATTAGATAATTTCATTCAAAGTTTAGGGCTTCAATATAAACTCATCAAAACACTCAGTTAGAACTATCAGAATACTCAAAACATTTGACCTCCAATACCTGTATGAACACTTTCAAAGACACCTGATGCATTCAAAATATTATCTAACATATTCAAAACATAGTCATGAAACATTTAACTTCAATTACTTTATGAACACTTTCAAAGACTCTTAATGCATTTAAAATATTTTGTAACATATTCAAAACATCCTCAAACATAAAACTCATATGGTCTAATAACATAATATTAGTCTTTTAGACCAATCTCATGACCTTATATCTCATAGACCAAACTGAACCAAACAAGCCATTTTAGATTCAACACTTTAATCTCTTTTCCTAACCTCCAAATATTATTCAAATAATTTAACATGACATAATATTCCTAAAAAAATCTCCATGCACTTGGTTTCATCATTATACCATGAAAACACACTCAAATTCATATTCTCATCTCTGTTTGGGTTTTGCACTATTTGCTTCATTAGACCTGTCAATGACTAGCCTACTTGGATCACCAAATTTTAACACATAAATCATATAACCTATCTAAAAACCATCATGGAAATGAAATATGGGTCCCTAACTTATTTCTCCATCAATTTAGCTACTTTGACCAAGTCAAATTTTGATTATAATAATAATTTATTCATAAACAAAACATTTCCTATAGGATCTTCTCACTCATCTAACAACTTAATACCACCTAGATGTGATTGATAGAGTCTAATATAATATATAATATATTTATTTATCATTTCAATCCATTCTTAATTTATTCAAGCAACACCTTTCATATTGAGTCCTTATTAGGGTTTTAGGAAGGTTTAACACAAGTTTTGGTGTTAACAACTATTCATTAAGGAATCTCCCTTAAATAAAAACAAATGCTTTTAGATATTATCTAGGACCCCTATCCATCTCTCATTAATATCTTAGGTTACCATGTAGAGATTACATGTGCCAATGAACACATGAAAGTCCTTCTCAAGTTTACATACCTTCATTATGTGCACTTGAGAAACCTCAAAACCACCTTCCATGCCTTTTCCTAAAAACCATAACCTCATACTTCATGATCACTCCTAAAAAAAATTAATTACCTCTATCCATGTTCTCCTTCACACATTCACCTTGAAATATGATCCTCAAACCTCAATAGGCTAAGCAGGGCTAAAGAATGGTCTAAGTGTAGACCAAGACTGAAGGACCTACCTTTAAAGACTCACTTTAAAACACTTCTAAGTGTATCTACACCTTATTATCATGATAATACAACCTTAATAACCTACCACATGCCTAATTTCACTCACCTCGTCATGCCACCAGCTCATAGCTTCACCATGCCATGACTAGGCTTAACCTTCCAATTCACTTGATACCTTAACCTATTCCTTCCATTTCATGACCTCAACAAAACATAAAAAGGTATATATAAGACATAAAAACACACTCTTATCAATTCACCATTATATTTATGATGAAAATAATATTTCATAACCTCATATAGATTGAAGAACACATGGCCAAGCTTTATATGACTTGACATCTCTCTTTCATGCAACTAAACACCTTTGACACCAAACCCGAATAGATGATTCTTGATATCACACATAGTCAATCCTGACATAAATGACCTATACTTTCATGAAACCATAATACATTAGTTACCTTTAAATTATCTCTTTCCTTCAAATTCTCTCTTGACTTCAAATTATCTCATGACAATATCAACCTTGATCACTAATCACCTTTGACAACATAATTATGCCAACTAAGAATACATTCTCAATAGGCTAATCATATCAAAAATACTCATTCATTTATCAACACTCTCTTTATTCCACTACCATGCTCAATCACTTGACCAAATAGACATTTGACATCAATAACCATTATGCATTTACATGATGCACCCTTTTGACATCAATGACAATAACATGCCAACATTGATATGCTTGTTAGTAGATTTTATGGGTCTACTAACATAAGGAGTAGAATCAAAAGATAGGGAAGGTTGGTATAATTAACAGACTCTAGTCCAATGATTGATAACTCTATTAATATCATAGTAAGGGTGATTGGCCCATTGGTTAGGCAAGGGATCAAGCTATAGCAAAGGTAGAAGGATATCACCAATTGTAGGTAGGGCTATGGACAGACTGGATTAGGTTTGGTTGAAGAAGAAGAAAAATTAGATGTAAGATGAGGATTAGCTAAGGGTAGATTAGGTTAGGATTTAAACTAGGCTCAATTAAGGGAGAATCTAGATGAATAGAGGGATTAGGGTTAGTTACAAGAATCTCTATGGGAGGCAGGCTATAGGGATCCTGGTATCTAGTGAAACTATAGGGACCAGTCATAACATAATCCATAAACATGCTCCTAAGAGGCTTTGAAAAATGGATGTGTGTTATTTTAATGCTCCATCTCTACCTATAAATAAGAGGAATAATACTATAATTAGGGACTATATAAGATGTAATATGATAAGAACATAAAGCTTGAAAAAAATAAGAACAATAATGAAGGATCCTATCATCTCTACCTAAACGAGACCTCCTAGAAGTGGATCATCTAAAGTATAACCATCATCATAATAGGGTGTATAAAGGTTAATGGTGTAGGTAGGTATGATATTTTCATCAAAATTTACATTTACATTATGAATAGAATTATGAGTCTTGGTTAAGACCATAGGTATATCATCAATAGGTGGTTGATAAGAATGTGGCTTTAAGGATGATGGAAGTTGGGAAATGAGATGAGGAGAGAGATATAATGTTTTTATCTTGAATTTTATCTCATTTAGATCATCTTCATTTGAGTTTAAGAGGTTGGGTAGTATATTCCCTATTAGTTCAAGGTGACCATGATAACCTCAAGTAGAGTTGATGGGAAAATTTAAATGGCTATATTCGTAGAATGGAACAGTCAAAAAGGGTTCAAGGGTTGGAATTTTGAATACACCATGACCTTGGGATTTTTCAAAATTCCAAGGGTTGATGTCTCCTTTAATCCCAAAGATAACACCATTATGGGGAAACATGACACATTGGTAGGTAGAAGAGGTGATAGCCCTTATGCAATGATTCCAATTCCTACCAAGAAAGATATTATAAGAAAGGGGAAATTTGAATATCATAACCTTTACTCAAACAGTGGTAAGAAAGATGGTAATAGGGAGCCACACATAACCTAAATGAGGCATTTACCTTCAATCATAACCTTGACAAATGATACATGTGGATATAATATTATACCTATAATATCAAAGATTTTTAATGAAGTTGAGGGAGGCAACACAAGTACTTGAACCCTCATAAATAAAAGTATGCTTGACTTGGATATCACTTATTTAAACAATTATAAAGAGTGGAGGATAATTCACATAAAGTAGAATCTCATCTAGGATCATGGAATTAATAGGTAATTTGAAAGAAAGAGAAGTATCCATTGTTTCATCAATGTGCATAGACATCTATTTGCATTTTCAAAAGATACTATCTTTTAGCCCAGATAAGGTAGCTTCACATCTTTCTAGGTGAGCATGATGGATGTTCATTTTGAATAAGAGTTACATCAAGAAATTAAAATGATGTGGAGAGGTTCACATGAGTTCAAGAAAGGTTATTTGAGATGGGATATTATTAAGTTCTATGATATGGTCCCATTCATCATAACCCATGGGCGGAGTACTAGAGAGAGGTGCATAACATTGGAGGAGTTCTTGTGAAGGAGGATTATAATCACATTCAAACTTGTGTTGATAAGACATGGTTAGTTTAGTTTGGGTAAAAATTGATTTATTGTCTTGAGAGGATGGGGTAGTTGATTTAGGTTTGTTTAATTATTGGTTTTAAGAAGTGTTATTATAAGGTTGAAGAGTGTTGTCAATGGGTAGAGAGTTTGGGGAAATTGTATAAATAGTATGAGAGGTGTTATCTAATGGAGGTGTTGGAATTGATTCATGAAAATATATAATGTCTTTTTGCCCCAAATATGTTAGTTGAGATGGGGAAAAATCTTGGATAATAAAAAAAAAATGGGATGGTTGGGGTGTGTGTGTAGGATGAGAATCAATGAAAGCAACTACCCTTCACATATTGGTCAGATTTACCACATTCTATTTGAGATTTTGATCTATAAGACTTTCAACATTTTTGGTGGAAGTAGTATTATCATTATTATCTTTATGATTAGGAAGAGGGTATTTATAGATGGCTAAATGAGCATTAGCTAGGTTCAAATATTAATTTATATTTTGTGTTTCATGATCTTTTAAGGAAATATCATAGGCTTATTAGCATTTACGAATGAGGTAATCATGATCAAAATTTAGACCAAGGAGGAAATTCATATCTAAGTTAAGTAATTGCCTAAAATTCTCATGAGATTTCCCCTAAAAACATTAAAACAACAAAATTTATTTTTGTCATACTTTATGCAATGGGAAATGTAATAGATCTATAAATCAATCCTAACTTGGAGAAGATAAATCCTACTTACACTTTTGATTTGGGATACATTATATAATCAAGGTCATGACTAATATGGATCCACTAGACCTATCTAAGGGATCTTTTACCACAAATAATATAACTAGGGAGGGTTTTAAAGCCTCTAGTCAAGTAAAATTATGTAGTAACCCTAACTAGGTCGTATGTTTTCATATTCTCTAAAATAATAAGGCAAAATCTAATCTAATTCTCACCAAAGCATGTGACATAAAGTGGGGGTAATACAATTTAAAAGCAAACATGCACATAAAACATATACTCACATAATGTATATGGAATCTTAATGCATAGAAGAGAAGTGAAAATGCATATCTATCTACTCTTATAAAGGAAGAAAAAAGTTAGGAATACTTACCTTTGGAGATGAACCCATCGAGCCTCCACCTCTCCCTTATCCAAGATTCTTTTAAATAGGTTGTTTTAGTATGTAATGATGACAAAGATAAATGAATTCTAGGATACATAACCTATCAATGCATCCAAAATACTTTTCCACAAGACAAGATTTGTATCTCCAAAGAAAGTATGGAACCCTAATCTTGATCCTCAAGTAGAATGGTGGATAAGCAAATGTGTAATATATCTTACTTATTATTATCTTCTCTTTTTTATGAATTCTAAAATGAATGTGTATATATAGGTGGATCTAACCCTAGACCTTTCTAAAAGTTTAGTTGATAGAGTCATCTCAATCGACTCATATTGCTAAATGATAATAATAACTATCAATTAGAATACTAAGTCAGCCCAATTGACTTTATATTGTTAATTAATAAAAATAAGTATCAAATAGAATACTAAGTTGTCCTAGTTGAGTATGTATTATTGATTGATAATAACAAGTATTAATTAAAATACTAATTCAGTCTAATCAACTCTATATTATAAACTATCAAAAAGGGTTTTAGGCTTAGAAAGGGTTAATAAAGGTAGAAAATGACTAGAGGAGGGTTCAAGAGAGGAGACAATGCTTAGGGAAGTACATAGGAGAAGGTTGTGTTGATATAAAGTGGTTGGATAAATTTTAGGAATGATAAAAATCCACAACAATATTAAGAAGCACCAATGGTCTGCCCACCCCTTTCTCAGTGCACCCTTTAAGGTGTACACTCAGAGATATTTAAACATGATAGGTTCATGCAAGATATAAAATGTTATTAAGTGGTAAATTTAATAAACATATTATGTGTATATATATTCCCCACTTTAATCTCATCACATGTCATGGGAATGGAATAGGGGATGGTGCTTCGAGAAAGAACATAACAACACACAAAATTGAGATAACTAAAAATGACATATGAAAAGTAATGCTAAAAGGAAATGTAAGTAATTAAAAGTAACATATACATAACTTGACTTACTTTTATTCTAAATGACCACATTAAAATATGTTAATAGTTATTGTGGAGGGTGTAATACATGCATTCAAGAAACCTTATGTATACAAAACTAACAATAGAAGCAATGTGGGTGTATGTAGGATGGTCAAAGTATCAATGAATAAATTTAAAAACTAATTAAATGAATTACAAAAATTAGAAAATTAGTATTTTTAAGGCAAGGTTAGAACTAAAATATTGATGGAAAATGAATTTAGAAAATACTAAATCATATTGGAAAGCATGTAAAACATAAATGGTAAAAAGGAATGTAGAACATAATAAATCATGTTTGGAATCTTGTAAAACATAAATGGAAAAAAGGAATGTAGAACATACTAAATCACATTGGGAATCATGTAAAATATAAATGGCAAAAATGAATATAGGACATACTAAATCACATTGGTAAGTATGTAAAACATGAATGGCAAATGAAATTTCAATGCAAAAAAACTCTAACAAAGATATGTAATCAAGTGAAAGTAACCCCATGTAAGATAAGCATATCAAATAAAACATAAAGAAAAATCATGAATGATTGAAAAATAAATGTAAGTCAAGATGCAATAATAACATGAATAAATCATAAATAAATAAAAACATGTAAAAATGTAAAATGTCATATGTAAGATAAGTTAAGTCCACAAAAATCAAATAAGAACATGATAGATAGATAGATGAAAACCAAAATCTCTAAAGGATGAAAACTCAAACTAAGTACTTATTCTGAGATGTAATGTAAGAAAACACAACCACCTAATGACATGACTAGTATGATATTGATATGGTGTGGTAAATAAATGGTGTAAGGGTGTTTGTGAGGAACGCTTGGTCCTATCCAAGGTCTTAAAATAAAACTCACAAAATATAAACCAAGAGGCATAATAAGGTAGATGTGATCAAGGATATGATCAACTAAAAGTGATATCCAATAAGGGAATATAATGAAAATATGGTGTAAATAAGGAATATAAGGCACCAAATTAGTGATGTGAACATCCTTAGCAAGAATGAGACACACTAGGAAAGTGATAAAGGCTAAGATATATCAACATCAATGACTTAGGACACTTTGAATAATGAACACAAATATTGGACTACCAAGTTAAGTAAATAGAACAATTCATGAAGTATATATACATGAAAGTTCAAATGGCCGTACCTTCCCACAACATGTTCCCCATTCCTCAGGACCCCTTATAGATCCATCAGTCTACTATGAATATTGGGTACTTTCATGAGAAAGTATGTGGAACTAGATAGTATATGATATAATGATAAATCCTACCCTAGTATACTAGCCTACAGCACCCAAATGGACCTTGGCTCTATCATGAGGCCAACTATATAGTTTGATCTTTGACTAAGATAGGAGATGTAAAAAATATAGTCATGTTTTTTGGTGTGATTTGACTTATAAGATTGTTTTTGCCTTTTCTATTATTTGAATTTTAACTCTTTTGGATTTTTGTATTCCTCTTCCTCCATATAGATTTGGATAACCAAACATGAGTGAAATAGGTGGCAAACATAAGATAGATTACACTTGGTCACTATAGAAAAGAACCTAAAGACAAAGGTGCCTAAATACTCTTTGACTTGCCCATAAGTAAGTGTGAAATCTCAAAATTAACTAATGTTAGCCTCAACTGAAAGGAGAAAAAGGAAATATGGGGATCATGAGAGACCCATCTATGTAATAAGTGATACAATGATGAATATGATTGTAGCTAATCACAATGAGGTAAAATAGTGTTATGAAAGGGATGGGGCTATGATTATGATAGTCATGTCACTAGAGAATCCATATTAACCTACAACAGATCTCACACAAGCACTAAAGAAAGTAGTCATCCCAAAATATGGGTTTAAATATGTTTTAATGTGGTAATTTGTGCTGAGAGATTGAACCTATCCATGGTCTTACACTATAACTAATAAGGTGAATACCAATGAGGTGAATGTTAAATAACGGGGGGAAATAATCATAAAGATACTAAGGTAAATAATGACATAAAAAGACAAAAATGAAAGAGATATATAATTACTAAAATGAAAACAAATGCCAAATATAATGTGTAAGAAAACTAAAGAATCCAAAGGTGATAATGATTCTAGTAAAGTGAAACTAAAAGAGGTAAAGTGCACAAAAATAAATAAACATGAGAAAAAAAAATAACAAGTAAGATATATACTAACATATTTATCAAATATGAGCATGTGAAATACAATCATATGTGTCTCAAAATATTTCGTGAAGATGGATTTGTTTGTTATTATGTATTGTAAATTAAGAGTGGGCATCGTTATATGCCCCAATTAGGTAAGTATAAGTAGGGATGGACATCAAAAGATGACCCAAGGTCTAAAGGGACATGTGGATGGGCATCACAAGATAACCCAAGGTTTGAAGGGACATATGGATGGGGATCACAAAGATCCCCAAAATGTGAGGTGAAGTGAGGTAACATTTAACTATTAAAATTATTTTCATTAGGCTGGTAGGTGTATTTTGAGATAAATTAATATGTTGGTTTGTTTGATTTTAAGGATGTTAAATTTGACATATTATGTGTAGGATATGTGTAGGTTAAGAGGTAAAGGAGGTAAAGTAGGACCATGTATGATATGCTTTGGAGTAGGCATTTGAACTAGGTACTCCTTTGGTTCATGTGACCTAAGAGGTTTAGGTTTAATGGATGCAATGATATGTTTAAAGTTTTTCATGTTATATATCCTTTCCTTATTGGTGTAGAAAGAAGGATCGATTGTGGTTTGAATAATAATAATGGATACGGTGTAGGTATGGGATAATTTTTGTTGTTTAATAGGTAGTTTATATTGATGTGATTATGATTATTTAGATTGAATTTGTGAGGCTTGAAGATAGTATTGATAGCATAGTTTTGTTAGAGTATCAAGATTTAAATGTGGACCAAGAAAGGAATCAAGAATAAATTAATGAATATCATGAAAAGAATCATGACAATGGCCTATAGTAGTATGCCACCAACAAAAAATATGAATATTGTACTATTTTCGAGGAGATTTGGAAGGATCAAAGCTCATGGGTTTAGAGGGTGGTAGTTTATTCTCAATTTGTTCTAGACTTAAGGGAGGGTGGGTTGGGTTAAAATTGGTTGAATTGGATGCTTTATTTTGATGTTGGGGAGGCTTGGATGAATCAATGTTATGAGAAAAAGATTGAAAAGGTTTTTTTTCTTAGTTGTTTGAGGTTTTAAAAATTGAGTCATAATAAATTATTGCCTTTTTGCTTAGTCTAAGGCTTCTTCTAAAATTTTAAGGGAAAAGATTCAAAATTTGTATTGAAGGGGATATTTAATAGTAGTAACAAATAGTTTTAAAAAAGTATCATCATTCATGTTATGGTCTACTTTGTGAGATAGAGACTTCCATCATTTAATGAAAGTGTGATTAGATTTATTAGGGAGTTGATTAGCATTGATGAAATGTCTAAGATAATTTTTAGGAAGGTCATCATGTTGGAATTCCTTCATTAGAGAATTAAACAATTCATCTAGTTGTGAGATGGAATGTCTAGGAATTTGGTTATACATTTCAAGTACATCACCAACAAAGGTTTTGGATAAGAGCTTGGTGGTATCAAAGGTGTTAGTTTGGACCCATTCCTTATAGAGATTACCAAAAGACTTAAGAAATATAATAAGGTCCTTAGTATCATCATATGTAATAGTTGGAGAAATGTTTCCAATATCTATGGATATAATGAATGGAGATAAAGGTTTATTTTGAATATGTTGAAGAGTTTTATTGTGCAAAGTAGGTTAATGAATGATATTTCATTGGCATCTCTAAGAGGATGGAGGGATAAATTATGATTTAGTTGAGACATGTTGAAATTAGGTGGTTGAATAGTCATGTGTAATAATTTTTTTTTCATTTGAATCATTTGGGAATGGTTAGTTTTTTGTATGATGTTCATTTGTTGAACTATTTGTGCAATAATTTTAGTTGTGTTGATTTGTGTATTAATATTTGAAGGTGGGGTATTAGTGTTGTTTGGAGGGGGATTATTAGTGTTGGTGGGATTAGGGGTATTACGTAGAGGATTTCCAACATTATTATTTGGAGGAGGACTAGGATGAAAGACCTCAACTATATTACATTGTGTAGTGATTGGTTTTGGATTAAGAAAAGATGAAGGAATAAATTGAATAATTTCATCTGAAGTAATAAAATAAGTGAGGTTCTTATCTAAATCCTTAATTATGTAATGTTTTTGACCAAGTGTAGGTTGAAAATATGACATCATTATGAAATATGGCTAGATAACCACATCAAATAATATTTACCAAGGTGTACAAAGTTGATAGGGTCAAATGTGTACTGTTTAGGCATAAGGACACAAAATGAAGATAAAATTGGCTAAACATATAATATGGTCAACCCAAAGGTACTAAGTCAATTGGGTTGACTTAGTACTATAGAGAGAATTTTTTATTAAATAATAAGAATACATGTTCAAATAGGTTAACTCGTATTATAGGCAGAAAAGGTGAAATAGTTAGTGAGAGACTTTGTCAACATAGATGATAGTGTTATTAAAATAGGAAATATTATTTCTAATAATATGAAAGAAAACATACAATCAATAAAATAAATTTGTTTGGTCTAATTAGATCACACAACACAAATCTTGCACAAATGTTGGCTAGTACAAGTTTTGAAATACAAAATACAATGATCAAAGAGCAAGAAACAATTTTAAATTAAAAGCTAACTAAGTTGTCAGTCCTAAGTACTATTAAGTTATAATAAATTTTGTAATTAAAGTGATAAATATTTGGCAATAATAAGGAACTAAAAGATAATCTAAGGTTTGTTTTAGGTAGTTTAGGCTGAAAGGGATCTATGTTGTCAATAATATTGGCTTAGTATTGGGGCCTACCCCCTCACTTCACAATACCCCAATGATAAGGGTGTCGGGTGCTTTGCCAATATATACCATTAATCACATATTTATACTTGGCCAAAAAACCAAGTTTCCACCTTGGTGATGAAATCCAAGTAGGTAGGCTTTAGGAAAATAAGTGTTTAAATGTATTTTGAATATTATGTGATTTGGTAGTGTGTGTAAAAAGATAAAAATTGTGTAAATAAATGGTAATTTGAAAAACCACCTAATTAGACTATGTGAGCAACTCTAATCATGAAAATAACTAAAAATGAAAGTGTGAATTAATGACTAGAAAATAGTTATTGATTCTCAAGTTTAGAATAATACAAAGTTAGTTTAGATGACATTATATGTAAATAGTATAGAATAGAGTTGACTGGGTCACTATTATTCTTTAGAATCAAGAGTTTTTAAGAATAGAGTCAAACATGTCAACTCATTCTTTTAAATATAAGATAGGCTACATAATTAAGTCAAATAGGTCAACTTAGTTTTTTATAGGGTTATAATTTTAAAGACTATTAACTTGCCTAAAATAGAACTATAATGAAGTAATGAATTGATAGAGATATAAAGAGAGGAACCTTGGTGGGTTGAAATATGATGAGGATTGAAAATTTTATGTTGAAGTGTGTTGAATGTTGCTTTCATATTTTGCAAAGTAAGTTGACTAGTTTGACCTAGTTCTACAAAAAACTATGTGCTAAAGAAGGATAAGATGACTAACTTGACCTATTCAATCTATTTTATTGATCTAGATGCTGAATAAAACACTAATTTGACTTGTTTGATGTATTTTATTGATTTGAATGCTGAGTGAGACACTAAGTCGACCTATTTGACCTAGTTTGTTGATCTGGATGCTAAAAGAGTGAATAAGATGACAAAGTCAACATGTTCAACCTTGTATTCTTATCTAGAACTAAATTAGAATAACATGTTTACCTATTTGATCTAGTAACTTGTATCTAATGAAGACCTACATATAAATAACATAGTCACTTTGATGTGACTGTGTGTTAAACTTGCACAAAAAAACTATACCAACTAGTTTGATATAGTATTAAAAGTATAAAAAAAATAATATCATAGAAATTAAATCATGAAATAAAACTTATAAGTGTTAGATTCACATCAAGTTCACCAAAGTGAATGCAATGGAAAATGAAGTAGATTTATAAATCAATCCTAGTTTAGAGAAGATAAATCCTACTTACACTTTCGATTGGAGATAAATTAGATAATCATGGTCATGACCAAAATGGATCCACTAGACCTATCCAAGGGATCTTTTATCATAAATAATATCACTAGGGAGGGTTCCAAATCCTCCAGTCAAGAAAAACTACATAGTAACCCTAACTAGGTCCTATGTTTTCATATTCACTAAACTAATAACAAGTAAATCAAAATCTAATCTAGTGCTCATATAAGCTTTGGCACAATGTGGGGCTAATAAAAACTAAAATGAAACATTCATAGAATACATATAATCACATCATTGTATATATAATCCTAATACATGGAAAAGAAGTGTAAATGCATATCTATCTACTCTTACAAAGGAGGAACAAATTTAGGAATACTTACCTTTGAATACAGACCCATTGAGCTTCAATCTCTCCCTTAGCCAAAGTGCTTCACAAGAGGTTATTTTGGTATGTAATGATGATGAGGATAAATCATTTCTAAGATACATAACATATCAATTCATCCAAAAGACTTCTCCACAAGACAAGGTCCACATCTCTAAATAAAGTATGGAATCCTAAAATTACTCCTCAAGTAGAATGGTGGATGAGTAGATGCATAATATATCTTACTTATTCTTCTCTTATCTTTTTTATAAATGAAAAAGTTAATGTGTATATATAGGCATATATTGTTTACACATAATATTTTTATTAAATTTACCACTTATTAACACTTTTTATCTTGCAAGAACCTGCCGAGTTTCAATCTATTTGAATGCATGCCTTAAAGGGTGTACAGGGAAAGAGGTGAGCAGACCATTGGTGATTCACAAGATTATTATGGATTTGTATCATTCTTACCATTTTTCCAACCACTTTATATCAACAAAATCATCTCTTATGTACTTCCCTAATCCTTGTCTCCTCTCTTACACCCTCCTCTAGGCATTTTTTTCCTTCATTATCCCTTTCTAACCCTAAAAACCTTTTTGATAGTTTACTATATAGAGTCAACTGGACCAACTTAATATTCTAATTGATACTTGTTATTATCAATTAAAAAAATAGATCTTATTGGTCTAACTTAGTATTCTAATTGATACTTGTTATTATCAATTAACAATATAGATTCGATTGGGCTGACTTAATATTCTAATTGATACTATTTATTATCAATTAACAATATAGAGTCGATCGGGATAACTCTATTAACTAAACTTTTAAAAAGGTATAGGGTAATATCTACATATATATACACATTCATTTCACCATTTATAAAAAAGATAAGAGAAGAATAATTAAGATATATTTGGATGAATCTATATTGTTAATTGATAATAACAAGAATCAATTATAATACTAAGTTAGCCTAGTTAAATCTATATTATAAACTATCAAAAAGGGTTTTAGGCTTAAAAAGGGCTAATGAAGGTATAAAATGATTATAAGAAGGTAGAAAAGAGGATACAAGGCTTAGGGAATTACATAAGAGAAGTTTAAGTTGATAGAAAGTGGTTAGACAAATGGTAGAAATGATACAAAGCCACAATAATCTTACAAAGCACCAATGGTCTACCCACCCCTTTACCAGTGTACCCTTTAAGGTGCGCACTCAAATAGATTGAAAATTGATAGGTTCTTACAAGATATAAAGTGTTAGTAAGTGGTAAAGATAATAAAAACATTATTAATATACACATACCATAATTTCATAGGGTAAGTAGGGTTAAGCTCTCATGGAAGAGGCCTTACAAATACTTTTAAAGATCTCCTAAGGATAATGGCTTATTAACATTGATGTTTATTTAAGAAAATTTAAGATTAGGGGTGTTGTTTAAAGGGGAATCTTGATTTATAATAGGGTTACGAGCAATGAAATGAATATTTTGAATCATATCATAGGTGTCGATGACACCATCATTAGTAGCATGATTATTTTTATTTTTATGAAAATATGAGTACCCACAAGAGGTTCAAATGATTTAAACTAATGCATGAGAAAATATTAGTGCTTGGCTTGGTCGAGGACCTATTCCAAAGTTCTTGGAGAGAGATTCCAAACTTGATATTGTAACTTGGGATAAAGAGCATTAGTTAATAGATGAAAGAGACTATCATCTATCATCTTATGCTCACAAATCTTGTGTAGTTTCAGTTTCAAATTGCTTGAAATTGATAAAATGAGCTAAGGTATTCTTATGGAAGTCATTAGCTTTAAAATATTATACTATATAGTTAACTAGATCTTATAAACTAGTGATAGAATTGGACTTGAGTTTATTATATAAATCTAAAGTGTCTCTTGATAGAGTTTCTACTAATATTTTGGTAGCAAAAAAAGTGTTTAACTTGACCCAATATTTGTAGATATTACCAAACATTTTTAAATGTAAGGTAAGATTAATTGACCTATTATAACTAATGCTAGGAGTGATACCTCCTATGTCTATATTGTCAATTTGAGTTGTAAGAGGTTCATTTTGAATATGTTTAATTATTTTATTAGAAAGGGGTGGTTGGAGAATGAGGCTACCATGGGAATCCCTAAGGGAAGGTAGGTGTCATAGAACCTATTGAGTTTTATTTTGAAGTTGAATAAGGTGATTCTATATTTGCATCATTTTATTATCATTAGTAGCTTGAAAAACATTCATTTTATTAAGATTTTTAAACAAGATTTAATGGATTTGAGTGGTATTTTGGATAGTTTTTGTGGCATGCAAAGAATTATCATTGGTATTAGTGGCTTGGGTTCTACTATGAGTAGTGGTATGTGTGGCACTAGTGGCTTGAGAGGCATTGGTAGAAAAGGAGACACTAGTAGCATGATCAACATGTGTAATGAAAGATGCACTAGTAGAAGGATTAGAAGAAAAAGAAGCACTAGTTTAATGATTATCATTGTTATTTAACAATGCACTAATAGAGTGATTGAGAAGGAGTAGTCTTAGAAAAGGCCAACAAGATGTGGAACCTACCATGTTAGTAGATATACTTAGAATGGAGGTTGAAGAAATTAAAGAAGAAGAGGTCATAGTGTGAGAAGGAGTCAAAATAGAAGGGATAGTTTGAGAATCAAACAAGGCATCATCCCCAAATGCGTGAGAGAATATGGGGAAAGGTGAATGGGGTTCTTCTTCTTGACCACTTATCATGAGATATAAAATAGTTAAAGCATATTTTCCCCTATTTTGAGGAAACTCATTAATGAAAAAAATCATTTCAAGAGTGTACTATAATTATGGTTGATATTCTAAGGAGAAAATAGGGTTACAAACTGAAGATGAATGAGGAGGAATCCCATAATTTTTAGTACAAGTGGACACATGCACATTAATTTAATCTAAAGTTGAAACCACAAGCTATTTATGTGAAACCTATTGAGATTGGTAAATCTCATCATATATGTTTAGTTAAACATTGTGTTATCCTCAAATAGTAAGTTCATGATTAAATATGGGATCCAAAAGTAATAATTATAGAACATCCTTATGTGTTTCAAAATAGGATTTAAAATCCTATATATATGGTTATTTCCCTAATTTTTTGTCCTCCCTCTTAGATAAAGTGAACATTTCTTCCCTTTCCTATATAATGATAACCCTTCCAGTGTCATCTTTCAGCTTCTTCTTTATGACCCTCTATATACTCCCTATAGATTTTTAAAATATTGTGTTTATAGTGGGTAATTTTTTAATCACTAGATTAGGCCTTTGATTTCATGTTTGTTTCTCACTATGAGAGGACTAGCTGGGTTGGGTCCATAGGTTAAGTATCCAAAGTTGTAGTCTCACCCAATATGTCACTTAATGTTTGATTGAGAGTTTATTCTAAGAGGGGATTAAAGAGTGAAGGCCATATAATTTTGGACCAGTCCACTTCACCATATTGTGGTAGTGGATGGACTATGTATATTATCTTTTTCTTCTTCTCAGCCTTCCTAATGGTTATCAAAATTATCTCTTAATAAGGACTAAGAGGGGGAATTGAATAACTTAATTGTGTAGATGAAACATGTAATTTGGGGTGGATACTACTACCCTTACTTTCTTCATGGTCATCTTCTTAGTTCTCATGGGGGGTGTGGTAATGGTGGGGGTGTATGAAAATGGAAATGCAACTGATCTATAAATCAATCCTAGTTTGGAGAAGATAAAACCTACTTACACATTTGATTGTTAATACGCTATATATTCAATATCAAGACCAATATGGATCCACTAGACCTATTTATAGGATCTCTTACCATAATAATATCACTATGGAGGGTTATAAAGCCTCCAATAAAGAAAAACTATGCAATAAACCTAACTAGGTCCTATGTTTTCATATTCACTTAGTATAAATGGCAAAAGAAAATCAAAGTATAATCTAGTGCTCACCAAAGCTTGTGGTATAAAGTACGGGTAATGAACATAAAAATTAAGCATGCATAGAATATATCTACTCATGTCTATGTATACTAAATCTTAATGCATGGGAGATAATTATAAATCCAAATCTATCTTATATTACAAAGGAGGATCAAAGTCAGGAATACTTACCTTTAAAGACGAACCCATTGAGCCTCAGTCTCTCCCTTAAATAAGGTTATTTTCAAAAGTTTGTTGTGATATGTAAGGATAATAAGGATAAGTTATCTCTAGGCTACATAACCTATCTATGCATCGAAAAGTATTCTCAATAAAATAAGATCTTTATCTCCAAAGAAGGTATGAAACACTAAGTTATGTTTCTCAAGTAGAATGGTGGATAAGTAGATGTGTAATATATATATTATTATTCTCATTCATATAATAAATGATTAAATGAATGTGTATTTATAGTTGAATCTAACCATAATACTTTTTAAAGTTTAGTCGATAGGGTCAACCTAGTCAATTATATATCATTATTGATAAAAACAAATTACATCTTAGTCTAGGTTAGCCAAGGGCTAACCTAGACCCTAAATGAGATTTGTCAATTAGAGTATAGGGTTGATGGGCTTGAAATTGTATTTTAAACCATTAAAAAGAGTTTAGGATAGGTAAGTGATAATGAAGATATAAAATTACTAGAGGAGGGTGCAAAAGATGAGGTAAAGCTTAAGGGAATGTTTTTAGGAGATGGTTGTGTAGATAACAAGTGGTAGTAAAGGGACAACTTTCCTACCAAGCACCAATGGTCTACCCACCCCTTTCCTAATTTACCCCTTAAGACTTGTATTCATAGATATTGAGACTTGATGGGTTATTACAAGAGAAAAAACATCAATAATTGATCAAATATGAAAATGTTATGTGTATATAAGAGGAATGATAATCAAAATAATAGGAGTGGATGTATGAGGAGCTATTAGAAGAATATGAACTAAGGAAGTAGGAACTAAAAGGGTAGAGTAAGGACCCTCTATAGTTATAACTAACAAATTTAGTCGAATAAGGGGATGAATAGGATCAAATTCTAATTGGAGGCTAAGAAAAGGGGGATAGGAGGGGTGAATGAAATGGGACCAGATAAACTAACTAAAAAATAGAAACATAGGAAATAATAGGGGTAATGGAAATTGGAGGGGATGTTTTCTCACCTAATTTTTGATGATGCAATGGTCCCTTTCCCTTTGAGTCATAGAGGATCAAGAATTTTTCTCTTTTTAATTATTCTTCCTCATTAGAAATATTCCCTCCAAATACCTTTTGTTTGTCTTGCTCTACTAATGGTGTTTCCATGGCTGGGCTCTATGGAACCTATTGGGGCCTTGGTTTCCTTGTATAATATATGGTTATCTTAGGAGTTGTGGAAGGATATAGGTTTAGATTTGAGGTAATCATAGTAAAAACCTCTAGAAATAATGAAACATCACCTTGGGCAAAGCCTTCAGAATCTAAAAAATCTAGGCAAATGGGCTCATCTCACTTTCCCCTAAGTGAGGTATTTAGTACCCTTGGTTCCTTATTTAATACCTTAAATATCACAAGTGGTGTTTGATAAGGTTTACCTTATTCCCTTGCTAGTTGAGTAGGCCTATTTGTCCATAAGTCATATGTATCCCTTTCTTCATCTAGTGGGAGTTTGGTTTATGTCTCCTTTATAGAAAGAGAAGGTTCCCCTTGAATAAGTTTATAAGGTCTTCCTTAAAATAAATTGATTGTGTCCTCTACAAGACCTGGTCATCATTCTAAGTGTTGAGGAATAAAAATTCATGATCATAGGGCTCATGTTTAGACTCAATGTCTAGTCCCTTGATGTGATTTTATACCTATCTATGGGGATCCTAGTCCTTATGTGCTAATGAATCCAAGGAGTAATACTCTCTATATTTCCCATCCTCATAATAAGGGTTTCCAATTGGTGTAGCACATCTTTCCAATCATGAGGTGAGAGTCATAAAGGTATGATTTGTTCTTCTTCTGCATGTCCTCATCAATGCACCACCATAGCTAGTAAGACATTTCCTACTCCACCAGCTTGTCTATGACATACTTAGGGAAACATAGAGGTGTTATATTATGGTTAATGACCATGATGACTATGTAGTTAGGGTATAACTAATAGTCTCCCCTTATCAATAGTGTGTCTATGATGTTCTATGATATTCTAGGTAGGGGGACTCATGGATGACCCTCTATACATGTGGGTAAATGTCTTCAAAGATGCACATGATGTTGTGCGTGTATGCACACACACACACACACACACACACACACACACACACACACACACACACACACACACACACACACACACACACACACACACACACACACACACATGAATGAGTAAGAATCACAAATCCTATTATTTATATAATCTAGATGGGGTTCTAGAGTGAACCATTTTGGATGTAAGTTATCCCTAGGACTGCTTCAAGTGAGTAAGACATCATGTAGAAGTGACCTCCTAGAGGCATCTTATCTTTATGCAAAATATGCTCTTGTAGCCTTGATCTAATCACTTTATGCAAAGTGAAGGTTAATATTATTATGTCCTCTAAAATAAAATAGTAGAACCCACTCTAGATAGAGGAATTTGATGCTTGGTTAGCCAAATAATCTATTCAATAAGTCCATCCTAATTCAAATTCCCATTCTAAATTTAGTTATTGGCATGGGATACTTATCATTCAAAATGATTATCTCTCTTAGGATCATCCAACTATTAAGTGTATTATCGATATATTTCTCTTTCTTCCATGTAAATACTCTGTGTAAATCATGTCTAGTGTCTAGAATAGTAAAGGAGTTGTACTTGTGAAATGCATATCTAGATATGTAGGTTAAGACTATCTTATGCTCAATATGATGCAAGTATGCTCTTCTAGATATCTTCCCTACAAATAATAAATATTATATGAGCTTGATATAGAGCATGACTCTTGTATTTGTATTTTTAAAGTGTAAACCTTATCACTTGAGTAGGAGGATGTCAATGGCTAATTATCATAGGGCTTGAGTCATGTTCTCTTCATGCATATGTGCATTCTCCTAGTGGATGGCCTCTTATAGCATCATTTTTTTGGTTTAGTCGTTATTGAATATGGAAAGTTCAAAGAGTGTATCCATGTATTTAGTGGAATATTTGATGGAGAACCTTGAAGGAAGGAGAATTCCTTTCAATGACCTGGATGGGGATACCATTGTTCTTTAGTCAATATGATACTAGTATGGCTTGAAATTAAATAACTTATCTATCTTAATTATGTTGTTAAATTAAAGACTTTAGTGGCTAGGGCTCTATCATAGGAGAGTAAGTGAGTGCACAAATTAGCTTGAGATCTAATGGGCACATCATCATTCAAACTTATTTGATATAGATTTGGAATTGATTTTTAGTTCATGCACTATTAATGTCCAATATCTATATATTTTCTTGATTTATTTAATGCTCAATTTACCACTTCATTTTGAGGTTATGCCATGTAGGAATAATTGACATTTAGTAGGAGTGCCACATCATTACCATTTTCTAAGTGTCATTCCATCACTTATTTGGCTTTAGTTTATTGAGAAATGGATCTTTTGATAGTTAGAAGTCAACAGTTAAGATTTAGCAATGTTTGTGAGGTAGATGAGCATCTTGAGCAAAAGTTCTAAACATTTTTTCTAAAGACCTAAGACTATTAGAGGAAAACCCTAATTGAGTTTTCTAAATACTTAAACATTTCTAACTCTTTCATTAAGGACCAAAACATGTTAGAGGAATATGCTGAGCAAAACCATCAAACATTTTCACTAAAGACCTAAATGAGTCATCTAATTCTGTTGAAGGATATTTGTTGAAGAAAATTGTCAAATATCCATATAAACTAGAATGTAAAACTTTACAAACCTAGTTCCTAAAGAATAGTGGTTGAATAAGAAATGAAAAATTGTTCTAATACATGGTGAATATGAATTTGAGGTCATATACCCTAAAATCCTAAATACTTTGTTCTGAATATATTCTCTAAAGTAAAATGCTAAAGAATAAATTCTTGTGGGGTATGTAAAATGTAGAGTTCCAAGGAACTAAATGTGTTAGAGGGATTAGTTAAGAAAATCACCTAAGAGAGACACCAAACAAAACTACCAAAGGCAAAAACATATCAGAAGAGTTTTATAAATCAAAGTTTTTAATATTTTAATTAAAGGGTAACTTTTGAACATTTTCATTGAAGACCATTTTGTATTAATTAGTTCTACTAAAGCATTTTACCAAAGAATATTGGCCAAAACCTATATATACACAACCTCTAAAAATCATTAGTGTGTTAATCCCAAATGATAAAAATTTGTGTTCTTATCTATTCCAAATAGAGAAGTTAGCACAATATATAAGGCCTTTTCCTTTTATAATTTCAAGATAATGATATAGTCTAATTCCAAAAGATAATGGCTCCCTATTCTAAAAAAATAACGGGCATATGTTGGGTAAAACAATGTGTACTTATAGTTTTTATAAGACTTGGTATTCATGGCATATTCAAGCATGAACATGTGCATCCTTGAATATTGTTGGCCAGTAATAACCCATTCTAAGGATTTTATGGGTGGTGGTGTTTCTAAAGGGATGACCACTACCTAGCTTCTAGTGAAAATTTTCTAGAATTTCTTGAGCTTCCTCTCACGATACACATCTCATGTATATGCCTTGATAATTATTTATATATAATATCCCTTTCCTAATCATGTAATGAGCCACTTTGAGTCTCAAATCTCTCTTTTTTTCTCTTTTGAGTTTTGGGGAGTAGGTACCTATGAGAAAGTATTACATAGTGTCAATATATTAGTCCCATTTAGATACTTGGTTTTCACAAACCTCCTCAATAGTGATGTGTGTGTTAGGCTCAACCATGAGATAAATGATGCCTTAACCTCTAACTATCTTGGTAGGCTTTATTTCCATGTTAAAATCCTATAATTTTTCAATCTATTTTCCTCTACATTCTCCCAATTCATTTTGTGATAAAGTAAACTTAATAGTGGATCTGGTACAATGGAAATTGTCTTATTCCTCTAAATGTAATGTCAAAATTTATTCACCACTTTAATAAGGGCCAATATTTTTTTATCTATCATATAATACCTAAGTTATACTTATTTCATGTTTTTACTCATGAATGTGATAAGATGATCATTCTCCTCTTTCTTCTAGGTGAGCATGATATCAGTAGTATGTTGTGAGGCAAATGAATACAAGAAGAATTATTTGGTGAAGTCTAGAGTTATTAATAAAGGGACCTATGATATTACATATTTAATGTCTTGAAAATACTTTTGAGATTTTTTTTCATTCCACTTTAACATCTTGCTTGGGTATTACATTCAAAGGTTTAATGATTTTTGTAAATCCTGATATAAATGTTATCATAAAGTTTATCTTCCCAAAGAAATATTTGAGTTCATTCTTTCTATTTGTGAAATAAATTTTTGATATCCCTTGAATTATATCTGGGTCAATTATAATCCCATCTTTAGTGATGATATGACCTAAGAGCTTACCTTCTGTGACACCAAATATGCTCTTTTAGAGGTTCATCAAAATGCCAAACTTTTTATATCTTTCAAAGATTGATTGTAGGTGTCCTACATGATCCTTGATTTTGAATGGACTATAAGGTCATCCATGTAAATAATCATACATTTACCTATCATCCCCTAGAAGGCATGGTCCATAGCTCACTGAAACATAGAACATACATTAATTAGGCCAAATGTCATCCTTTTATATGTATAATTACCCCATTTCATGGTGAATTTTATCTTCATTCTATCTTCTAATTCTACTAATAGATATTTATACCCAAAAAATCTATCCAAAAAAGACATCATTCCTAAACCACTCACTATTTGTATGACTTCATTTAGGCAAGGTAATAGATAATTATCTTTATTAGAGAATTTATTTAAGTTTCTAAAGTACACACAAAGCCCAATCTCTCTATTTTTATTTCTAGCTGGATTAAATTATCCACCCAATAAGAATGTCTAATAGGAAAACTATTGTTTCACTTAACAACTTCTCCACTTCCTTGTAAATAATGGGTTCCAAGATAGCATTTACTGGCCTTTACCTTTACCTAAATGGTTTGTGATCTAACTTCAATGGAATTATATGGATGATGAACCTTGGGTTGAAAACCTTTAGGTCTTCATATGTCTATACAATTACATCCTTGTATTGAGTGATTAAACTCTTCATTATTTTCCTTTATTCTAGAGTATAATGAAGATTAATGTTGGCATATCATGGGTTATACTCATCTCCTAGATTCTCCATTTTGAATTTATATTTGCTTACTTTTGGTTTCCTTTGTTATTGATCTTGAGGATCCAAATCAAATGTCTTTTCTAAGGAAACCATTCCCAAAGGGACGCAGTTTTCCCTCATCTAAATAAGTGCTTATCCCCCTAATTCCTCTTGGAATAAGTAACTAATTTCCTTGTCATCAATTCTTTGAGACTCAAATTATCCTAATTTAGTCAATAACTAGACAATCTATTAGTCATCATCAAAAATTTGTAAATTTTCCACATTGTCTAAAATTGATGGACAAGGTATTATCTTAATGGAGAATCTTTTTACCTTAGACTCCTATAAGGGTTCCAAGTTTGTAGTTAAGGAAGCTAATGAATCAACTGATTATGTTAAAGGCCTCAAAATAATCAATCAAATCCCATGCTCTATGTTTTTACCTTTTTAGATATAATATCTTGCACCAGTATTTGTTCTTGACCTAATAAACTACCAGTTCTAAAAATCCATAAATAAGAAATTATTTGATGTTATTTTTGAGATCAAAATGTAGTCCCAATATTAGTGCCTCATATTCCACTCTAATATTGGTGTAAGGTAACTATATTTTATATGTTTCTATTTATTTTTTGCCTTTTGGGTCCTCTAATTCAATGACAATGCTTGATCCTTTCTAGATATTGCACTATCAAAGTGTAGGGTCCAAAAGGTGAAAGGTCCTTAGACTTCTAGTTATTTCACTTAATGCTTTGTAGTAAATTTATAGATCCCAAGGTTGGGATATTTATAACTTACTTTTTCATTATTTTTTTTGTATTAAGTAATTTGGTGCTTCATTTTTGGATCTCTATCAATTTGAATATGGTTTGAAATACCTCTTCATGGTAACCAAATGTGAGATAATTCTATTGTTACATACCCATTCAATGTCTTAAACTAGTCTCTACTAAGGAGGAGTATCCATCCTTCCAAAATATCCACTACTAGTATGTTGACCATCATTTATACTCATGGTTTAGATGTCACTTAGATCTATACATCATTTATCTCTCATATTACAATGATCATGGTCTTATCTAATTATGAAAACATTCTCTTGGATGGATTTGGGGTCAGCCTTAGCTTCTAGAAAATTGAAGTAGGTATCACCATGTCTAAAGCTTTGGAATAGACTAAACAATTATGGATGCTCACACTCAGATAGTTAATAATAAATTTGGAACTTTAGGTATAATTTTGTATATGACATTGGTGTGATAATCCTTTGTCTTTTTGATAGTTTCATTCCCTATAATAGACTTTTATATGTTGAAGTAAGATTTCTTAAAAGAGTTTGATATCCCTAAATTTTAGTAGTAGAGCATCATGGTTCTTAAAGAGATCATCTAGGGTTTATTTGAGAGCATGTGTCTATATGATTTAGTATTTAAAACTCTTATCTCTAAGCTTCCACATGACATTCACCCCTCTTAGCACATGTAATGGTTTGTTGGAGGTCTACTAGTACCCTTCAAATGAGTATTGTCCATGAAGACCTTTACAGACCCCCATGAATCACTTGAAGCTATAATCTAGGCCAAGGTAGTAGGAAAGGCTGATATAAGAATCAATCCATTCATGGAGGTGTAGATCACATCAATGGCCTCCCAACTATAAAAGCTAACTATTGGTTTGACACATGACACTCATAATGGGTTGTGGTGCACCAACTATGAGACGAAGGGGCATAAAAAAAATAATTTCTCATGAAGAAATGTTCACTCCATACTCCTAAACTATGAATTTTATTATGGACTACATGACTCTTGAAACTATCCCCTATTATCATGTGTCAGTCATGTAAATACTACCATTTATTGTAAAATGTGTCATGCATATATGTAATCAATAATAGACTATCAAGTCATAATTGAGATTCACAAAAATATGTAAATAGGCATGATGCAAGTGACAACATCAATCAGAGGTCAGGTGGGTCAAGGAAATGAGGGCTATCGCTAGCACAATATGGGTTATAAGAACTAGTGAGGCACATGTGGGTGAGGAGGAGGATGTGGTGGGGGAAGATTCCCACCACAATCTTGTTACAAGTGTGGGTTGACTAAGTATTATCAAAGTGACTACCCTATTTACCTAATGTGCAACTATTGTCAAGGACCACATGAAGTCAAGAAATGGCCAAACATGTATAAAAATATGACTCAAAGTCGACCAAATAAAGTTGTTTCAATGGTTAGGTGAAAATATAAAGAAGAAAGGTGGGTTCTTAAGCCAAAATATACTTTCAAAGAGCTACCTCAAGTGCAATCCACAACCTGGAGTGGTTTCACCACTTAGTCAACCCCTGTGTCAACCTAAGAACTATTCTTGGAGTATTTTAAATCAAGACCTAAGCCAAATTTTGTGCCCTATCTTGACCTTACATGAAATAAGGATGTCCCTCAACAAGCGATGAACATGATATAAAATTTGTAGGGAGAAATCTAGTTGTCTAGAGATTTATAAGCATATTAAAATACTTTGTAAAAAGACAAGATAACTAGAGGTTGAAGTACAAGAGTTGACCAAGATCTTATACCTCTTACAAACTAAAGGGATGTTGCCCCTACTGAAAGATTTATTGTTAAAGCATGCAAGGAAGAAACCAAAAGAAGAGTCTACACCTCAAATTATTGAAGTTGTTGAACCACATGTGAAATGGGTACATAAATTAAGGCATACTCAAAATTCATAGTATGACCAAGAGTTATTGATCAATGCCACCATCAATGGATGGTTAATTTGTGATGTACTTGTAGACATGGGCATCAAGGTTAATATTCTAACCAAAACCACCTTAGAGAAGATGGGATGGTTTCCCTTGAGACCTTAACCTCACATGTTGTTCATGAAAAAAAACCCCAAGTGAAACCTATTAGGATCTTTAATGGTGCCATTTTAGATATCATGGACATTGAGTTCCAAGACAACTTTAAGGTCATCAAGTTGGTAGAGCAGGACAACTTTACATTGCTCTTGGATAGGCTATGGTGCTATGTGAATAATGAAAACATACACTTTAAGAAGTGATACATGACTTTTGAAAATGGAAAAGAGATGGTGGTGATCCCCCTATCAAGTGACCAAGGGCCCCCATATGTTGAGAGTATTGATCTTGAAGATGAGATCAACCACATTTATAACATCATAGCATAAGGTGCCAAAAAGCTCAGCCTTAGTAACCAAGGAATGCTTGAATGGGAGGATGGAAAATTAACCTTTGATACAAATAACATAGTATATTAATTATGGTTAGAATATTTTTACAAGGTCACTGGCTAAAGGTGCCACCTAGTATGCACAGCCAAGCCAAGACTACCTAGAACAAGATTGGTTAAGATTGAGTATAGTTAAAAGAGATGTGTTCACTATACCAAGAAGGCTAGAAAAAGGGTATTCTAACTAAGTAAAGGGAATCTTGTAGTGATCTTGAAATATGAAGGAATATATCCTTTAGAGATGTATGTCTATGACATTGAAGATTGCATCCCCAAGGAAATTGATAGAATGGGCATACTATTGCATACATTGAAGTGCATTGTTGCTCAGTAGTGGGTAGTGAAAACACCTAACTTACCAACTTGGAAAGATGTAAAAGCAATAATATTAACTAGGTTTGGAAAGAGTAATGAAGACTTATACATACCCACTAACTCAAGTAATTATGAATCCAATCATATATGTATAGTTGTGTGAAGAAACATGGACTATCTATGGTGAGAACATGCCAAAAGGCATGTGGGTACATACCTTCTATAAGACTTTAAAAACATGGGCATGAACATGGTACAATGTAAATGAGATACACCATGAGACAAAAAACTAAGAGATACTTAATGATAGGTTTGTTAGCACCTCCTTTTCTATGTATAACTTAGAACTATAAGAACCACTATAAGTCATTAACAAGATAATCTTTAAGGACATTGCCATCCTAGAAGAGTGCCTTAGTGAAATGTTTAGGGAGAAGAAACTAACAATCTTGAAATTCCTTGAAGAGTGGGCACTCAATAGTGACTCTAGAAAGGAAGATGCCAAGACTTGGAAAGAACACAATTGGAAGCCTCTAATAGGAAGGCAAAAACTTGTGCACCTTATGGATGATAATGCCCCAAATGAAGATTATCTGAGGCATCTTTGAATTGAAACAATTGAGGGGACCTAACAAGTTGAAGACTCATTAAGATGAGAATGAACCCTACTATGCACCACTTAAGACCACTAAAGTAAGCATTAGTGCAAAAAGTGAGCCAAATATTACCACTATAGGTGATTATTGATCTAAGATATATATAGCACAAATCATAGACCTCCTAAAATAATTTCAAGACTTGTTCCCACATAGCCACTGAGATATGAAGGGCACTCACCCTTCCCTTGGTAAAATGAGCATCAAGCTAGTGGATGGCACGAGGCCGGTTAAGAAGTACCTATACCAAATTAATCCCAATCTATAGACCAAAATGAAAATAAATATAGATATAATGCTTACTACCAACATCATCTAACCTATATAGGAATCTGAATGGGTGATCCCAATGGCCATTAGCATTAAGAAGGATGGGTTTAATTTTATCTGCATCAATTATAGGCTTTTGAACACCACCTAAATCAAAGATATATTCTCAACCCTATTCATTGATGAGGTGGATGGAGTCATAGGTTGTGAAATATATACCTTCATTGATGTTTTCTCAAGCTACCATCAAGTGCAGATCAAGGAGGAAGATAAACCCAAAATAACCTTTGTAATTGAATGGGTTTGTTTTAATTACAATGTGATGCCCTTTGGACTCAAGAATGCACTAGTCATATTCTCCATGGTAGTGTTAAATGATTTCAAGGACTTTCTCCATAAGTTCCTCCAAGCGTATCTCAATAATTGAACTATGTATGGTCTTATAAAATACCACTATGATAATTTGTATCTCATGTTTGAGTGGTGTAGGCAGCTCTAGGTCTCTTTAAACCTAAATAAGTGCATATTCACAAACCCTTTTGGAACATTACTCAATAACATAATTTGAAAGGATGGTTTTCTTTTTGATCTTGTGAAGATAACCATCATTATTCATATACAGACTCCTTTAATGTAGAAAGCCGTATGTACCTTTCTAGGCTATTATAAATACTATAAGAAGTTTATATAGAGCTACAAAAAGATCATAGTGCCTCTAGAGGATATCTTGTGTAGAGATGGACAATTATATTAGGGTGAGGCATAAGAGGAGGCTTTTGAAACTTTGAAGATAAAATTGGCTATCACACCAATTTTACAATTCCTAGACTAGACTACTCCTTTCCATGTCCATGTCAATGTTTTAGGCTCTATAATTGGTGCCATATTGGAACAACCAAGCAAGGACAAGATGGACCACCCCATATCCTTTGAAAGTAGGAAACTAAAATAGGAAAATCAAAATTACACCACCACTAAGTGTGAGGCATTGGCAATGGTCTATACCTTAATTTAGGCAATACCTATTAGTAACCCTATTCATCTTTTTCATGAATCATGATGTAATCAATTACCTCATGTATTAGCCTATTTTACATGGGCACACATGTAAATAGATTGTTCCATTCTAGTAATTCTAGTTCTCCATCGTTATTAAACCTAGAAGGTAAAACTTGGGACTAGACCATTTGTCTTGCATCAATTCTAGTGATGTAGTGGTGATAATTGAGGATGACATGTCAAATGCAAAGCTATATAGTGTCTAGTGTATCCCTAAAGATCTAGCATATATTGTTACTTTACTAATGTCTGGATTATGCCATAGACCTTATCAACTAAGGAGAAGAAATAACTTGTAGTTTGCACCACCCCCTTCCAACTCATTGAGGGGGAGTTGTACAAACTGAGTAAAGATGAAGTCCTACACTAGTGTGTTTTAGAACATGAATGGGACTCCATCCTATAAGAAGCACATGAAAGGATTGTAGGAGTTCATTGCACTAAAGATGCAATGGAGTTTAAGGTATCATAGTTATCCTTATGGTGGCCAAGCCTATTTCAAGATGTAAAGGAATACACTAAGGTATGTGACATATGCCAATGCATCAGAAAGCCCAACCATTGAGATGATATGCATTTTATCTCCATTCTTGTCTAGGTACCTTTCAAAAAGTGGGACATTAACTTCATTGGGATAATCACTCCCACATCATGGTGCATAGGTATAAGACATATTTTAGTAGCCACTGACTATTTCACCAAGTGGGATAAATCCATGTTGACCAAATAATACATAGTTCAATAGCCATACACTTCATATAGGAGAACATCATAAGTCAGTATTGGTGTCTATTGAGTCTGACTAGAAACTAGGGAACTCATTTCATCAATGATATGGTGTACATCCTTATGAATGAATACATGGTGGTGTACCACAAACCCACCCCTATCATCCCTAGTCTAATGGCACAACTGAAACATTGAATAAGATCTTAAGAATGTGCATGATAAATATATGCAATGTTGGTCACAAGGATTGGGATGATCATGTATCAATGGTGCTATGGGCATACCATATGACATATAAGTACTTATATGAGGCTACACCATTTCAACTAATGTTTAGCATTGAATTAGTTCTATCCATAGAATTCATGGTGTCCTCCTTATAAATTTCATAGATTGGTCACTTAGATGACTAAAAATCTTTAAGCACAAGGTTGGAAGACTTGAATCACTTGGATGAGAAGCGCAACCAATCCAAGTAGAGTTAGAAAATTAAGAAGGCATGCTAGAAGTGATATCATGACAAACTTATCAAGCATAAGGAGTTGATTGAAAGAGAATTAGTGTTGCTTTATGATTTCAAGTACTTTAATCACCTACGCAAATTGTAAATCCAATATATGGGCCCCTACATCATCTACCACATATTGGAAATAGATGCGTGCAAGTTATGAACATTTTCTAGTAAAATTCTCCTTGGGAATTTTAATGGCAACCACTTGAAGCCATATAAGCAATAGGATGATACTTGCACCATGAAAAACATTGAATTCTTGGTCACAAGTTAGTTGGGAATAAGCTGACCAAGATACCATTTGGCACAAGCCAAACCATTCTTTTAATTGTTTTGTTTTTATTGTGTATAGTGTATAGAGGTAGTGAGCTATGCATAATAGCCACAAGAGCTTATATATTAGTACTTCATGCATAATTCTAATCAAGTGAGTCAAAAACTTATGTCTTTTTAGTGTATGAAGCTATACATTTAAGTGGTGGGCATGTGAATATTACCAGGTACAAGTAGAAGAAGCAAAAGATACATGTGCACATAATGAATAGTGTAGGGTACTTGGAGGCCCAAGAATGAACCACTCTAGCACTACCTTTGTACCTAAGTTAAAAGAAGGCACATACATTAGTCTAGTGCTAAAGACCTAAGAGGCAAATGAAAACATTCAACATGGTTGAGCATAAGGTAGATAGTGAAGATGCACACTCTAAAAGTATGAAAGAGAATCAGAAGAGAAATGAAGTCTTAGAGGGTTAGCATAAGGGATTTGTATGGGGAAGGATAGGCCAAGGCAAGATAATGTGCAAGAAATTGACCAAAGTAGAGAATTACACTTGAAATGAGAGTACAACTAAAATAAAAACTAGAATTGAGGAGGTTGAATTGTGTGTATGTGAGGCACTACACCTAGGTTAATATAAGGAAAGGTGAATGTCATGCAAACTATACACATGTAGAATGAGAATGTCTAATACTGTTGGTGTCCACCCAAAAATAAGTGGGAAGTGACCATTTAAACCACACATCACTTCATTGAAAAATCTATTAGGAGAATTTAATGAGGTGGTGGTATAAATATATGCATTTAATGCATATAAGACAAGATATTTTTCAAGATTTCATAAATTTTCATGGTTTCCAAGAAATTGAGGCCTACACCATTAAGCCTATATTAATGATGGGAGATCAAAATGAAGGATATAAAATAGTAAGTGGTAAACTAGTTTAGGTTACACAACTTAAACCAAGTCTAAATTAGAGAAAACCTAAGAAAGACCCAGAGATTTGAAGAGAAATAACCCTATTGTAGTAAAAATTTGAGCAATTCAAGCACTTAGAGTAAATAGTAGTATATTGAGAAAGATTATGTTCACAAAAAGACCTACTTGAAGGGTTAGAAAGAGATATTGATGTAGAAAATAGAGTCATAACAAGAAACTATCACCCAAGATACCATTGACAACCAACAAAGCTTAGAGCTAAGAGTGTAGTCATAGATCATGTGACTACAAAAATGTTGAACACAATTCAAGGCTTTGGCAAGCCACACCTTCCTATATTCAACATAAGTTGATTCAAGATAGTGAAGAAGTGAAAGGTAGAAAGCTATATGTAGGCATAGAACGAACATAATAATCTAAAACTTAGAAGCTTTGGTTGAAAGATAATTCAAGAAATAATAACAACACAATTGTAATAATGCTATCTCTAAGAAGAGATGTTTTATTGATCAAATTTAGAGATCTAAACTTATGCTTATCTCTAAAAAGAGATGTCTAATTTCATTTTTTTGTTACATCTTCATTTATAAACATTTTAAAGGTAGAAGGATTTGGAAGGTCACCAGTCTTTAGGGATATTAAGTGGTTTAACTTCCATGATTCATAACAATACAAAATTTAAGGAATTACTATTTTTATAATAATATTATTTTTAGATAGCACTACTAAAATTGAAATTTAGGGCACTTCTATTTGGTTTTTGGGGTTTAAAACCCACTAAGTAGAGCTCAATTCCATCTCACATCATTCCCCTCATTCTTATCTTTTCAATGGTTCAACTAGGGAGTCAAATGGAGCTATGGTGCAAAAGTTATGACTCCCAAAAGTTTTGCCACCAATTGGGGTAAAACCATCACCCAAGTTGTCACTTGAAATTTTTCTCAGATCATTCTTCCCTCCTTGAGAAGTAATGGTCCCTATTACATCAATATTTGTCATCAAGTTTGGCAGTTGTGTTTTGATTTGATTCTCGATGCATACTTGGAATGGACTATGCTTTGTGGAGCTATGTAGGGCCTAATTTTTCACCATTTCTATTTGACCATCAGTCTATGAATGGAAGGCCATGAACTTCTTCAGCTTGGTATCTATTTTCTTCGATTGTTGTGTTGTTTGTGTCGTCAGGGCTACAACATCAGCCCTTTTGGATTCCTATGGCTTGACCACCATGAGAATGAATTTCTTAACACTAATAAGGGAGACAGATGTAAAAGGTGGTACCTTTATTACCCTATAACACCATGTTCCAAGATTGAGGGTGATCCTCTAAGTTCTTGATTCATAGATGCCATGTCAATCATATATGAATGTTTAACTAAAGAGTACATTTTAAACATCCAGATTGACCACATCACATAAGACCTCATATTGGTAAGGTTTTATTACATATGAGAGAAGACATTGGTGGGTGACATGGAGGTTTCTCCCTAGACTCAATCATCTAATACTATATGACTTTGGGTGAGGCTGCATGGATAAATTTAGGCTTTTCACAACATTAATAGATATTAAATTATTTTGATTCTGACTATCAAGAATGAAATGTAGAGGCTTACCTTTCACCCATAAATTAAAGTGAAATAACCTTTCCTTGTCATCTAGCCTCTCCTCATGGGTCCATGATGAAGCTATGATGGCATCAGGGTCAACATCTACAATCTCTTTTTCATCCTCTTCAATTATAGGGTGTGTATGAGGTAGAGTATTAGATGTTGAGGATTGTGATTCAAAAATTAGTTACTTGATGGCTTGACATCCTTATTTAGAGTGTGTTCTATATTTATGGTAATCACACCATTTCTTAGTCTTCCCTTCCTTTTTCTTCCAATTTTGACCTCATGTTTGACCTTTTTTGTCACTTTTGCATTTTTTAGGCTGACTCTTCATATTAATTCTTCCATGTGTCTACTCAATCTTCACTGTGAACTTGTACACCTCACTAAGGGTTTCCAGATTGAAGAGTTCCATCTCCCCCTATATATACCATTGTAGTCCACCATGATATTTGAGAACCTTATGTTTCTCACTTTCTTGGATGCCCAATCTCATAGATAGAGGATGAAAAATGTCAGTGTAATCTTAAACAAACTATTTCTTACCTTGGAAAAGTTGTTGCCACTCTATATACAGATCATCATATGCTCCAATGGGGTAGTATTCTTCCTTTATAGCTTCTATGAAATCATCCTAGGTAGGTTCCACCTCAAGGCCAATATCATCCATACTAAATCTCTTCTTGTACACTTTCCACCAATTTTTGATAGGTAATGATGATTTCAAAAGAGAAAAAGTAATCTTTTTATCAATGAATTTATTTATAGAAAAATAGGAAGATAATTGATCCAACCAATTTTATATTACATCAACATTGATTTTCCCTTCAAATGTAGGGATATCAAAATTCACCTAAACCTTGAAAGGTGTTGGGGCACTAAAAGGATGTGGGGGTAATGATGAGGAGCTAGAATTTTACATCAATTTTTTTTGGAAAATTTGGACAAATTGTTGTAGCATCTACACTTTTTTTTTTGGAGGGATTCATTCACCATTTTCATTACATCCCTAAAGTAATGAAAGTGGAAGGACATAGGCTTGGACCAAGGGTATATTGATGTAATGCTAAGTTTGAATTGTAAGAATGATGAAATGAATTACAAGGGCATGTCCCAAGATAAGATAAATTGGATAGAGGACAAAGAAATAAGATCAAGACAAAATAAGTGTAAAGCCTAAACCACATAGAGGAAGGCCAAAAAGGAAAAGGCCAAGAAAGAGGATGTAGAAAGAAAGTACAATGAAGAGAAGGCTAGGAGAAAGGAAAGAGAGGAAGAAGTAGCCCAAGAAAAAAGGGCCAAGATATTAAAAGAGTGAGAAGATAAAAAGGTTACCATGAGCATGGAACTAAGAAATGAAATAATGACAGAGACGGCACCAAATACCCCCACCAAAATAATAGGAGTTACATAGCAGGCATGCCCTAACCTTAAAGGGGCACCTAGAGATAAATAAAGTGATATTGGTGCCTTAGAGAAAAAATAGAGAAGGAGACAAAGGCCTTGTTAGGGTAAGAAGAGAAGAAGGTTGGTGTAATAGAATCTCACACTAAAGAGCCACTATAAGGGGAAATAGATAAAGGTGAAATGCCCACTAAAAAATCCCCATAATAAGAAGAACATGGTAGAAAATTTAGCATCAAAAAAAGAGAAGTGGATAAGGGGAGAATTTTGATGAAGAACCCCAAGAAGGAGAAGAAGAAGAAGAAGGCAAAGAATAAGGCACTTCCATAAGCACCATTAGTAGTGAAGAAGAAGAGTTTGGCAAGGATGAGGAATATGAGTTAAGAAACAAGTAAAGGTCACATTAAGAGTTTAAGGAGAATGAGTACTTATACATGATGGAGTACATTCCACCCAATATTGCCACAACCTTGACATGCCACTAGGTTATTTGGGTATTGGATTGCTATGTGGATGAGCTTGAATTTGAGGTTCTAACAAAATCAATTCAGAGTACTAAGAAGCCAAAATAAGGGCATGACTACAAACTCCTAATCCTCATGACATAAACCTTGTGGACTTAGCCAATACCTTGATAAATATGGCCTCTATAATAGTGTGTATGCACATCATTAATTATTTTCACACTTATATCTATAATAAGATAGCAAAAAAGATTGATAAAGATCTTAAGGCAAAAAATCTCAATCTTCAATAGCTAGTTGAGTGCATAGAAGAGGTAGAGTCATCCCTCCTAAATGGTGTGGATACCTCAGAGATGAATGAATTTGATCAAGTCTACACACTTATAGAGTAAATGTTACCTTGATCGAAGCTAGTTTTGGAGGAGTAAATACACCCCAATGCGGGCTTAAGAGGAGAATTAAATAAGAAACTGGATGTGGTGGAATACCGCTTCATCAAACTTAAAGAGGGCATAGAGGAGTAGATTCTATATTTTACAAATTTTCCAACCAATTTATAGTCATCAATGCACACCTTAAGAAGGCAAAGGAGGAAAAGGACACTTTGTTCCAACACTCTTTCATAGTAATTAGGATCGAGTGTATTTAAGTAATAGCAAAGGTCAAATCCCTAAGTGCCCAACTAAAGGCCTAAGAGAAAAACTTGGAGGCACTCTTCTACTCTTTCCAAACAAAGGCTAGTGAGCAAGGGTAGATCTTAGATGGTGAGGCAAAGTGAGCAAAAGAATGGCTTCAATCCTTTAGGAAAGAGCTAGAAATCATGGATGTTCTCACCCTCAAGGCTATCTCCACCAAATAAAATGGTTTTGTTGAAGATGTCAAGGGTACCATATAGGGTTTTGATAATTTTAAGGCAGAATTGGAGTAGGGTGCACCTAAGTTATGAACCAAAAGTGTTGAAAGACTAGTCTATAATTTTGTATGGTGTAATGTTAGGCCCCCTTTTGGACTAACTAAATTTACCATGATAACTAGATCTATCTCAACATGAGGTAATATTTGGTTTGATTACTCTATTTTGTACTTTTGGCTCTAGCTAGAGGAATCCCTAAGGATCCAAAATTAGCTGGTGGGTAGTTGCATGGTACCGACCTTCAAAGGAAATCCCTACCAAAACTTGTACATGGTAGCTCAAGAAGCATGGGTATTAAAAGAGTGGAGTACGTGGGATAATTAACCCTAATGACATCTCAACATATGACATGTGCTTATCCAACCTAGGTAGTGTAGTGGAGCTAACGGACTAGTAAACCCTAATGATAGTTCATCACTTGGCATGCACCCATTTGACTTGGCAAGGAGATACCTAATTGCTTATATAAAAAGGCTTATTTTTTAAGAATAGGGAGATTTTATTGGCATAACAAAGATATGATAAAATATATAGCCACCATTAAGTATTTATATTTTGTATGAAATAGGTTAAGTTATCAAAATGTATAGCCTAAGCTCACTTGTGAGCCTCTAGGAATGCATATTGATAAGGAAGAGCATATACTCTATTTTATATCTTGAACTTTATATGATAAGCTATGAAGTTAACTAATAATGTCATTAAAATATTAAAGTGTTGATTTTTGTAGTATAAATAGCACATTGTTATATTTATGACTTAGTTTATAATAGCAATGATATAGTTATTTACATGAATGCATTATAATATGGATGTTTATCCATGGTCATTAAGGGAATCCTTGTGCCATATAGTGATTTTGGCCTACCTATAAATAGATTAAGTGTTGGAACTAGAATGCACTAAGATTCTAAGGCCCACACTAGGATCACTACCCTAAGAATGAGCACTTAAACTTAAGCCATCCCCATGACTTGTCTAAGCAACCAAATAACCCTATACTTGTTATTCCCATAGCTTGCACCATTGAGAGCTCAATCTAGCTAGTTATGATTTTTTACCTTAGGACTTGTGTCCTTAAGAAGTCTTTCATCTAATGAACTTGCCCTAAATAGCCTAGTGTTGATAGGTTGTTTTAACCCATCTTGCCCATGACTAAGTCCCTTTGAACCCAAAGTTGCACCATGTTTCAACTATCCAAATACAGGCCCAGTCCCTTTGCTATTGCATTTTGAGTGAGTTCACAAGGATTACACCTTGTGTGAAATTGATGCCAACATAATAGTGTGTTAAATGTTGTGCATTAAACCCTACTATGATTGTGCCTAGCTAAATCAAGTCTAGAACTGACTTGGTTTGATAGCTAAGTGCATGATCAAGTACAAAATCTAATCTAGTGAAATTTTATATAATAATGGTATAGGCTAATTCATGAATATTAATGTTGGATTTAATCTTCTTCATGTATTTAATAATGTTGTACCCCTATTTTCCTTGCTCCTCTTTACTCTAAAGTTGTTCATTTCCTTTAGGGGGAGGTGAATTTTTTTAGCTCTTAGATTTGATGGAAGAGTAATGTTGTTTATAAGAGTAGATTTTCTAAATGGTTACTTATTACTCAATTTATAATTACCCTTCTGATATTACTAGAAATCCCATACTTCATTAGTATCCTCTAGTTTATTATCATCTTATTTTGGTAAGAAATGACTCATGAATTTCAAATACCATTGATATGTTTGGATATTTATCTTCTAAATGGAACTCTAGTGGATTATTTATCATGTCTTGCCTTACCATCTCCCTCTAAAATATCTCAAATGATACACAACTCCACACATTCAAGTTTACCTTGTTTTGATGTAGTATGGACTCTACACTAATTAGGCAAAGCCATTTCTACTATGTTTATCTATGGTAACTTATTGGGGTACTAATTTGAATTATTAGTAGGCCTATTTAAGGGCATTTTATATCTTTGAAACCTATAATTCTAGTTATTATTATGGTCAGTGGTGTTGCCCATCTTCTTCTGCATATTCAAGAAGTCATTTCTCAAATTTTGGACATTATTTGGATGAAATCTAGTTCTTCTTTGGTAGAATAAATTCCTTGTGCAATTATAACTTTGGGTGGATTTAGTGTTGATTATCTTGATGACTATTCATATGTACCTAGTTATTCATTTAACCATAGTTTTGATTGGGCATTTACTACAATAGAGGATGCAGTGCATATAGTTGATTATAATTAAAAGTAAGGGTATTTTGATTGACATGAGGGATTGGATTCAACTATGGAAAAATATCATTGATATTAGGAGTGTATAGTATTTTAGGGTTTATTTATCTATTAATTTTGATAGCCTATTCATATGCTAAAGATAGAGTGGTGTTAGCATCATGTCTCCATATGAACACTACAATGATTGGGTCTAGATCATTTATATACATCTCTGATGCCAAAGGTCTATTTAGATTATACTCTAGGTTAGGACAAGTGTACCTATTCTAGAATGTAGCATTAAAATCCTAAATCAGAACATTAGGCTCCCTTTCATACTAGTAAAATGTTGATACTCTAGTATAGGGCTGGTAAATTATTCAAATTAGACAAGAAATGTGCTCTAACATGCATTCTAAGAAGTTATCAAATTCTTTTAAAGACTGAGTATCAATCATAGGTATCATCTTGAAAGGTAAATGGTAAAATCTTACATTTAACATCTTCATCAGTAATATTCATTAATATTAATGTAACCTTGAAAGACTTAATGTGTTCCTCTACAATTTTTCCTCTTGAAGGGGAGAAAGAAAGATATTTCTCTAGGTTTTTAGGTAAATTGTGCATGTTTCTTGGGATGGAAATGATAGATCCAACTAACCAAGGGTGTTTTTAGGCCATAAGATGATTAATGGGATGAATATTTATGATTAAAAATGGTTTTCTATCCTTTGTTATATTGGAAACAACTAGTCCATATCTAAGCCTTCAATGTGTTGATAAGGGGAAAACCAAAATACTAGTTTGGGCCCTAGACGTAGTAACTCTCTTGGGTGTTTGCAGTGTAACTCAACCTATGGGGTAATCTCTCACTAGGGAAGGCACAAAATCAACCATCCTTCTAGGTCTAGTTTATTCTATTGAGGTTGGTCTTGTTCACAATATAGAATTTAAATGAGGTAACCTCTAACATTTTAGGGTCCTAATAGAGGTAAACTTCAAGCAGATCATGAAAGTTGTTAATTGGGTTTACTTGTAGTGAAATTAATCCTAATAGAGAAATCAAATGTAAGTGGGTGGGATGGATGGGTGATATCTAATCTAGAGTGGGTAGATGTCAATGAAATAAACTTCAAAAAGAGGGAAGGGTGGAGAAGAAAAGGATGTTGTTTTATCTCAAAAGGTCACTTTCTAGGTTGGTTTCTTAGTGGACAAGTACTTCCTAAACTAGTGATTACTGTTTGTATTTATTGCACACTTATAGACAAACATGGTTATGAATTCTTGGGAGGATCGGTATAAGAAACTTCATGGTCTCAACTGAAGGTTTATCCCTTTAGAGTTGTTCTTACACACCCATAATTAAAACATTATAACTCAAACTAATAAGGTGTCAAAGGTAGCTATCTATTGCAAACACTTGGAAAAATATACCAAAAGAAATCACTCCTACACACTAAGAATATTAACATAGTTTAGACTAATTACATAATTAATTAATGAAATATACTCACTTTCAATAGTATTTTCACATCTAAGTTTAACATACATTGATAGAACAATCCTAATTTATCTATAGCTTTTGTACACTTCAAATTACTATATTATTACAACCATAAAATCAAAAACATAAATATCATGGGAATGGAAAGAGGGAATACCAATATAGTTGAATGATAATCAAAATTGATTTTTTATTGTATTGATAAAAATTTACAGCTCTTTAGAATATATATATACTTTGGGAGGGGATTCCTCATCCTCCAAGTGCATGTGAGATCATCATTACATGATGCAGTTAGAACCTCAGTTCTAATTTTAGCCTTAAAATTACATGTTTTGCATACTTGTAGATAGTTATAACATTGTCAAAATCAATTGGTATGTGCAAAATGATGAAATGTGTACATATTTACAACTAGTTCAATCAACTTTAGATGCGTGCTATAAATGTAAGTAAATTATAATTTCAAAAATAAGTATTATTTGCATGTATACATCATAATAACACTGTTGGGATTAACTAGAAATACGTGATTTTTTTTCTTAATTAAACACATGTACCAAAAATAAATTACATCATGAGAATTTTTATAGACCATAAGAGATAATTGAAGTGTGATAATAATAAATAATCATAACACAACACATATTAGAGATCCCTAATATCATGAGAGCACATCATAATGTAAATATTGAAAATAACTATATTAACTCAACCATAGCTAATACAAATCTATAACCATTGCTATTAATATACAATGATAATTAATTAAAAATTGAATGACAATATTTAATAATAAGTATTATACAATGCAATGTACATATATGATACATGGATCCCTTGGAGCATAGTTACTAAACTCAAGTATTTATGGTAATCTCAGTTTCAAATAAAAAAATAGTACTTTTGTGGTGAGAGAGAACATCATTCGAGCACTTTTCCAGACCAACCATAGACAAACCACTAATCCCATCAATAAATGGCCTTCCCTTCATAGATGAGTGGATAGTGATGGTGTGGGAATCTAGAGAGATAAAAAATTACTTGTGTGTTGTATGATTTCTAAACTAAACATGCAGTGTATCATAGAAAACTATTCTATTCCAAGATATTGCACAAACATGTAAATCATACTCATGAAAGTAATGTCTCACTAAACATATTTTGGCCTAAATTTTTATGAATAATAAATAATAATGATCTATAAATCAATCAAATTCATACACACCACTTGATTGAATTATTTTCTATGCCATTATGATACCAATAAGCCAGTGAAGTCCACCTCACTCCTTATTCCATATTAGGAATGTAGATTGGTCAAATATAATTCAACCACAAGATTCATTTAATTTACATCTTACTAGAAAACACATCATACAACATGATAAACATAGGAGTAACCAAAGCATACATTTATTCCATCAAACATAAGAATGAATCTTGCATTATTTTCTATCCCATACTAGAAATAATTACTACAATTTATACCACTTAGGTAAATACACATTTAACTATAGATTTTCACTATCACAATTAGTTTCCACACATTCTACACCCTATGATAACTCATATTACCATAGTCTAGTATTCTAAGACATAACTACTAGTTTTTCATAATTAGTCATATAAGGTAGTATTAAATACATAGAAACATAAGCTTCTATTTAAGCAACCAAACATAACAAAGAAAGTCACAGTTCCCATGGAACACAATAATATACTAACTTAGCAAATGTTACACTTTCAATATTATATGCATGCATACACAAAGGTCTAATAACTATTACAAAACATATTATTCATTGTAATAACTAGTATGCATGCATTAAATTATTCAAACATAGAGATAAGTCTAGTAACAAAAATTACAATATGTACCATCTAGGTACAACATACATTTATATTTTAGTACTCTATGATATCTCATACTATTATAGTTCACAACTACATTAAAACACATAACCAAACTTATGATTTCAAGAATCAAATGACCCACATACATAACAAAAATCAAATATGTACAAAATTATACCGCCCAAGTATACCATAAGTTTAAACTACTGAGTAGCATTCAAAATAATTATAACTTATTATCATGCATCATGATGCATGAATATATGCTAAATGTAATTAAACATTTTTACATTTTATCATTCTCATAATATGTACCACACACTAGTATTCAATACAAAATACATATATAACTAACAATCAGTCATGCATTTGCAGAGAAATAGAAAACTCATAAACCCATTATAACATTCATTTAAACATCTCATTTCATTTTCTAGAAAACTATTTGAAAATAGTTATGATTTTGGTCTCTTAAACACCTGATGACTAATACTTCTAGCTCCAAGCCTAGGCATATGTCCCAACATAGCCATTTTCATTATGTACTTAAGTTGCATACTTAAATCCAAATTAGTATTTTCTATACATTTTAGGGGTTTTAATACATGCATTAATTAACTTAATTTTATGCAATCCTTTAACATAGTTCATAATCCACCCATGGAATTATAACTAAGAATACACCCCTCTATATAAGTACACATTATTAGTCATATTAAGATCTATATATATTAATATTATTTAATAGATTTCTATGAGGTTATACAACCATTGTAATATCATGTAAATTAACTATGTTTTAAAATATCAAAATCATTCTTACTCAATTTTGGATCTTTTATATAAGTCTATAAATAATAAGAAGTAAGTTCACAAACTTAGGCTTGCATAACAAGAAATATCCTTTTTATTACTTTATACGGAGTTGGATATTAAATAATTCAACCCATTAATGTAAATATCCAAATTTATAATCTTTTACCCAAAAAAATTCATTTGCTTAATAATTACACTAAATATGCTACTTAAAATCCCTTATATTTAATCCTCTAAAGACACTATGGATTCAAAAATCCATTTTTATTTTAAAGAGGTAAGACATATAATATGAAGTGGTAACAATATGTATATACATAGTGGATAATACTCCCTACTATATTTAATATCATGATGCCACCACTAACCTTGTCCCATATTAAAATATAGATTAACATATATATCACAATACCAATTTAAATAAAACTCAAACTAAGAACAAATATGATAGATATAATGATGCCATCTCATATTCAACTATGTATTTAATACTCCTATGAGTACATATTATTTGATAGCATACTATAGTAATTTAATTTCTTGAATAAACTAAATGTAAATACTAGTATTCTATAACTACCCATTGTACAGTGGCACCTCTTGTAAGTTTAATTGGCTGAGAGGAGAATATGGGATGATGCCTTACAAAGGCAAATAAAATTAAATTTGGTCTATAATATTTTGCATTTACGAGTCCAAAAAAATATGGTGATACCTCAAAGATACTAAAATTCCTAAAAATAGTTATTATAATCCAACATAATATTAAAAGATATGATATGGTGATGCCCCAAAGATATTAAAATAAAATTATCTTGACCAAAGACTAAAACAATTGATGATTATATCATACACAATAAATTGATTATGTATACTTATTATTATTAAAACATAGTTAATTGATAGGATTATAGGAAATGGCAATGACACCCTATAATGAACATTATAGACCAAAGATATGGATATGACCCTAAAATTAACAACTAAAATAATGGTTTGTAATCTAGTTATTTAACACATTTGACAAATATACACTATGTAGTACAACCTATTATTTAATATTATCTATTAAAAATCATAACATTCTTTAGACTACTAATAATCAAACATATATACATGGCATCTTATTTCTATGGCCTGAGCTTTTCCACTATTAACTTTTTTTTGTTCGGCCTATGTTCACTATTAAAGGCCTATTTTATCCAAGTCATTTCACAATAAAACTTTTATATTTTCAATGACTTAATTTCTCCTTAATTTAGTTGAATATTAACTCCAATGATGTTAGATAAGGAAAATTTTCATTGATTTAGATATTCTTCTAATTGTCTGATAATTAAATCCAATGACCTTATATGAATGTATAGCTTAAAATATGAAACAATAACTTTAGGTGTAGGTATCTCCAGTATATAAAAAAAGTTGGAGATTATTTATATATGGGCTACATAAACACTAAACTTTAGTTATTTTTTGTTACTATATTTAGCTAATCCATCATTTGACTCGATGCCACTATACCGAAATAATTTACACTAGTTTTCTATTTTTTCAGGTACAATGTTTTAACAAATTGCATGATTAAATAGTCATGTCTTAAATGTAACAAGCTTTAGCTTTTAAATTAGTCATAATCAATATTTTAATTTTGTAATACTCATGAAAATGTCAGAAACATTATAACTAAAACTAAATTGAAAAAATTATGGTTTCGTGGTAACTCCAACTATATCTATGGATTCTTATTGTGTTGTTCCTCTTAATTATATTGAGTAAGTTCTCATAGCTAAAGCATATAAAATAGATAATTATATAGAACTATATTTTTTTTCAATGTATCTATTGCATTTTTGAAAACATCGCATCTAAAGAAATAGGAAATTTTAGATGCAAGGTTAAGGAAAAGAGGATAATCACCTATAGGGTTATTTTCTACTCAAGTTCAATTATTAACTTAGACTCTTGCACTCAACATATATTAAATATGCATCATAGACTTTTTGGAAAAATATACAGACATTTAAAGAATAGAATCACCCATAATTTTTCACATAAACATACTCTAAATTTTGAAAGCATTCCCTACCTAGTAAATTAAGTGGTTGATATCCTTCTCCACTTCCTTTCTTTTCTTCAATGTCTCATTATGTAACTCCCTTCCTATACTTATATCCAATCCAATTTTCCTTAAAAACACTTATGATCCCCCCTCTTCCTTAATCTCCCCTTTTTTAATGAAATAGGTGAAACTCTTTTTGTTTTAAATATTCATTTTGATTTTTGTTTTTAGTTATTTTTAATATATCTTTAATTTTTTTTTCAAAATTTAATCTTACTTTTCCTTTTATTCTTTAATTTTTATCTTCTCTTTTTTTTCCTTTTCCATAGAAATTTCTACTTTTTTATATATATTTAGCACTAAATGTCCAAAATTTCATGATTTAATTCAATCAATTAACATACACAATGTTATATTATTTTAAATGTCAATTTCATAATTTACTACTAATCCATATTTTAAATTTATTTTGACCAATAACATTCTTACTAGCATTAATGATAAAATATGTCAAAAATACAAAATACTTTATTATAATATTTACCCATTTTGTAAAACCATATAAAGTAACACTCCAAAGCAAGTAATAAAAACACCATAAGAAAACTATTTTTAATGCATTTATACCATGTGATAGGTATTATGGTGTGTATAAATTTTTTGAAAACTCTCTATCAACCTCTGACATCTCCATCTATGTCACCCTCACCAATGATGGTCTCCCTCTAGCATGCTTTGAGGGATGAGTTTTCATGAATCCACCTCATAATAGATAAGTAATTATATCATATCACATGATAAGCATATAACATAAAATATAACTAGATAATAACCAAGTCAATGTGAGACTAATTATAATAATATCCTATCACTTAGAACTCATGTTACTAATTCACTACTCTTTCATTAGGTCTCCACAACCTACTAATCTCAAAAATATGAACAAGGTTAAATGAAACATGAATCTATACTAACAGATCATAAAAATCAATACTATATGCTAAATGATTCCACATGTACTAACATACACATATAGAAAATAGTACATTGCGACTAGCTAAACATAACTAGTATCATATTCACCACTTAACCTATAGTATTATATTCATAGTTAAGAGGAAATAATGCTAAGATTATCATCATAGACAAAGGCCAAGGATCATACTATCATTACAACCTTATAATCAAGACAATGTCACATTGTTTACATAACTAACACACAATAAGTTACAAAGTTTATCTCAATTATTTTAGACTACCAAGACATTCTACACATCTTATACTTTACTTTCTCCTGAAGAAAGGTACATATATAAGTCTTCAAAATAGCATGTTTTAAAAAGAGATTAATATCAGTTTAAATAAAGGTATATAATAACATAACAATTATAATCAACTAGAATTAATATAAATTCAAGCTTTATAATTCTTTAAGGTCAAGTTAACAAGTTAGATAAAATAGTAACTCTAAAAAGTCACAAAGTGGAAAATAGAGAACTAACATCTCATAAACAAAACTCTTACATACCCTTATATGGTAAAAGTAAACATCACAACCCAAGTTACCAAATCACTATTCAATTACCAAATTTGTAAGTGTAGTATTATAACCTACCTCCACAACTAGAAAGAAAATAATAATCCTCAAAGATGCATCAATCTATCCAATCATGTAGCTTCTCTCAACAAGAAGTAGGAAACACTATCCCACAAACTCAAGGGAATAAGATCAAAATAATAATTCATAAACAAATTTCCACTTAAGGAAACACTAAATCATCATCCTATAAATATGAATCTTCTTGGTAGCTTAAAATTATGTAAGAGGAGAGTGAGATAATAACAATTCACCTCTAAGGTAATTAAGAGAGATGAAACTTCTCAATTATATATATATATATATCCACAAAATCCTAACATAAGGAAATTCACAATCAAAACATCTACACTCAAATATAAGAAAATCCCCATTCCTAGGATTCATATAAACAAGACACAAAACTAAAGCATATTAACAAGTTAGATAAAATAGTAACTCTAAAAAGTCACAAAGTGGAAAATAGAGAACTAACATCTCATAAACAAAACTCTTACATACCCTTATATGGTAAAAGTAAACATCACAACCCAAGTTACCAAATCACTATTCAATTACCAAATTTGTAAGTGTAGTATTATAACCTACCTCCACAACTAGAAAGAAAATACTAATCCTCAAAGATGCATCAATCTATTCAATCATGCAGCTTCTCTCAACAAGAACTAGGAAACACTATCCCACAAACTCAAGGGAATAAGATCAAAATAATAATTCATAAAAAAATTTCCACTTAAGGAAACACTAAATCATCATCCTATAAATATGAATCATCTTGGTAGCTTAAAATTATGTAAGAGGAGAGTGAGATAATAACAATTCACCTCTAAGTTAATTAAGAGAGATGAAACTTCTGAATTGTGTGTGTGTGTGTGTGTGTGTGTGTGTGTGTGTGTGTGTGTGTGTGTGTGTGTGTGTGTGTGTGTGTGTGTGTGTGTGTGTGTGTGTCTGTGTGTGTCTATCTGTCTATGTGTATGTGTGTGTGTGTGTGTGTGTGTGTGTGTGTTAATCCATAAACTCCCAACATAAGGGAATTCACAATCAAAACATCTACACTCAAATATAAGAAAATCCCCATTCCTAGGATTCATATAAACAAGACACAAAACTAAAGCATATATATTGAAGTGAGAAGATCTTCATGCTTTTAAAACACTCACAACACAAAAAAACAAATGGTGAAGGTGATTCAATTACCAAGAAAGACATAATCACACTCAAGGTGTTCAATATAAAATATCAAAAATATGGTAGGAAACTCTTGTTCACAACTCAAAAACTAATCTATGTACTCTCATACCCATACACCTTATAAACCCATCACCAACAAGACACTTGATAAATTAACCCTTTAATAACTCTTAAGGGGATATAACTACTCTTAGGGTACATACCCAATGTACCACACACACATTCACATTTATCCTTTTTTTTAACTATAGAGGTATTAAAATTCTAATGGACTCATTAGGTCTAAGAGTTTGAGCCACAAATCTAATGCCACATGTAACAACCCCATTGGGATCAACTAGAAATATGTAAAAAAAAAATCTTAATTAAATACACATACCAAAAATAAATTACATCATGAGAATCTGCTAAGACCACATGAAATACTCAAAGCATGATAATAGAAAACAAGCATAACACATCACTTATCATTGATCTCTAATATCATAAGAGCACATCATAATGCAAATATAAAAAGTAACTATATTAACTTAACTAAAGATAATACAAATCTACAACCACCATTGTCAATATAAAATGACAAGTAATTATAACTCCCATGACAATATTTAATAATAAGTACAATAAAATGTAATGTGCATATATGATACATGGCTCCCATAGATCATAGTTCCTAAACTTAAGTATTTATGGCAATATCATGTGTTATCTCAATAAGTAGTACTATTGTGGGGAGGGAGAGCATCATCTGAGTGCTTTTCCACACCAACCATGGATCAATAATCCCTCATACTAATCACATCAAGAAATTCCCCTGA